>OZ024754.1:18771043-18776043 GCA_964016885.1 Eledone cirrhosa | reverse complement strand
GAAATATTTACTTCTGCGTTCACAGATTGATTTTTTTAGTCTCAGAAGATCCCGTTGAGAGTGAAAGCAGCGATTATTTGCTTAAACCTTAATCTGTTATTTTAATATATATATATATGTATATATATATATATATATATATATATATATATATATATATATATATATATATATATATATATATATATATATATATATATATATATATATATAAGTATGTACACGTGCATACATATATGTATACAGACGTACAGTAGTATGTATATATATATATATACATACATGCACACATATATATATGTACGTATGGATTCACCGAACATTTATTATAATGCTCGGTGTGTTTGTAAACAAACATCCCGTATTAAGCCGTAGTGTCTAGCAACCATCGTTGCTAGTTTGTTCAACACTGACAAAGGAACGCTGTACTAGTTTCAAGCTTATTAGCTATCATCAGCAACGTATACCTTCCTGCCAGATTGTTGAACGTATATACTTACCTTATGCATATTAACGGCTGAGTAGCCCAATTTGCATATCGAGTGGGTTAATCGGCCGAGTGCACCGAAAACGATAAACGGAAAAAATGAAACGAAATTTCATTTCCCACTCTTGCCGATCCCCACGTGGGGTCAGCAATAGTCAGTCCTTGTATTAACATTGAACTAAAACCTGTTGAGAAAGTGGCTTCCTTGTTCAGTCATCTTACCAGAAGCCTGACATTATTTATGTAAGCGGACGGTACTTGATTTAGGAGCCGCAGAAACCCATATACTGGATTTTACCAACCTTCCAGGGGTCCGGGTAAATTTTCAATACCCGAATTACTTGATCGTTTTTTTTTAGGCTATGCGAATGATTGTTTAACCATCGTCTCAGTGTGTTTGGCCTTTAACGTTTGTTATAGCTCTGGTTCATCTGAATCATTGAGCACTTGCCGCACATCTCGGAGGTTGTTTTTCGTTATTTCGTGGGCCGAAATGCGAATCTCGATAATTTATGTTTGTATTATTCTCCAGACTCTAGCTATTGACCAGTTAATTTTCATGATTTTTTAGTTGATTCTATTGACTGATGAATAGCTTATGTTAATTTTAACCCTTCTGTTGAGAACTCTATTCGATTTGTGATGTTTTTGCATTCTTGCAAAAACATACACAACTGAATTCATTCGCCTGATATAGGGGTTGCCTCCCTTGCCGATCCCCACGTGGGTTCAGCAATAGTCAGTCCTTGTCTTAACATTGAACTAAAACCTGTTGAGAAAGTGGCTTCCTTGTTCAATCATCTTACCAGAAGCCTGACATTATTTATGTAAGCGGACGGTACTTGATTTAGGAGCCGCAGAAACCCATATACTGGATTTTACCAACCTTCCAGGGGTCCGGGTAAATTTTCAATACCCGAATTACTTGATCGTTTTTTTTTTTTGGCTATGCGAATGATTGTTTAACCATCGTCTCAGTGTGCTTGGCCTTTAACGTTTGTTATAGCTCTGGTTCATCTGAATCATTGAGCACTTGCCGCACATCTCGGAGGTTGTTTTTCGTTATTTCGTGGGCCGAAATGCGAATCTCGATAATTTATGTTTGTATATACATATACATATATTAAGGAAATTAACAAAGAGAAGTCAACGAACGAAAACAAGGCAAAATGAAAAAATATTTTTGAAGTGGAAACCTTGAAAAGATTATTTTGAAAATAAAAATACAAACGAAAAACACATATATCTATCTAAGGCGGGTAAAATTCCTGAGATAATATATTTGTCTCAGAGACAGCTGATCCACCATCCACTGGCCCTCTCTGTGGCTCTAAGCCAGCAGAGTCGTAACGACCAGGCTGCTTCTTGACAGTGTAATTAGGGGCTCTAACCCTAGTGCTGTTAGATCGACTCTCCATATTTCTTTTCAATGGCTGACAATACCTTACCGGCGCCACTCGAATAAGGTAGTTATTTAACCCATAAATGGAGCCCTAGCAGGTACTACCACCCCGGGCCAGGGCAGACCTGGGAGTCATGACAACTAAGGGGTAACTCCACATTCCCCACAACTCCTGAACTCCCGAACTGGAGCCTTGCCACTGGATGTAGTTTTATGTCATACCCAGGACATATATATATATATATATATATATATATATATATATATATATATATATATATATATATATATATATATATATACCCAGGGAGTGTCACTTGGAGTTACTGTAGTTTCACCCGGATGAGCACTCAATGTTAAGGTTCACTTCAGTGTCGAGATGTAGAGCTAGACAGTGAAATAAAATAACAAGGACGATTGTTTACTCCTTCATTACATTTATTGGTTGATGACGCGCGTTTCGCCACTGATCAGCTGAAGGTTCGATCTGTATCGATCTATCCCGACTCTGTAATCCGCAGCTCGTCAGACCCCATGCAATGGTAATGGAAAAGTGAATATACATGCCGTATGAGAAAGTCTGATGTTCCTATGGTGGTCAGTTAAGTTTGTTTTGATTGGTGGGTTAATGCATAGGGATGTTTTTGCCTGTAGTGTATGGGTGTGGGTGTGGGGGTGGGGGTAAGTTGGTGGTGCCGGGCGTAGGTTGAAATGGGTCGCGGTGTAGGAGTGCTGATTGTCGCTAGACAGTTTGGCATGTAGATGTGGCTGATTTTTGTGTGTGGCGTGGGTATGGTGGTGTTGGGTTTATGATACTGGATGAAAGGTTGTGGCGTTTAGGGTGGAGTGATATGTGTGGTAGTGGATTGTTAAGGGGGCTCATGTTATAAGAAGTTAATGTTCAGAGTGTATGTATCAAGGGAGTCTAAACACAGAAAATATCTTTAAAAATATAATAAATAAATTCCAAAACATTCACTGTACTTACTATATGTGACTTACCGCGATTTCAGATCCCAAACAAATAGATAATCCAAGCGGATTTCAATTGAGAAAGAGATCATCGTCAGAAGGCTTTTCTCTCTCGGAGAATATAAAATTCCCGAGTTCAAATTACAAACTGGCGCCATTCGTACGTGTGCAAAGACAAAAAGCAAGGTGGACAGGTCAATCCCGTGCTGCTAAAAATAGCAGCCGTTCAAACGACCAAAGGTTTCTCTACCATCTCAATGGAAATCCGCTTAGATTATCTATTTGTTTGGGATCTGAAACCGCGGTAAGGGCACATATAGTAAGTACAGCGAATTTTTTGGAATTTATTTATTATATTTTTTAAGATATTTTCTGTGTTTACACTCCCTTGATTTTATATGTTCAGGCTTGTTATTAACTATCCATTGAACCACACTGGCATACGGTCGGACTATACTTGTGTCCCTATGTGTATTAATTACATGTAGGAACACATACTTTTATTATTATATGTATATATATATATATAAAGATTTACATATATATATAAAGTCACAGATATATATGTGGCAACCGGTCACGTTGTGGATCAATGGAGAATTAATAAATTAAATAATCAAAGCAATATATCATAAATCATGTCCTTAGAATTATTAGATAAAATATATACCATTTCCTCTCCCAATTAGCATAATTAACCATATAAAAAATCAATTAGACCAGATGTAATTACGGTATGCACACATTTCTTCTAAGTTTAAATGTACACCTAATTGTGTATGGTTGACGGTATATTTAGTCAGTTTCTACATGCTGTTGAAATGTTGGGTAAATACTCTATTGGGGTCACCGCGAAGAGGCCGCTTTCGGTTATTTATCAAATATTTCTTCATAGGAGCCTTTATTCTTATAGTCTGGTCTAATTGATTTTTTATATGGTTAATTATGCTAATTGGGAGAGGAAATGGTATATATTTTATCTAATAATTCTAAGGACATGATTTATGATATATAGGAACGAGTAGGACCACGACGGCTTGAGCTCAGCCGTCGGGGTCCTACTCGTTCCTATTACCCACTCTACTACCCTAAGTATTGAGTACTTTGGTGCGTTATGGTCCACCTGGTTCCTAACCACATTTCCTTCGTCATATATATATATCGCTAAAAAGCTTTCTCCGATATTGTATTTATTATATATATATATATATATATATATATATATATATATATATATATTAATTTTTCAAGAGAAGTCATAAATGTTATGAAGTTAAAAAATTTTATCTTAAGAATATAATTAAAACAAACCATATGTTATGTTATAAGAAGTCATAAATTTATCTTAAGAATATACTTAAAACATAAATCATAGGTTATTTTATAAGAAGTCATAATTGTTATAAAGTTTAAAAATTTATCTTAAGAATATAATTAAAACATAAACCATAGGTTATTCCACATATATATATAAATCATATGTTATTCCACATATATATAAATATTTGGATATATATTTAAAATGTTTGAAGATATAAAATATTGGTAGATATGAAAATAATGGTTTTTCCATATCTTTCAAAGGAACTTTCAAAGAATTTTCTAAAACCTTCAGAAAGTCTTTCAAGGAAAATTTTTCTTAAAAGAATTTCAAATAGTCATATAAAAAGGTTATAATCAATTGATAAGTGTAATAATATAAAGTGTATTTATGAAGTAGAGATAATAGAAAGTAAATTAAATATATATAAATCATATATAGATATAATCTGAAGGATGAAGTTGTAGGTAGTTGGATATAGAAAACATTATGTAGAGGAGATTAACCATATATTACATTTTATATATATATCTAAAAGTTGAGTTTAAACGATGTTTACAAGAACTAATGTAAAATACTAATACTAAAATCTAATGTAAAACACTATATATTTATTTAAATAATTTATAAACGTATATATTATTATTAATACATCCTAATATAATATAAATACTTCTGTTTTAATTTTAATTTTTAATTTTTAATTTTTAATATTAATATTAAATTAAATTTTTAATATTAAGGTAAATTTTAATCTTTAATTTTGATTTTTAATTTTTTCAACTTATCATTATAAATATTATAATCACAACGTAATG
>OZ024754.1:18736043-18766043 GCA_964016885.1 Eledone cirrhosa | reverse complement strand
GCTGAGCTCAAGCCGTTTCGACGGCTAATTCTGGACTAAAAAGAAAAATTTTTTTTTTTTAGTCCAGAATTAGCCGTCGAAACGGCTTGAGCTCAGCCGTCGGGGTCCTACTCGTTCATATATATATATATATATATATATATATATATATATATATATATATATATATATATATATATATATATATATATATATATATATATATATATATTTATATATATATACACATTGTTTTATTTGGGGAGGGTCATATTGTTATAATATTGCCAGAAATAATAATAAAGCACAATCACTGTTTGGTTGGGGTTGGTTTTCGCTTCTGTATCTTTTATATCTCCACAGTTAATATATATATGTGTGTGTGTTGTTGTCAAAGCATATTATGTAGGTATGTATACATGTAAACTATCTGGCAATCAATGTTTGACCAACGGTTTAAAATACGAATATAAATATATATATGTGTAGTCTATCAAAGTTCTTTCATCACACATTTGTGACATCATCAGTGGTAATATTATGCTTCCTCCCGTTGTATTGTAATGTCTATGCCATTTTTATTTTTTTTTTTATTTATTTATTTATTTATTTATTTATTTATTTATTTATTCTTGTCTCTGTCCCCCCATGCGTTTGTGTGTGTGTTCGTGTTTTGTGTGTGTGTTCGTGTTTGCTGTGTGTTCGTGTTTGAGTCTATGTGTGTTTGTATTCTATCTTTGTTCACTAGTGTGTATTTGTTGTTATTGTACTTGTGTATATCTATTTATTTAATTATATTTACCTTAGGTCAGTATTGTGTGTTTGGGTATGGTTGTTGTTGTTATTCCATTCATTTGTTCTGTTCAACTTTGGTTTTCTTGGTTCTATTTCAGTTGTTTCTCTGATTTGTCTACCTGTCGAGTTATTTCTATGTTTAGATATTTTTTGAAATTCTATGTTGTCTATAGTACCATCATGTCTTTGTCTGGCGTGTTCGTATAGTACTGAACCGTTTTTTTTTTTGTTTTATCCTTTTAGTTCCCCCCAGTGTTGGTCTATCATTTCACCTATGCTTCGAGCTGTCTCACCTATGTATTTTGTTGTCATGTTTCTGCAAGTACCCTCTTTACATCTTATGCTATAGACTACATTTCTAGTTTTACAATTTATTTCAGAATTTATTCTACATGTAACACATTTATTATTCGTACATTGGGTTTTCTTAAAGTGGTATGTTTTGCTGATCAGGGATTTTATGGTAGTTCCTGGCTTTTCTGTCACTTTAATCTTTAGATGGGTCTTTCTTAGGGCCTTTCTAAATTGGTTAGCTAATTTCCCTCCAAATATAACAATATTTGCTTCAACACACGATTTCATATAAAAAAACATTGCAAAACAAATTCATATATATATATATGTATATATGTATGTATGTATTTATGTATGTATGCCTGTATGTATATATGTAAAATCCGAGCTCCTGGTGTTACCCTGCCTAAGAAACTGAATGCTGCTCGTCTTAGAGATAATAATGTGAAGACGACATTGCAAGAAGAGATGCACGCTGCAGATTATGGTGAGGATTGGCCGACCCTTAGTCGGTTTATGATTTAGGCAGGCGTGTTTTGGGATTGGTGCAGAGAAAGCATCAAGACTGGTTTAATGAAAATGATGAACATATAGATGAATTGTTGGCTGATATGAGGTGTGCTCTGTCACGCTACTTGCTCATCAAAACCACAGGAGAAGAATATGTTGCATAAGGAACTCAAGGATGTGAAATCACGTGTGAAGCGGAGGCTTTCTCAGATGGAGGATAAGTGGAGTGAGAAGGCTGATGAGATGCAAGCTGCACCAGATTCCAATAACACAAAGCTGTTGTACAGTCTCTTGCGTGAAGTTTGTGGACCGTCTTCTTCTCTGGTGACACAGCTTCGCACCAAGGATAGTAAGGAACTTCGTGACTCACAAGGAATTCTGCGAAGGTGGCAACAACACTTTGATGAAATTTTGAATCAGCTGTCTGTCGTCAATGAAGATTTCCCCAATCTCCTTCCTGAAAAAGTGAAAGTAGCTCTCGCAGAACCACCGACGCTTGTGGAGGTTGCAGTAGCTACTTCGAAGCTGAACAGTGGAAGGTCTCCAGGTATGGATGGCATACATGCTGAGCTCTTACAATATGGTGGTGAGAGACTTCTGCGACATCTTACTCTTTATTTGGCAGGATATGGGCTAGTGAATCCATACCTGAGGACTGGAAAGATGCTGTAATGGTGGTCTTGTACAAGGGAAAGGGTAACAAGAATGATTGTGGAAACTACAGAGGTATATTATTGCTTTCTGTCGTAGGAAAAATGTTATGTAGGGAGCTTCTGGACCTTCTGCTGACACACATTTCAGATTGTGTTCTTCCTGAAAGTCAATCTCGTTTTCTGCTAGACTGCTCCAGGAGAAGTGCATGGAACAAGGTTTGGATCTGCATCAGGTTTTTGCCGATCTGACAAAAGCTTTCGATACTGTTAATATAAATGCATTGTGGAAGGTTCTCCAGAAACTTGGTTGCCCTGATAAATTCCTTGCTTTGGTTAGGTCTTTCCATGACGACATGAAGGCTTGGGTTAATGTCAGAGGTAACATGTCAGAGCCTATCTCAGTAAAAAATGGAGTGAAACGGGGATATTCCAGCACCGACCCTGTTTCCCATATACTTTGCAATGGTTTTCTATATTGCATTAAGGAATTGCAAGCATGATGTTTAGATCTACTATCGAACCTCTGGCAGCATATTTAACATCAGGCGCTTTGCTGCAAAAACAAAAGTATCTACCTCTATCATAAGAGACCTCTTGTATGCAGATGATTGCGATCTTGTAGCGCACACACAGATTGATATGCAGCATATTTTGAATGCATTTTCTGATGCTTGCACTGCCCTAGGATTGACTGTCAGTCTCAAGAAAACCGTCGTCATGTACCAACCTGCCCCTGGTAAGCAGTACAGTGAGCCAAATATCTATGTGTATGGTAAACGAATTGGAGCGGTTGATCAGTTTGTCTACCTGGGAAGCACTGTCAATCGATGCAGCAATCTTGATAATGAAATTCCACTCAGGATTAAGAAAGCAAGTGATGCTTTGGGAAAGCTAGAAAGGCACCTCTGGGGTCGGCAAGACATATGCAAGAAGACAAAGGTAAAGGTGTACAAGGCATGTGTGTTCTCTTCTTTTCTTTATGCCTGCGAGACCTGGGTCACATATCGATACCACCTTAAACAATTGGAGCGTCTCCATCAGATGTGTCTCAGACGGATCCATGGCGTTCACTGGAGAGACCACATCAGTGATGTCGAGATTTTGGAAAGCTCTCTGTGTGAAAGTATAGAAGCTCTTGGAGTGGTCACCTTGCCAGGGTGAAGGATTCTAGAATACCGAAACAACTCTTTTATGGAGAGTTAGTTAAAGGGAAACGACCTCCACATAAACCAAAATAAGAGGTATAAGGATTCGTTGAAAGCCTCTTTGAAAGTCGCTAACATCTCTGCTGATACATGGGAAAGCGAAGCTGCTGATCGTAATAAATGGAGAAAGACTGTACATGAGGGGAAAGTTGCTTCTGGGGCACCTCGAATCGCTTACGAGAAAGGGATATGAGGAAAGTCATTGCTGTTGCATTTCCAGGCGGCGAAGTTCCTCCTACGGCGCTGACATGCAGCGTCTGTGTGAGACTCTGCCTAAGCAAAGCTGGAACAGAAAGTCATCTTCGCAGTCATAAAGTGAGACCAGTGGTTGACTACCAGGCTGCTGTTGGTGATGCTACTCATCATGCCTGCCAAGCATGTGTAGATCAGCAGGAGGGCTCAAACGACATGCACTCAAAGTACATGAACTCCAACCACAGCCGGTTATTCCCAGTGAATGTTTTGGTTGCCGACTCTGTGCAAGACATTTTAGATCATTGGCTGGGCTAAAAAGCCACATTCAATCACAGCCCCGTTAATTGTTATTGTGTGTGTGTGTATATGTATGTGTGTGTGTGTATGTATGTGTGTGTATGTGTGTATGTATATGTATGTGTATGTGTGTATGTATATATAGATATGTGTATGTGTGTGTGTATGTGTATGTGTATATATATATATATATAATCTTTTCTCTCCTATAATTATTATTATTGTTGTTATTGTTATTATTATTATTATTATTATTATTCTTTTTTCGTGCAATGGCCATACTCGATAACGAGGGGGCAGCCATCAGCATGTATGCATGTATAGTTTAGTACAGATATAGGGGTGGCGCGTCGCGGCTGTGTAGTCAAGCAGAACCTTCATTTCGGTGCAATTAAAAAACAAAATTAATTAATTTAACCCATTGTCATTTAAACCGTCCTTATCTGGCCAGAATTCTCTCGTCTGTTTCTGTTCAAACTGGTCATAAGTGACCGCTCATACCAATGTTAAGGTATTGTTCTCAAAATAAATAATATCAAAATATCATAGATTCGATATTATGTGAGATAATTATATGAGGTAAAGCCTTTACCATGAAACTCTCTATATATATAAAACTGTAGTTGTCTCTGTGTGTGTGTGTGTGTGTGTGTGTGTGTGTGTGTGTGTGTGTGTGTGTGTGTGTGTGTGTGTGTGTGTGTGTGTGTGTGTGTGTGTGTGTCCTCATTTTTGCAAAGTCTATACAAATCCACATTTCTACTCCGATTGACTTCAAACTTGCATTTATATATTCCTTGCGGTCTAAGGATATTAACTGCAGCTTTTATTTTTCAATTTTCTATTGTTAAAGGGGTGTTAGGCGCTGGTTATCGATCTCCGTCGCGCATTAATAATCTCTCTGCATTACGACATTCTGACAAACATTGATGACGTATTATCTTCGCTATTTTCCGTTCATTGCCAGGGAACGTCTTTACGAACCAAAGTATCGTCTTCCTGTTTTCCTTCGGTTGCAAATTTGTTTCGAAATATTTACTTCTGCGTTCACAGATTGATTTTTTTTAGTTTCAGAAGATCCCGTTAAGGGTGAAAGCAACGATTCTTTGCTCAAACTTTAATCTCTTATTTTAATATATTATATAAGCGAGGCAAGTTGCCACTTCTTGCCAACAAACATTAACTCTTTGTGCGCCATTCATCTAACTGTAGACCAACAAATACCAACTAAACGGAGCGTTGACAAGAACGATGGCGAATGAATCTTCGAGGTAAGCAGTTTCCTCCCGAGCTGTTAGTTCTCTGCTACACCTTTTCGTAATAATACCGAACAACGTACTGCTGGTCACTGCTTCCTCCAAAAGCCGTACAAAGCGGACATGTGCATCGGATAGATGGATCGGGTGCAAATCTACACCAGGCCTACGCGAGAAATTCGTAAGGGACTGCTCCGACAGGGATAAAAAGAAAGAGTAACTTTGTGAAAAGAGTGCGAATGAACTTTTGAGGTAAATAGCCTCTACGCCTTACTGCTATTGCACTGGAACCTTCTGCCAACTTAACCTGTGACTTTCTCTTTCACATTTACTACAATAGGCCAAATCAGAGGAGTATGAAAAGAAGGGGCTCAACAATATTTCTATGAACAATGCACGTAGACAGCTAAACTGTACTTTCAACTTCTTAATTTTCTCTAAATAAAACAAGTTTCCTGTGGGTATATTTTCGTGAGTATTTAACAAGCACTCACAAATAAACGTTTCTCATTGGAGGTGCCATTACAAATTTTCTTACCCGTGCAACGCCGGGATACACTGCTAGTATATAATATAAATGCTAAAGGGCTAAATAGGGAAGGCCAATTGGGGGCAAAATGAGCATATAAAATATAAAGTCAAATAGGAAGCAAGGAAAGCTGTAAAGCAGCTAGAATATCCTGTTGGTGAATCTTTTCATAACCTCCATGTACTGAAAGATGTTGTATATAGTTGGTAGACCTTTTACAATATATTGTATCTCCAATTTTGGTAGTTTTTTAACGATTAGTCAGCTTCAAAATCTTACCCTCTTTCTCTCTCTTTTATCTCTCTCTTCCTCTCTCTCTCTCTCTCTCTCTCTCTCTCTCTATATATATATATATATATATATATATATATATATATATATATATATATATATATATATATATATATATATATATATATATATATATATATATATATATATATATATATATATGAATTGGAACAAATAGAGACAAAGAGTTTCTGGGAAGTAACCACAAGTTGTGAAAATGAATGGCTAAATGGTTAGGGTATTCGACTAAAGATATTAAGGTGGAGAGCAGCTCGTTGTTCCAATTCAATAAGCTGGCAAGTAGTTCTGACTTGCAGGGGGCGGGCTCCACCTGGCATAAAATGTTCATGATAGGCCGTATGTCATAACGGACGGCGCCCCTACGATACTATCAATAGTTAAGGATCCATCCACATTCACACAGACAAACACACACATACACAGACACACACATACACAGACACACAGAGAGAGAGACACATACACAGATATATACACACAAATGTCATACTAATTGCAGAAACACTGGAGAGAGAGAGAGATGTAATAGACTTTAAGTTAAAAATGAACCCGTGAAATGGACAGCGGCCATTTTTGTTCTTGTTCATGTTCTGTTGTAGTAAAAGAAATCGATAATAGATGCGATTAACAGTGCTGCCAAGAATATAGTTAAAGGATGTTCTACAAGAGGCAAAACCCTATTGATCTATGTGTACAACGTCATTGAGAAGAAAACTGCTTTCTATTTGGCAACAGTGGTGTAAAGCGTTAATATATATATATGTCTATGTGTGTGTGTGTGTGTGTGTGTGTGCCGGCGTACGTTTGCATGGTATTCTAACATATACGTGTCACTTTGTGATATATAAATACATACATATATATATATATATATATATATATATATATATATATATATATATATATATATATATATATATATATATGTATATTATATTTAATTATATATATATGTATATATATATATATATATATATATATATATATATACTAGCTGACGTACCCAGCTTCGCCCGGGTAAACAGATGATAAGAGAAGACAGGTAAAAGAGAAAATGACTGTATTGGATGTTTGTCTGGTTACAGTATGAGGCGAGTCCGTGGTGTCTGTGTGATACAAAAAAAAACAGTAAAAAAAATCTTCCAGATATACCAGATTCTTCGTTGTACCATTTGTGCATAGTATACGAACAATTCTAGGTGCTATCACCTAGAATAGTGACCTCTGGGAGATGGTTCATCCTCTGCCTGGCTGTAAAACGTGTATCTTTGCATAGACGTGGTTGTTCCACGTTTCTCAAAAGGATTATGGAAGTTCCAATCCTTTATATTATATGTAGATATAGATATAGATAATTAATATAAAAGATGTCCGTCAATGTAAAAAAGGTCCCTATTTACTTGAAATGGTTTATACAAATGCCAAATTAATATGGATATGGATAACATGCTTATCTAATTTACTCCCTTCACAACTCTGTGTATGTTAGACTGACAGACAGGCACACAGACAGATAAACTGCGTGGCGATTGTGGAACGCCGCACGTACACACACATACACGCATGGAAACGCGCACATGCACGCAACCTTACACACGCACCCATGCACTTACACACACGCACACACTCACACATGTTGATAGTTTTTACTTTCTGTGGAACGCGGCACGCACGCACGCACACACACACATAAACATACGCACACATGTTAATAGTTATTGCTTTCCTTCCCCTCTTATTTCCACACACATCACACACACATGTCTCTACACTGACACATATACATAGTGTATCCAACACTTTGCCTCTCTGTTTCTTACTCTCCCATCAGGTCCTTCCGGAACGTTCGTCGCCAGGTGATCCTTTGGCAACCCCGCCTCCGTTTACCGCCAGGCGGAGTCCACTTCATCGCTGTTTTCGAATGCCGTTTATTTGGCAGACGCAGAATATGGCCAGCCAGACGGCACCGACGCTCCGTGACCATTCTCTGTAGCGTCCACGACTCGGCTCTCCACAGGATCTCCTCGTTTCGCACTCGGTCGCGCCAGGACACACGAAGGATCTTTCGCAGGCACCGCTGGTGGAAAGCGTTCAGCCGTCTCTCTATTTTGTCCGTGCTCTTCCAGGTCTCGCTCGCATAAAGCACTGTCGGCAGCACGATGCTCTTGTACAGGCGTAGCTTGGTCTTAGTGCTAATGCATGAAGACGACCAGACTGGGCACAGCCGCTGGAAAACTGCGGCTCCTTTGCCGATCCGACAGTTGATGTCGAGCTCCGCGTCGCCGCTGCTTGTCAGGATGCTGCCCCGATAGGTGAAGTGATCGACTTCCTCGAGGTCCTGTTGGTTGACTCTGATCACTGGACCTGTGTTGCTGGCCGTTCTCATGACCTTGGTCTTTTAGGTGTTGATTCTCAGGCCGATCTTTTCCGCACTCTCTTGTAGGGATGTTGTTAGGGCCTGCAGATCTGCACTGTTTTCAGCGATCAAAGCGATGTCGTCGGCGAATGCCAGGTCCCTCAGCCTCGACTGCCCTCTCTATGGGATTCCTCGACCGGGTCCTTCATCCATTCGCCTTAGTACGAAATCGGCTGCCAGCAGGAACAACAGTGGAGAGAGAATGCAACCCTGTCTGACTCCGGAGACAATGTCAAAGAACTCCGTCACACCGGACTCAGTCCGCACGCAGCAGCTGGAGTTTCCATACAGGGCCTTGGAAATGGCGATGAATCTTTCAGGAATGCCGTACAGTTGCGCAACATTCTACAGCGAATCCCGGTGTACACTGTCGAATGCCTTCTGGAAATCAATAAAATTGACCGATAATGTTGCGTAGTGTAAAGATCTGTTCTGTGCAAGATCGATTTTTTCGGAAGCCGGCTTGTTCCTCCTGGAGCACAGAGTCGACAGCCTGCCGGAGTCGACGCAGCAGCACAGTGCAGAACGCCTTGCCTGGGACTGACAGCAATGTGATACCACGCCAGTTGTTGCAGTCTGCCAGGTTTCCCTTCTTCGGCAGTTTGACGATGACACCACTCAATGGGGAACCCGACCAACCCTCCAGCAGTGATTCATCAAGTCTGTCAACGCCGTTATCGTGCTCTCCTCACCGAATTTGAGCAGCTCAGCAGAGATCTCATCCAGTCCGCCTGCTTTGCCGTTCCTCAAGTGGCTAATCGCATTTCTCGTCTCTTGCTTGGTGATATGGTCCTCGCAGACTTTGAGTACCTCAGTGGTTGCTGGAGTCTCTGCGGTCAAGTCTATCAGGGCGACCGGATTTGGTTGGTTCAGCGTCTCCCGGAAGTGCTCCATCCATCTCTGCTCCTGTTCCGCTCCAGTGGTCAACGTCTTGCCATTTTTGTCCTTCACTGGCATGCTGGCACCGCTCGACATTCCTGTCAACTCCCTCACGATGCGGAACAGTGCTTTTGTGTCGTTTCGACCAGCAACTTCCTCTGCCTCAGCACCCTTTTTCTCCAGCCAGTCACGTTTGTCCCGCCGGCAGCTTCGCTTTACCAGTTGGTCGATTTGGCGGTATACGGCATCTCTTTCCTTTTGGTCTTCCTCCGATCTGGCAGAATCTCGCTCGACTTTTGCCAATCAGGTCCCACGTTGGTTCTTGGATCCATGTTTCCCTCCTCGTTCCTCGTCTTCGGCCAATAGTTTCTTGTACTGCCTCAGTCACCGCTGACATGAACATCGTCCAGCGCCAGTTGGTACAGCCGCGCTTGACCGGGATACTTCAGCTTCTCCATTGCATATGGCTTTGGTCTTTCCTGTCGTGTCCGTTTCTTCAGGCGCAGCTGACGTTCCGCACACAGTAGGTGGTGGTCTGAGCCCACGTCCGCACCTGGGTACACTCTGACGTCACGTACCGAGGACCACCAACGCTGCTTGATGCAGATGTAGTCGATCTCGTTTCGGCTTTTCTGGTCCGGAGACTGCCAAGTAGCCTTGTGAATCACCTTGTGTTTGAAATAGGTGTTGCTAATGCACAAGCTGTTGATGGCACAAAACAGCTGCAGTCTCTCGCCGTTGTCCGTGGTGACCGCAGCAGAACCGTATGGCCCAGTGACCTGTTCCAGTCCCTGTCTGTTGCAGCCAATCTGAGTGTTGAAATCACCGATCAGTAGTTTGATGTCATGGCTGGGCAAGTTATTAAATGTGTCCTGCAGCTGTTCTTAGAAGGCGTCCTTATCGATGTCGGTTGCGTCATCAATCGGTGCGTAGCCCTGAACAACAGTGATTTTCGCATGCCCACTTTGAAAACGGGAGGTTATGATGCCTCGCTGACTGGCTCCCATCCGATCAATGCTCGAGTTGCTCGGGCGCTAAGCACAAGTCCAACGTCATGAACCTGCTTGTCTTGTTGTCCAGAGTAGAGCAGAGTTGTGTCTCCGATGTCACTCATCTTTCCGCTGCCGGTCCAGCGCATTCCACTCACGCCCAGAATGTCCAGCTGGTAGTGGTCGAACTCGCGAAGTAGCTGAGCCAGCTTTCCTGCCTGGTATAGTGTACGCACGTTCCAAGTTCCAATTCGCATCTTTGTTTTGGTGCTCAGAATCCGGCTCATCGGAACCCCAACGTCCTTTCGGCTTTGGTCGAGGTCCGTCATTAGTGGAGTGTTTCCCACACCTTCATCTTTACGCCGATCATTTTTTTTTTTTGGGGGGGGGGGGATTTCTTGCTGTTTCTTTAGCGGTTAGAAGTTTTACAGCAATGCCGGGTTGCTAACCCGACGCCGGCCGCCTGTATTTGCCGATTCTTTGCCCCCTGATGAGTCCCTTGGTCTCGCCGGACGCCTCATCGTGGCGAAGGGGTGCCAACCACTAAATATATATATATATATAATAGTAATAAACGAAAGATAAATACTTTATATTATCTCTATTTATTTCATTATATATATTTCGAAGATGTAAAGGTGTTATGTATAATATAGAGTAGAATACGTCCTCCTCAGATAAAATACATAAAAACTTTTTTCCTGATATGCTGGTAGACAAACGAACTGGACAGAGCGGTGACCACCAAGCATATGACTAGAAAAACCTCTACACATGTTATATATGTGTGTACATACATACACATATATATATATATATATATATATATATACGATATTAAACAAATGGAAACTATATTTATAAAACCATATTTATTTCATTATACATATTTCAGGGATACCATATTAAAAATATGGCATGCCTTCTTCAGATAAAATACAATATATAAGCAGTTTTATAAATAAATTTGACGTACCATAAAATATTGATCAACTTCCATTTAAAAAAGTTGGTTTGGTAGTGAAATGTTTGTAAATATTTAGTGTTAAGTACAGTTAGAAAGAAAGACGGAGAGAAGGAATAAATGTATGTAAAGAAAAACAGAGAGAGATAGAGAGAGATATGGGAGAGAGAAATAGTGAGGAGGTGAAAAATGAGAGGCAGCTGAGGTAACAGATGAATAATAATAATTCAACATGCAAAATAAGAGATTTAGGGGGGAGGGAGTACTGTAATTATTTATTTATTTATTTATTTAGTTATAGTGTTAAGGAGACGGAGAAAAATAAAAAATAACTAAAGAGAAAACAGCGATACATAGATTACATCATGTATAGAGGGAGGAGAAGAAAGCTATATCTAGAGAGACATGTGACCTCTGCGTGGAGGAGATATTCTTTATATTAAAATCTAAAAATTCCCTTAATCTAAGGAGCAATTTATTCAGTTGCTGCAGACATAGATTGAACTCAACGTTTAAATATAAATATAAATTTAAAATGTAGTATATTTAGGTAAGATATTTATTTAATTAATTATGAAACATGACGATAAATCTTTCGATTCCTTCAACTTTTTCTTTTTTAAACCTTCTTCATAAATATATACTAATGATGTAATTAAACTACCCTAAATTTTACGCTAGATAAACTTCTATACTAAATATAAGAGCATCTGTAGAACAACAGGGTCTCCTAAATCTTTTAAATGATTTCTGCTAAATAAGTCTTGTTGAATAATTTTGGTTTTTTGTTTGCTTTTGATTCTGATTGCTTCTAATGAACTTGGCAATATATTGTCAGATAAATTGGAAGGGTTGATTTCTGTGGTTGATATGGGGGGCATACTGTGTTTTTTTTAAGGCCCTAGACACTCTAGGGAGTGATGAAAGTATTCTTAGCGTTTTGATATATTTATATCTGTTGTCTATTCTATACATGAACGATAATCATGTATGTGAGCGCAGGAATATTAATATTAATATATATTTTATATTTTTATGTATGTGTATGTATGTATATATATATATATAGTAAAATCTTTTATAACGCAAAGGAAAATTTTTTCATGTGAAATAAGAAATTACAGAGCTGATCACGTATGTTCACGTGTATATCTATAGTGTCAACTAGAACTTGAGATGACCTTCTCTTTTTCTCTTTCTTTCTTTTTCCGGAAAGTACATATATACGGAGATAGATACAGTAAAGAAAGAAAGGAAAGGAAGGAGAAAGAAGAAGAAGGAAAAAGAAAAAGAAAAAGAAAAAGAGAAAGATGAAGAAAAAGGAGAAATTATTATAGATAGAAATATAAAGAGAAGATATATAGGAGATGGTGGTAGATAGAGGAGAGACAAACATAAGTAAAAATAACGTAGGATAGAGAGAAGAATAGAGGGACAAATAAATGAATAAACGTTAATACATGAATAAATGTAAATAAAAATAAAAGTAGATATATAAAAAATATATTAAAAAATTGATAAATAAATAAATAAATAAATAAATAAGTTATATCTAATGTGATATAAAATGGTATAAAATGTGAAAAATGAAGAATAAAAATAAATACGTAAAATGAGTAAAAAGAGTAAAAATGTGCGAAGAATATTTAAACATATTAAAATTATTAAGAATGGTTTTTGAGAATTGTTGAAATATATGGAGAGATAATAAGGTGAAAATATGATAATGTTAAATATATTTATGCGTGTATTGGTTATTTTAATAAATAAATTAATTAATTAGTTTTAAGTTATATTATATGATAAAATAAAATGACAGAGATGAAATAAATTTAGGGAGAGAAATATAAAGATAAAGAGTGAAAATAGAGATATATAAAATAAGAATGTAAATATAAGTGGTTTTGATGTTGTTCTTTGATAGATGATGACAGTTATAATTATAATTATAATGATGATGATGTTGATAATATGATATCATAATAGATCCAAGTGGTACAATCTGGGTTATGGAATAGATAAGATGGAATTAAGCTGGTCTAAAGTTCTTAAATTTAGTCGCCGATTTATGTCGACAAAAAATAGTTTTTTCAATTTTACTGTTAAGAAGAATTTTGTTGTAATTTAAAATTTGGAAAAGTTCCATATTACAGAGACCACAGTGGGACATACCAATTTGATAGGCCTTTACTTTTGATAACTTTTTCCAGCTGATTTTATATTCCATATTTGCATCTTTGAGTTGCCAGATTTTATTGGCGTGAGTCGTTGTCTTTGAGAGATTCCTGTTAGTCATAGAATGTCTATGTACGTACCACCTTTTCTTAAACTCCCCAGCTGTGGAACCAATGTAATGCCATGCTAAGCTACCTGAATTTATAGTACATAGGTATACTATATTTGTCTCTAGGCATCTATTTTGTAAAGGGCATTTGTCAGGTAGATGGCAGTTACATTTAGATGCTTTTCTATGCGCCGGTTCTTCTATATGGTTTTGTAGGTTGCTATGTATGGGCTGAGAATTGGGTTTGTCGATGTATTGTGGTGATGTGCTTTGACGTGTGTTTGGTTTTGATGTTGTTACATGCTTATGTTTTGTATTAAGTGTTATGGTACTTATTTGCGGGCCACTTTTATTATAAATTCTTTTATAGTTAATTTTATGTGGTTGGCAGTGGAGTATTTTTCCAAATTTTAAATTACAACAAAATTCTTCTTAACAGTAAAATTGAAAAAAATATTTTTTTTTCACATTTTATACCATTTTATATCACATTAGATATAACTTATTTATTTATTTATTTATTTATCAATTTATTCATATATTAACGTTTATTCATTTATTTGTCCCTCTATTCTTCTTTCTATCCTACGTTATTTCTATTTATGTTTGTCTCTCCTCTATCTACCATCATCTCCTATATATCTTCTTCTCTTTATATTTGTATCTATAATAATTTCTCCTTTTTCTTCATCTTTCTCTTTTTCTTTTTCTTTTTCTTTTTCTTTTTCTTTTTCTTTTTCTTTTTCTTTTTCTTTTTCTTTTTCTTTTTCTTTTTCTTTTTCTTTTTCCTTCTTCTTCTTTCTCCTTCCTCTCCTTTCTTTCTTTACTGTATCTATCTCCCTTTCTTCCTCCTTTTCTCTCTATATCTTTATTATTAATATTATTATTGATGACGTAATTTGAATTTGTAAGTTAGCCGGTTACACATATATAATTTGAACAGTTTCCGAAGATCTAATAGAGTTAACATCGTATTTAAAATTGAGTGGCACTGCTTTCAGTGTTCAGCAATTTTTAGACAACTCTATCAGTGAAACAATTGTTAGACTGCAAATAAATCCCCCTTTTTGTACTGTTGACCATGTTATTCTCCACTTTTTCAATTATATATATATATATATATATATATATATATATATATATATATATATATATATATATATATATAATATTGCATATACACACACACACATACATATATATATATATATATATATATATATATATATATATATATATATATATATATATATATGTGTGTATATATATATATATATATATATGTATATATATGTATATGTATGTATATGTATATATGTATATATATGTATGTGTATATATATATATATATATATATATATATATATATATAGAGAGAGAGAGAGAGAGAGAGAGAGAGAGAGAGAGAGAGAGATCTTATATTCCTCGTGGTTTGATTATTCCTCCTAATTTCAGCCGCCATTTACAACGCACCATGTTAATACACTGCCAAATATGCATCTTTACTGTTTTCTATATTTTTATGGAATAATTGCAGGCTGGTCTGTAAATACTTGTTCCACAGCTTCTCTTATAGTTCTCTCACCAACCGATTCCACTGCAATTCTTTTAATTGGTACACAGTGATTATTGTACTGTGCAGTTGTACCCCCACCCCCACCCCGTGTAGTTCTAAGTCTAATTTTGTGCAGTAAGTTTACATTTGTGTGGAATATTACATGCCTTATAACATTTCTAAAATGTTTAAAATAGCAGCAATTACATTACAAATATTTCTCAGACTCAGAGAATATCAAACACTTAGTCATGGCAACTGTCTCAAAGATTTGAGAAGTTCTAAATCTAATTTTGTGCCGTAAGCTTATAGCGTTTACATGGTAAATGATGGTTAAAAGACTTAAAATATTCAGGACAGTCATTAGAATTGCTTCAAGGTCTCATAGAGAATCAAACACTGGGTCATGATAACTGCCTCATAGAGAATCAAACACTGGATCAAACGCTGGATCGTGATATCTGCCTCATAGAGAATCAAACACTCGATCATAGTATCTGCCTCATAGAGAATCAAATACTGGATCATGGTATCTGCCTCATAGTGTCATGTCACGCTGATTCTCCTTGTGAACTACATCAAAGATGCACATGTCTGTGTCACGCTGACTCTCTCTGTGAACTTCATAAATTGTACACCTGTCTGTGGAATACTCAGAAAATATAGTTCCACATAAATTTCACGAATACGCTGTTCCGCTAGCCGAACAACCTTAATACTTTTCGTCGAAACCGGAGGAGGACTATTCCGTGATGTTTCATACGTGTCCTGGAACTACACTACACACTTCACACTAAATCACATGTGCTTATATATATATAAATATATATATATATAAGATACAAAGCTTTTAGCTTTTGTTTACGGAGAATTTGAAATTACAATGTGAAATAGTGCCTCCGTTATATTTTTGATTAAATAAATTAGTTATAAAATCCCACAGAAATAGAAAACTAAATGAGTATTAACGTAGTTGGGACATGAACTCACACTCTGGTTACTACGGCTATTGTGTTACCATGACACCAATACTCCACTCATACTCTGGCTACTACGGCTATTGTGTTACCATTACATCAATACTCCACTCACACTCTGGCTACTACGGCTATTGTGTTACCATTACACCAATACTCCACTCACACTCTGGCTACTACGGCTATTGTGTTACTATGACACCAATACTCCACTCACACAAATTTCCATTCAATTTGAAGCTATATAATCATAGTGTATGAATACATGGGTTTTTATAACTCCAAATATTAGGCTAATTTATTTAGTCAAAAATACACGGAGGCACTATTTCACTATCTAATATATATATACAGTAATCCCCCGCTATATCGCGGCTCACTTTTCGCGGTCCCGCTACATCGCGGATTTTTCTTTGGAACGTATCTAATTCCTTATCACGGTAATCCCCGCTACATCGCGGATTTTTTGTTCGAACATATCTATTTTCTTATCGCGGTACGTACATCTGAATAAAAAGTGTTTAAAATTTAAAGTTATTAAATAAGTTTCGATGTGATTGAAGTGTATAGCGTAAGGAGGGGGCATCTTAAGGCTTTAACTATCAAAAAAATGCTTTTATTTTTCATTCCATTACTGTTTTACTGATTGCGATTTTCTCTAATCTACTATAAACCCATTGTAGCGAATTAACCGGTCGAAGAGTCCACTGGCTCTGGCGCAACGGTAGCGCTTCTGACTACAGATCAGAAGGCTACGTGTTCACATTACGTCGGGGTCACCAGTTTAGCGAATTCGTTTATTGGTTTAATCTTCTCCGAAAGATACCGCTGGTAACCAACCACTAATTCAATAAGAAAGACGATATAGAGAGCTGCTCGTTAGAACGAGGCCAGCAGCGAATAAGAGAGTGAGAAACACAAGTCTCGTCTATTTATTATGTCTACGGGAAGTAACTCTAATTAATTCTCTTTTTTATTTTACCCTAGGTGTCGCTACAATACTATCCTCCAGACGAGAGGCGAATAACCCCAAGGTAATTGTAGCGACCCCGCAAGAAATTGGGATCAAGGCAAAGGTATGAAAAAGGTACATGAAAAAAACAATACAAAAAAAGAAACTCTATAGTTAAAGAAAACTTTCAACTGTTAAGAAACAAGGTAAAGAAAGGCATGGAATACACAATACAAAAAAGGCTCCATATGGCCAGTCAGTAGTGGATATTCTTACCTTTTTACCTGCATTGATCGTTTTTCGCGATGGCCTGAAGCCATCCCCTTAAAGGACATTACCGCCGACACGATAGTGAGTGCCCTGGTATCAGGATGGATTGCCCGCTATGGCGTGTCAACCACAATTACTACAGACCGTGGTAGGCAATTCGAATCACATCTTTTCTCAGAGTTAACAAAAATTATTGGCGCTCAACACATTCGGACCACATCTTATCATCCTGCTTCAAACGGAATGGTGGAGCGTTTTCACCGCCAATTAAAGGCCGCTCTTCGAGCTTATCCAGACTCTCTACGTTGGAACGAGTACCTTCCTATTGTGTTGTTAGGAATTCGGTCTTCAATAAAGGAGGACCTTGGGTTCTTCCCGGCTGAATTGTTGTATGGTGCTCCTCTAGCGTTGCCTGGACAAATGCTTGTCCATGTTGATCTTGCTACTCAAGATCCCCTTTCCTATGTATCTCGTATTTTCAGGACTTACCGCCTATGGATACCAGGAAACTGTTAAAATTGCAGTCCCGAGGGATATTGCCTCGTGGACACATGTTTTTGTCAGAGATGACACTGTTAGACCACCTCTCACACAACCGTACTCTGGACCCTACCGTGTGTTAGCACGTACTAACAAACATTTTACTGTAGGCATTAAGGGATCCAGAGAGACAATTTCGGTTGATAGACTGAAGGGCATACACAGACACTCATACACCTGAGCCACATATACCCCCATCTTTCACTGTTGTACATACACCTGCTCCTTCTGCCCCACCTTCATCTACATACAAGACCACGACCCGTTCCGGTCGAAGAGTCCACTGGCCCAAATGATTTTGTCAAACAGTTTTTATCTGAACTGGCCACTATGGAGCCATTTTTGTATTGTGCATTACATGCTTTTCTTTACCTTGTTTCTTAACAGTTGAAAGTTTTCTTTAACTATAGAGTTTCTTTTTTTTTTGTATTGTTTTTTCATGTACCTTTTTCATACCTTTGCCTTGATCCCAATTTCTTGCGGGGTCGCTACAATTACCTTGGGGTTATTCGCCTCTCGTCTGGAGGATAGTATTGTAGCGACACCTAGGGTAAAATAAAAAAGAGAATTAATTAGAGTTACTTCCCGTAGGCATAATAAATAGACGAGACTTGTGTTTCTCACTCTCTTATTCGCTGCCGGCCTCGTTCTGAATTGGTTGGTTACCAGCGGTATCTTCCGGAGAAGATTAAACCAATAAACGAATTCGCTAAACCATCATAGATTGACGGCTAATGTGGCTGGTAATGGCATGGTAACTAGTTGTACGATCGTTACTAACTGTGTTTTGGTGTTTAAATACAAAAGTGTGTTTTAATGAGTTTATATGTACTTAAAGCATGTAGGAGAGGTATTTTAAGGCTTAAACTATGAAAACAACGGTTGTCTTTAGGGTCTCTCTATATCGCTGATTTTCATTTATGGCGGTTGGTTCTGGAACGTATCCCCCGCGATAAACGGGGGATTACTGTATATGTATATATACATATATATATATATATATATATATATATATATATGTGTGTGTGTGTGTGTGTGTGTGTGTGTGCGTGAGCGTATATATATATGTGTATGTGTGTGTGTATATATATATATATATATATATATATATATATATATATACATACACATACACATATATACGTATATATATATATATATATATATATATATATATATATATATATATATATATATATATATATATATATATATTATATATATATATATATATATATATATAAAATAAAATAAAATAAATAAGTCAAATGTTTAAAATTTGGCTTCGTTTATTACTGCTATATATATTTCGGTGGCTGTCACCGAAATATATATAGCAGTAATAAACGAAGCCAAATTTTAAACATTTGACTTATTTATTATATTTTATTTTACATTACTCCGGGGTAACCAAACCAACCTACGCACCTCGTGGAGTGCTCCAATCTGCATACTGAGGTGTTGGTATACAACCAACATATACTCAATATATATATATATATATATATATATATATATATATATATATATATATATATAGAGAGAGAGAGAGAGAGAGAGAGAGAGAGAGAGAGAGAGATGTATATAAAAATATATAAGTATATATGTGTGTGTGTATCTGTTGTATGTGTGTATATATATATATATATATATATATATATATATATATATATTAGGAAAATAAGAAAAACAGTAAAAAATGCTAATGGGATTTTCTGATAGAATAACAGCAAAATATTTATTTTAAAAATGCAATTAATATCCATGCTACAGGAAATATGATTAAAAGTGTATAATAAAATTAAGGCGTATATTAATAAGAGGGTATAAGAGAACATAGTTTAATTGCTTTTTTTAAATAAATGTTTTGCTGTTACTCTATGAGAAAATCCCATTACATTTTCTACTGTTTTTCTTATTTTCCTCATATATATAAACTTGTGTGTCACTTCTCGTCACTCTATATATATATATTGTTATACTTTGGGAGGGTCATATTGCTAATAAGAAACACACGCACCGGTTGCTTTCACTCCAATATATTATAAATTAAATTTATAGATTTAAGAATTTATAAATTTCCGGTTGGTTGATTGGTTCCACAACCGGACGGTTGTTCATATATTGTCAAATTTCTTTCTTCACACATTCTGTGACCTCTTCAGTGACTGGGGATTCTTTTCATTGTTTTGTGCCTCTCCTTTGTTCTGTCCTACGCCATCTTGTTTTTGTGTGTGTTGTGTGCTTAGTTTGCGCATGTGTTACATCCGGGTGTCTGTGTGCGTTTTTATTTGTTTATTTATTTGTTTATTTACATGTTACTGGCTGGTTGTTTGTTCTATGTGCGTGTGTTTTCATTTTGTCCTTAATTGTAAGTTGTAATGTTGCTATTCCATTCATGTTTTCTCTTTAATTTTGGTTGGAGTTCATTTATGTGTATTGCCTCTGTGATTTGTCTAAACATTGCGTCTTTTCTGTGTGTAGATTTTATTTTTATTTCTATGTTCTCTACTTTGCCCTTATGTTCTATTTTAGCATGTTGGTGGAGTACTGATGAATCTTTTCTATCTTGAAGCTCTCGCCAGTGTTCATTTAATCGTTCTCCTATACTACGAGCTGTCTCACCTATGTACACTATATTCTTATCTTTACATTGTCCTTCAGTACATCTTATTCTATATACTATGTTTCTAGTTTTACAGGTAATATGGGGGCTTAGTTTACAGATTATGCATTTCTTATCTATACAGGGAGGTCTTTGAAAAGGGTTAGTATTACTAATAAGTGTTTTTTTGGAGGTACCTGGTCTTTCTACTATCTTAATATTTAGTTCAAGTTTATCTAGAGCCCTTCTAAATTTGTAAGCTAATTCACCTCTAGGGGTTGTATTGATGAACATTACACTCTGGTATTTATTGCTATCATACCATGAGTTTATTCTATTAACATAATTCTTAGTTCTTTCTATTCTATTCCAAAATTTGCTCCTATACAAGGGGCAGGTCCCATTTGTATCATTATTTACCATTTTTTCCCATTTGGTTCTGGCTCCTCTATATACTCTGATTTTATCTCTCTGATTGTAACCAGAGAACTGCATATGGTGGATGAAGTGTTGTATGTGTCTCTCTAGTTCTTTGGGGTTGCACATGCGGGACACGTTTCTCATCACCCGTACTAAATCCGCAATCAGTATGTTGATTTTGGTGTGATCCGAAACAGCTGAGTTTTGGTGGATCAGATATTTGGAAGTCAGGGGTTTGACATAATGGGAATGGAGGATTTGTTTTTTGTTATTAATGGTTTCTAACCAGAGCTCTGTGTCTAGTACAGGTAATCGATGATTGGGGTGTTTGCTTGGGTAGTCTATAGTAACTCTAATACTCTGGTGGATGGAGTTAGCTATTTGCTGGATGCTTTCCATGGTGTTTTTCTCTAATTCCTGACTGTTCTCTAGTGGGGGTGTTTTTACTACGATGTTTATATCATCAACGTAGCGAGAGTACATTATCAGGGTTAAGAGGTTGCTGTCTTCTAATTGTTCTTTAACTTTATTGTCCCACCATACCAAAATAGCTTAGCTATGTCACCTGCAATGCTAGCACCAATGGCTACTCCCTCCTCTTGGGCATATGTGTTTCCATTAAATTTGAGCATATGTTCCTTAAGGGTTAGTTTTATACTGGCCCCCACCGCATGTGCAATCATTTTCTTCAGTTCATCATAACTTTCTTATTTACGTCTTTCATATAATTATTCTGCATCCCCTTGCATAGAACCACAAAGTTACTAAGACAAAACATATATATTTGCTAGCATGGGTATGCATCTGTATACATATGTTGGTAGATATACTAATTCTTTATATATATATATATATATATATATATATATATATATATATATATAAATTGATGAGCAAAACAAACAAACATTAAACAATCCTTTAAATAAATTAAACAATTCTTTAAATATCTACCTGTTCATAATGCTATTACCGGCGGTTTCCATTTACAAAAGATTAGAAATTCAGAGAATTTCTAACGGAAAGTAAATTTCATCTCTGTGGGTACTTAGTACTCAGAGAGATATTTACCTCATTTTTATATATATATATATATATATATATATATATATATATATATATATATATATATATATATATTAAAATAACAGATTAAGTTTAAGCAAAGAATCGCTGCTTTCACCCTTAACAGCGATTCTTTGCTTAAACTTTAATCTGTTATTTTAATAAATATTTGCTCTACGGTTCTTATATATTTGATATATATTTATCCTTATCGAGTCCTCTTTGGATTTTAGTCTTCAAAATTATTATTACTATATATATATATATATATATATATATATATATATATATATATATATATATATATATATATATATATATATATATATATATATAATTAGTCCTTCATCAGCGATTTTCCAACCTTCATTGGTATTTTATCGCTTTAAAAATCATATACCTCTAGTTGGTGCGAGCAATAGTTAAATAAAGCTATTGGGACAAGTAATATAGCATGAAGCGAGCGAGACGTCTCGCTCGCTTCATGCTATATTACTTGTCCCAATAGCTTTATTTAACTATTGCTCGCACCAACTAGAGGTATATGATTTTTAAAGCGATGAAATACCAATGAAGGTTGGAAAATCACTGATGAAGGACTAATTTTATTCATGTGTAACCCATGTGCAACCACTCAGCACTCCATTCTTCTCATATATATATATATATTATGTATAAATATTTCGTATCTCCAAAGAAATACGGTTTTAGGAAGCCGTAACTATGCAAACACCAGGGGGCTAACGCCTTCTGGTGATGTCCAGCAGAAGCAAGGGGGACAACCGTCTATGCATTTCAGGCTTAACTGGCCATCGTCAGGACGGTCCCTCCCACCGCTTGCGACTGCTGGACTAGAAGACAGGCGAGAATATATAGTTTTCTCGTCTGTGTAAATGAGGTGATTAATCTCATTTGCACATGAAGTTGCATAAGTTGGCTCAACTTATAATAGAAAAGAAATAGTATTTCGCTTCAAGCATATCTTTATACAATATGTATAAATATTTCGTATCTCCAAAGAAATACGGTTTTAGAAAGCCGTAGCTATGCAAGCATTGGGGCTAACGCCCTCTGGTGGTGTCCTACAGAAGCAAGGGGCACAACCGTCTATGTATTTCAGGCTTGACTGGCCTTCAGCATGACAGTCCCTCCCACCGCTTGCGACTGCCGGACTTGAAAACAGTCGAGAATATATAGTTTTCTCGACTGTGTAAATGAGGTGATTAAAGCCTGAAATGCATAGACGATTGTCCCCCTTGCTTCTGCTGGACATCACCAGAGGGCGTCAGTCCCTCGGTGTTTGCATAGCTACGGCTTCCTAAAACCGTATTTCTTTGGAGATACGAAATATTTATACATATTGTATAAAGCTATGCTTGAAGCGAAATCCTATTTCTTTTATATATATATATATATCTAAGGCGGGTAAAATTCCCGAGATCCATGGACGAGTTCTCTCCAGCGGTCTCTGTCCCTCATTATCGCTGCCATGTCCTGCGTCTCCAACAGACCAGTGTCTGTCCTTAGGGCATCAACATATGTTAACTTTGGTCTTCCTCTTCTAGTGTGTCCATGTAGGGGCTCCCAAAGGAGCACTGAGTGCAATGTCAACTCTGGATGTCGGTGAGCATGTCCAGCTAACCTCAGTCTCCTCTGTGTCACTTTTGAGCTGACTTTTGGCATGCTCCCATACAGCTGAGTTTTCCATCCTCAGTGTATACTGATTAATGTTAGGAGCCATCCTCAGCATTCTCATGTAGCACCCATCCACCATCTGAGTGAGTTTCTTGGTCAGTGTCCAAGTCTCAGACCCATACAGCAGCACAGACTCCACTACAGCAATGAAGAGGCGGATTTTCAGGTCTCTACGAAGGTCCGACTTCCACACCGATCTCAAGCTGTGGCACGCCGCCCAGGCCTTGCGCTTCCTCTCAACCACATCATCTTCCGTATTCCCAATCTTTGCTCCCAAATACAGGAAGCCCTCAACCAATTCTAGCGGCTTCCCGCCTACATGAATGATCCCCTCTGGCTTCTCAACATTCTCTACCAGATATTTTGTTTTAGTCTCATTCATTCTCAGCCCCACACTCATCGACACAGTCTCAACCTCCCGCATCAAATCCTCTGCCTCCTTCACTGTATTTGTCACCAAAACTATGTCGTCGGCAAATTCAGCATCCGATACCTTTTTCGCCCTAACTCTCCTGGTCTGAGCCGGTGCTACAGTAAAGCCAGAGTCCTGGTGTTTCTCCAGTGCAAGGCGCATACATGGCTGGAGTGCTCCAGGGAGATACATTGGCTCCCTACCTTTTTATCATCGTAGTGGACTATATATATATATATATATATATATATATATGTGTGTGTGTGTGTGTGTGTGTGTGTGTGTGTGTGTGTGTGTGTGTGTGTGTAGGAGGTGAGTTTTATTGTAGACCAATAAAGCAATGCAAATATCAGCTAAGTAGCACTCAACAGTTTATTGGACTGTAGTATAAATAAGAAGAAATTAAAAGACGGTTAAAAAAGTTCCATGTATTTTATTATGCGCATTTCGAAAACAAATATCAACCTGGGATGATATTTGCGTTCTCATCAGATAAAATAGGGAGACATGATATGAAGCTTAAAAAAACACTTCTCCTTCCTCCTTCTTATACTCTTCCTCCGTTATCCTTTGCTTCTTTTTTCCTTTTTTCCTTTCTTCCTCTTCCTTCCTTTTTTCCCCTTCCTTCCCACTTTTCCAATCTCTTATATCCTTTAAAATTTATTTTTCGTATGTTGATTAGACACTACTTTGCTCACAAGTGTTTTTTTTAAGCTTCATATCATGTCTCTCTATTTTATCTGATGAGAACGCAAATATCGTCTCAGGATGATATTTGTTTTTGAAATGCGCATAATAAAATACATGGAACTTTTTTAACCATCTTTTAATTTCTTCTTATATATATATATATATATATATATATATATATATATATATATATATATATATATATATATAGTATATATATATATATATATATATATATATATATATATATATATATGAAAATAGGGAGAAAAAGACGATTATTAGGAAGAAAAATTCTTTTTTTTCCTTTTTATTTTTTCTCTTTTTTCTGGGATAGAAAATGTTTAAAACAAAATATTTTACTTTGTGTGAAGTGTGGAGGTATTAGTTAATTTATTTATTAATTAGCAATGGCATTTATTTATTTATTTATATATTTAATAATTGTCTATTACCGGTTTCAGCATTTTATGCATTATCAAAAGGGGGGAATATGTATTGGTGTAAAATGGTGATGTTGAACGTGTTAAGGAAATGGGGAAGAAAGAATAGTGTTATTTACAAACAAGGTTTTTGAAGTGAAAAGAATAAAGAAAAAAAAGGCGGGGGTAATGTGGAGCATAATAGGGTAATGGGAAATAAAAAATAATATTATTTACAAGCATAATCCTTGAAGATAAGCAGTTCAAAATGTGTTATTATGGCAAGAGTGCTTAGTTGATCCATGATGGAGGCAAATGGTAGTCATCAAACCCCAGACTACCATTTGCCTCCATCATAGATCAACTAAGCACTCTTGCCATAATAACACATTTTGAACTGCTTATCTTCAAGAACTGTTGAATTGACGAAATTTGTTTTTCTATGTAACTGCAAAAGATATTTTATTGCTTAGGAAATTTAGAAAAGCATACCGTGGATCTTAGTTTGTTGTGGTTCCATTGAATGTAGAATATTAATAAGAATAAAGAAATAAGTTACAGTTGAGTAAAGATAATCTATATTAGAGGTATATCGATGTATTGATATAGATTACTGGCAGATATACGTGTTTATGTTTATATTTTTAACTTTTAACATTCTGTACCACATGAAACCACGTTAGTAAAACCTTATTGAAAAATACAAAACAACAATATGACTACATTACATTAAATATTACAGGCCAGGCGGTATGACCATCTTCCCGTTCCGCGGTGGCAAACCCTTCGTCTGGGATGCCACTTGCAGCGACACTCTCTCCAGCCGCACCCTGGTGCAGTCTGCGACTAACCCAGGTTCTGCTGTACTTCGGGCTGAGGAGGGCAAACTCTCCAAGTATCGGTCGCTTTCCGACAGGTTTGCGTTTGTGCTCCTAGCAGTGGAGACTTCAAGTGTCCTTCGCCATTGGGCTACCTCTCTACTTACTGCCATAGGCGCTGGGCTGGCTAGCGGCATGTGTGAGCCTCTTTAGATGGAATGGTTCTTCCAGCGCATCTCCCTTACCATGCTCCGGGGAAATGCCTTCTCCATTCTGTCCGCCGGGGCCGTGGGGCGGCCAGCACGTGGGACCCCATTTGCTCATAATACAGAGAGATGGGGAGAGCGAGAAAGTTGGAGGCGATGACAGTGAGAGTTCGGCTCTTCCATGTTCGGACCTGGTGTACAGCGTCAGTTGTTCGTAGGGAGGTAGTGATTCATACATATATATATAAAGTATTATATTGTTCTCTATCGTTTCACCAGTCAGTTCTATTATTTCTATAATCCCCCACCTCTCTATAAGCATATGTCTGTTCATTCTATCTGTCTGTTCATTACAGTCCTTACTGTCATACAGCAAATTTTCACTATAATATGTCCACTAGAGTAGTAGTAATAGTAGTAGGAGGAGGGGGAGAAGAAGAAGATAAACAAAAGAAGAAAACAATCAAGTTCGAACTAATCTCTCTCTCTCTCTTCAATCATTGCAGCGCGAACAATGTCTAACTTAAATATCGTGTTGCTTCAATAACATCCAATGGTGGTGGTGGTGGTGGTGGTGGTGGTGAAGGTAATGACAAAGGCTGGTGGCTTGATGGACGTTTAGCTGGATGGTCAGTTGGTTGGTTGGATGGTTGGTTGGTTGGCTGGATGGTTAACTGGAAGGTTTTATGGTTGAAGGTTTGATGATTTTACGTTCTGAGTTCAAATCCCGCCGAGCTTGACTTTGCCTTTTATCCTTACGGGGTCGAAAAACTAAAGTACCAGTAATGCACTAAGGTAAATTTAATCAACTTTCCCCTCCCCTTCAAATTGCAGGACTTGTGCCTAAATCAGAAACCATTATTCTATATATTTGCAATCAGTAAGCTAATTATCGCCCAACCTGTATTTCTGACAACTTACAGTCTTGAATATTATATTGCTTTCTGATTTAGGCACACGGCCAACAATTTTGTGGAAGGGGAAAGTCGATTAAATCTACTCCAGTAAATTACTGGTACTTTATTTTAACGACCTCGTAAGGATGAAAGGCAAAGCTACACTCTGGTGGGATTTGAATTCAGAAGGTGAAGGGTCCTAGCTCTGTCGAGTACTGCCAATATGAAGGTCACAAATAGTTGACAAAGAATGTTTTAAGGTGAATTGATTTGTCTGTAACTGTCTGCCTTCTGAATGTAATTTACAGCCTCACCACCACCACCCTTGCTATATTGTCGTGTGTATATATATTGTTTTCTCTCAAATCTATCATTGTATTAATAATATATGTAATTATTGTAGCTTTAGCATTGTCTTCTAAGTCTCTCTGAAAACATCTTACCACAAATATAACTATATTAAGGTCACCAGTGGGCATTTTAATTAAATCGAAATCACCAATCGAATTATCAACGGTTCTTTTATGATAAGAAAGAAAGATAAAGAGATGGTGGGGTGGGTAGGTGAGGTAGAGGAGAGGAGGGGTGTGATGAAAGTAAAAGGAAACGTTGCTGGAGACGGAAAACTGCGATAACCAAATTTGTATTAACCGTAAACCTCACTAAATGGGAATGTTCCAGGTGTGCGTGTGAAGAAGAAGAAGAAGAAGAAGAAGAAGAAGAAGAAGAAGAAGAAGAAGAAGAAGAAGAAGAAGAAGAAGAAGAAGAAGAAGAAGAAGAAGGGGGTTATTGTGTGTTTGTCTTGCTGTTGTACTTTTTATAAATGTGGGCTTAAACGAAATCCAATCTCGTCTCTTTGATCGAATCCTTTTTATAATACAATTATCGAACACCGTTGTTTCGTACCTCGCAGGAAGAAATCGATAACAAAAATATTGATTGGGCCAATAGGAAAGGAAGGAAAGCCAGTAAAACAAAAAGAAAATATATCAGCATGGATTGTTTTTTTAACGTCGTTGAATAAAAAGAAGTGATGTACGTTAGGAAAGGTAACTCAGACATGCACACCAAGACGTGCGCACGCACACGCACATAAAAGCTTTCTTTGATAATAGCACATTTAGATGGTTTAATATTACAACGGAGTATGAATGACTTGTGACAGGAATTCAACTGCACATTTATTTCTTTTGTGTAATAGTAAATCACCTATGTTTGGCGGCTCTCACACGTGACTGGTGGCGCCTTTCAGTGGAGTTGTCATGTAAGGTAAGACGGCTTCACAGAGAGTCCTCCGACAAACCTGACTCAACTCATATGAACCAGATTATAAGAGTTGAAGGATACAAAAATAGCTGTCATATAACATGCATAAAAGTTGACGAAAAGTTAAAAGTATCTGACTATATATATATATATATATATATATATATATATATAAGATCGAAAGATGGTAAAAAGAGTTCCAAGTATTTTATTATGCGCATTTCATGATGATATTTGTTTTTGAAATGCGCATAATAAAATACTTGGAACTCTTTTAACCATCTTTTGATCTTATATTATTTATACTCCAGTTCTACAATCTGTAGAGTGCTACTTATCCGATATTTGCATTGCTTTATTGTACTACAATAAAACTCATCTCCTACACATATATATATATATATGTATAAATAAAATAAGTAAGTCAAACATGTAAAATTTGGCTTCGTTTATTATAAATTCTCTGCTATATATATTTCGATGACAGCTATTATTGGCTGTGACCTCTTCAGGCAGTCCGAATTGGTGTGGAAAAGACAGGTAAACATGTTGTTGAAGTGTGTTCCACTCTGTCAATACATCGATATGTCAAGTTCCTGGATATGTTGTTCGTCCTCCGAGGAACTAGAATCATATGGTTCAATCGGGTTCAATCGGAGGTAACCACAATAAGTAAGGTACTCAATACAAAGCAGAGTATAAATATTTAATATAGAAAAGCTTCTACAGGACTAGAACTGTTTCATTCGTGAGAAATCATCTGGAAGCTGACTGTCCAAGTAATATGGTGGTATTTATATCTTTTCTGGTGGTAGGAGAGGGTGGTGATTGGGATGGCTGGAGGTCATTGGTTGATGGGTTTAAAGAAAAGGGAATTCTTTAAAAGGTAATTCTTTAAAAGCTATATTTAGAGTAACAAAGGCAGAAAGGATTCTATAAACAAGTTCAAACTGGGGTGCCACTCCTTATTTTTAAGGTTCTCTTAAGCTAACAATGCCTATAATTCAGGTGTCTACAAGCATATTCACACACACACACACACACACACATATATAAAGCCCTTACTCCCACACACTCGCAAAAACACACACACTTATACCCATATATGTATATATATGTATAGGAAACTGTATGACCCCGATGGCAGAGCTCAAGCCGTTTCGACGGCTATTTCTGGACTCCAGAGTCCAGAAATAGTCGTCGAAACGGCTTGAACTCTGCCGTCGGGTTCATACAGTTTCCTATTACCCACTCTACTACCCTAAGTATTGAGTACTCTGGTGCGTTATGGTCCATCTGGTTCCTTACCACAACTCCTTCGTTATATATATATATATATATATATATATATATATATATATATATATATATATATATATATTATAGCTCTAATTTATCCAAATTATTGAGCCCTCTGCCACACATGTCGGATATTGTTTATCGTGATTTAGTGGGCTGATATTCCGATTCTCGATTATTCTACTATATTTAGCTCTAGACCTTAGCTATTGACCAGTTAATTTTATTGATTATTTTTTTGTCGATCTTATTGACTGATGAATAGCTCTTGTTTATTTTAACACGTCTGTTGAGCACTCTGATTCGATATGTGATATTTTGTATTCTTACATAATTTGCACATCACCGAATTCTTTCG
>OZ024754.1:18728543-18733543 GCA_964016885.1 Eledone cirrhosa | reverse complement strand
ATAATAATTCATAGTCCCGAGATTAATACGAAATAATTGTTTCTACCCTAGGCACAAGGCCAGCAACCACCCAGTGCAAAAAATAAACTAATACGAAATAATAATTCAGAATCCCGAAAAAGAATACTAATACTATCTCTATGGATGCCGCTACGATACAAAAGTTCTAGTGCAAACTACATAAATGCTCTTTCGAAGTATATGAAAAATTTGATACGGAAAATTAATTCAGAATCCCCCACCCCCTCCCAAAAAAAATAAATACTGATATACGAGAAATTAAAGCAAAGATACCACTAAGAAAAGTAGAAAGCACGGAAAAGGGGCAGCCATCGGATAAGAAAGCAAGTATCCGGGTCTATCATATCTGCTATAAAAAGCGGAGTCGGCCAATTCTATCATAGATTAGGGGAAGGGGGTGGGGGTACTGAGGCTACAAAGGACCGAGGGGCTGCCTCGGGTGGGCGAGAAAATGAAAAGGACGACGACAAAGAAAGAGGACTGGGGTGGAAGGACTAGGAAGGGATAGGGGGAAGAAGGACATATAGAGGAAGCGATAAAAAGATATAAAAGAAGATCTTACGTCTACCTTTGCAAGCAGGGGTTACCCATTACAAAGTCGGCAAGTGGGGTGTTACAGCCCTTGTCTACCCCCCCCCCCCCGGGTCATTATGGGGTTTGAGGGCGAGGTAAGTCCTACGGAATCTGTGTTTGCATGCAGTTACCAGTTCATCTTTCTTGTTTAGGAGTTGGTCCGTCGAAAACAACATTTGTAAAGTTTCCTCCGAGCATAAATTGCACGGACGGCGTCCTCCCGTGTAAGAGTTGGCTCTGGACAGTAAGCTCCAAGTGAGATCATAGATAATATTGTTATCCTTGAGGTCCCAGATGTGGCCCGAAAGTGTGGTGGCGTGACGCCGGGCCGGGTTTCGGAAGGTATGTCTGTGTTAGTATAGCCGGGTCTTGAAGTCACATGCGGTTAATCCTATATAAGCTTTGTTGGAGTTGTCCGTCCTCCCGTTGCACTGGTAGATCACATTACGATCTCTGCATCTGTTGTCGAGGGGGCAAATATGTTTTTTTTAATATTTAATTGTGTTTTGTTTTTTTTAACATTCTCGGTATTTTTCTATATATTTACCCCATATTGTTTTACTTATTGTTTCGACGTCCTCTCCCCCCCCCCCCTCGTTTACTTCCTTGACCTCCTGCCCTGCTGTAGTTGGCACTATCTACGCATGACTGGGTTTCCTCCACCCCCTCTCCCTCTTTCTTCTACTGGCAGGTTCAGCCACCCCTTCCTTCTACAAATTGCCATGATAGAATTATGTGTCTCAACAACAAACTTTTGACCAATCTTTGTGACAATCACTTTTACCATATATGGAATTACCCCCTGAGAAGCTCGGCTATTCATATACCAGGATAAAAATGTTCATTTAGTCCAGAATTAGCCGTCGAAACGGCTTGAGCTCAGCCGTCGGGATCCTACTCGTTCCTATTACCCACTCTACTACCCTAAGTATTGAGTACTTTGGTGCGTTATGGTCCACCTGGTTCCTTACCACTTTTCCTTCGTTATATATATATATATATATATTTAATGTATAATAAACAATACAGTATAATTACCTCATTACCAGAGGTTTCCCGAATAAGACGAATACAAGACACGTCCGCATTCGTTCCTCAGACAAGGCAATTTAAAACAGTGAAATATTTGAAAAATCTCTTCAAGAAAGGCAAAATTTAGCGGGCAAAAAAATAAATAAAAGTAATAATACTTTTATACATTTTAGAGATGTATAAAAAATAAAAATAAAGAAATATAGTAAGGAGATGTGTATAAATGTGTGTATATGCACTTACAAATATACATGTGTGTGTATGTACTAATGCATGTGTATAGTGAAAAAATGTGTGCGTAAGTACATAGATGAGGACAAACATATTAGTGTATGTCTGACCACAAATACGTATATAATATATGTTGAAAAACGAATTGTAAGATAATGGAGTCAGCGTAGATACAGACTCGCTAACTCCATTATCATACAATTCCTTTATCAACATATATATACGTATTTGTGGTCACACATACACTAATATGTTTGCCATCATGTATGTACTTACGCACACATTTTTTCACTATACTCATGCATTTGTACATGCACACACATATTTGTAAGTGCATACACACACATTAAAATGTTTTTAACTCCCTCCACACAAGTTGAAAAGATAACAATTATATAATTAATAACCAATAATGATATTTTATATACTCTATAAAGATTAATTTATAACACTACTACAATAATAAAACAACCCTCAACTTGTCAGCAACCTAATTACCTCTCTTTGTTATTAACCCCCTTTACAACTTCCTGTGTAAATTCATAAAATTAAGCAACCTAACGGTTTACCAACAACTTAATAACGGTTAATACAAACCCTAGAAAAGATAATTTGTAGATAAAAATGCATAAGATAACATACCTACTATAACAACATGGCCAGTAATTCGGTGGAATTTACATTTAACATGTGACTAAAATCCTAGTCATTCAGAACATTTAGGATACATAAGTGTTGTTAGTGTCATAGACATCATGTGGAGAGTCATAAGTTAAAAACTATAAACGACTCAAAATAATTCCATGGTAAATAGCTGTGAGTTACAACCAACATACCAACATATACACATACATACGAACTACAACACAAAAACACTTGAATGAAAATGACCTATCCAACTCTATCACGTGCTTTGCATTACACCTCACATAACAAATACCTACATTATCACCACATGCTTCTCTAACATATTGCACGCTATTTTAAACATTTCTAACACTTATAACATGCTTTAACATCCCAACTACATTATAACTCTTTCCTCATACATGCCTTATTGACTGTTTTGACACCCATAACATTAACTGTTCTCCAATGTTAAGATATCTTATATCTTATATCTTATGTCATCCTATCCCATCCTATCTCCAATGTTAAGATATCTTATATCTTATATCTTATCCTATCCTATCCCACATTATTCCTTGCTTATAACTGTTTTGCCTGTACTTTTTGCTTATACCACTTACACTTTCAACAAGTGCTCTCTCAAGCATAACATCTTTTTAACTCATGACTCTCCACATGATGTCTATGACACTAACAACACTTATGTATCCTAAATGTTCTGAATGACTAGGATTTTAGTCACATGTTTTGACATTCCCTATGCTCCGATGATTCCAGACTTCCCTCTGGAAGAAACATTGCTCGGTTTGTTGTTTTTCTTTTCGTTGTTTTCTCTTTTCTTCCCTTTTCCCTTCTATTTTCCTTCCTTCCCTCCTCCGTTTTCCCAATAACTTACCCAGTTATTGAACGCTTTGGGCGGTAAATATCTTGTCTTTAAAGCGTGGAAATATCCGAGTCCCTCAGTAGACAACTAATGAGGAAAACTTCCCCCCGTTCTTGCTTTCTTCTTATTCTCACTCCATTTTAAGCTACCTTAACTAGCAACTACACAGCCAATTCTATTCTCCATTTATTTTATATATATGCAACAACACAGCTCCCCATTTTTCATTCATATATGCTTTCCCTTTCGCTGTGACCTGTCTTTTTCTCTTCCCTTACTGCTATCCTCTTTCTCTCTCCTCCTTCTCTCTCATTCTCCCTCTTACTTTCACTCACCCCCTCGGCTAGTCACCCTCTCTTGGCTCTTCCTCACACTTTCACTCACTCACTCTCTGCTACTCACCCTCTCGCTCACTTCCTCCATCGTCCCACACCGTACGAGATTCTTTCCTCGCTCACATCCGCACGGTCAATATGTGTCTTTGCCTTCTCGTCAATATTCGCATGTTCAAAATGAATTATTGACTTGATTTTCTCATTTTTTCCTCTCTTTACGTTGCCTCACCATTCGTGTTTATTTACCTGTCTCTCTTTCTCCACCCAACTCTTTTTATCCCAATAACTTAATTTAGTTATTATATCGCCCTAGCTTGAGGTATATGGTCTGCAATGCGAAGAAATACCTATGATGGCTAGTAGACCCCTGATGACGGATATTCCTGGCTTCTATTTCTAATTCTTCATTTGTTATATATATCCTATTTGCAAAAACACAGCTCGCCATTTTTCATTCATATATATATATATATTATATATATATATATATATATATATATATATATATATATATATATATATATATATATATATATATATATATATATATATATATATATATATATATGGTAGGAGAGAGTCGTGATTGGGATGGCTGGAGGTCATTGGTTGATGGGTTTAAAGAAAAATTCTTTAAAAGCTATATTTAGAGTAACAAAGGCAGAAAGAATTCTATAGACAAGTTCAAACTGGGGGTGCCACTCCCTATTTTTAAGGCTCTCTTAAGCTAACAATGCCTATAATTCAGGTGTCTACAAGCACATTCACACACACACACACACACACACACACACACATATATATATATATATATATATATATATATAAAGCCCTTACTTCCTCACACTCTTATACCCCTATATATATATATATATATATATATATATATACATATAGGGGTATAAGAGTGTGAGGAAGTAAGGGCTTTATATATGTGTGTATGTGTGTGTGTGTGTGTGAATATGCTTGTAGACACCTGAATTATAGGCATTGTTAGCTTAAGAGAACCTTAAAAATAAGGAGTGGCACCCCCAGTTTGAACTTGTTTATAGAATCCTTTCTGCCTTTGTTACTCTAAATATAGCTTTTAAAGAATTACCTTTTAAAGAATTCCCTTTTCTTTAAACCCATCAACCAATGACCTCCAGCCATCCCAATCACCACCCTCTCCTACCACCAGAAAAGATATAGATACCACCATATTACTTTGACAGTCAGCTTCCTGATGATTTCTCACGAATTAAACAGTTCTAGTCCTGTAGAAGCTTTTCTATATTAAATATATATATATATAT
>OZ024754.1:18708543-18723543 GCA_964016885.1 Eledone cirrhosa | reverse complement strand
CAGACGTACAGTAGTATGTATATATATATACATACATGCACACATATATATATGCACGTATGGATTCACCGAACATTTATTATAATGTTCGGTGTGTTTGTAAACAAACATCCCGAATTAAGCCGTACAGTGTCTAGCAACCATCGTTGCTCATTTGTTCAACACTGACAAAGGAACGCTGTACTAGTTTCAAGCTTATTAGCTATCGTCAGCAACGTATACCTTCCTGCCAGATGGTTGAACGTCTGAAAGTATTTACTTTCCTTATGCATATTAACGGCTGAGCAGCCTAATTTGCATATCGAGTGAGTTATAATAAATGTTCGGTGAATCCATACGTACATATATATATGTGTGCATGTATGTATATATATATATATACATACTACTGTACGTCTGTATACATATATGTATGTACGTATACATACTTACATTTAAATATATAATAATATATAATAATATATTGGACCTCCGTCGGTTCCAACGGCTATGTTCAGACGTGAAGACGGCTGAGCTCTGCAAAGTTTAAATATCGCAGGCACGTCCTATAACGTAATACCTAATGGTGGAGACGTAGAGACGCTGCGTGGGCATTTATAAGTCTACCACACTCCACGTTTTAACACGGTCGGTTTCTTCCAGAAAAACAGAGAGTGAAATTTAGTGAAAGAATTGACACCGGTACTGGACTGGGACATATATTTTATTAACACAGCTACTGAGCTGGGACTTGTTTTTTTATTGACACTTACCCTGGACTGGGACTTGTTTTTTATTGACACTTACCCTGGACTGGGACTTGTTTTTTATTGACACTTACCCTGGACTGGGACTTGTTTTTTATTGACCTCGAAAGGATGAAAGACAACGTTCACCGCGGCGGGGTTTGAATTCAGATCCAGAGAGCTCGAAGAAAACAAAGCTACCGACCTGGCGTTCTAACGACTTGATCAATTTGCCGCTTATGTCAAGCTATATATGTGCTTATATACATTTATCTAAGCCTAATTCATTTGTATACATATATATATATATATATATATATATATATATATATATATATATATATATATATATATACACTATGAAGAGAGAAGAAACATTTAGATATAATTAGTAATAAAATGTATCATACCTAAACTGCTCCTAAATTCCTCGACTACGTAGTTTCGTGGCATAAACAAAAACAATATATCATAAAGACATAGAGTCCTTGCGAGGTCTGCCGACTTATCAAGAGGATACCGCATTTTACTAGTCTCAAGAACGCGTCTACACGACGTGAGAAAGAATCCCAAAAGGCGGAGGGGGAGATAGTCACGCGATATAACGGTCGAGAAACAGAGCTAAGCCCCTTATAACCTCGAAGAAAATACTACGGAGGCGGAGGGGGTATTTATATCGAGGCCGCAGAAGAGGTGGTGAAGAAGGCGAGAAGTATGAGTAATGGAAGCTTTCCAGCTGTCCCCACACTTCAAAGATTGCTCGACCAGAGGGAGTTATTAACAATATATTTAGAAACACACAGATACATGCGGACACACACGACCGTTATATCGCGTGACTATCTCCCCCTCCGCCTTTTGGGATTCTTTCTCACGTCGTGTAGACGCGTTCTTGAGACTAGTAAAATCAGGTATCCTCTTGATAAGTCGGCAGACCTCGCAAGGACTCTATGTCTTTATGATATATTGTTTTTGTTTATGCCACGAAACTACGTAGTCGAGGAATTTAGGAGCAGTTTAGGTATGATACATTTTATTACTAATTATATCTAAATGTTTCTTCTCTCTTCATAGTGTATTTTTAACTCTGATACTGGTTCAGTCTGGTTCAACTGAATTGGTCTGTCCCAGTCATTCATTGAGCAACATCGGTGAAGTTGGCACCCTTAACTCACAGTTGGGTGCGGATGCATTCATGTATATATGTGTGTGTCCGCATGTATCTGTGTGTTTCTAAATATATTGTTAATAACTCCCTCTGGTCGAGCAATCTTTGAAGTGTGGGGACAGCTGGAAAGCTTCCATTACTCATACTTCTCGCCTTCTTCACCACCTCTTCTGCAGCCTCGATATAAATACCCCCTCCGCCTCCGTGGTATTTTCTTCGAGGTTATAAGGGGCTTAGCTCTGTTTCTCGACCGTTATATCGCGTGACTATCTCCCCCTCCGCCTTTTGGGATTCTTTCTCACGTCGTGTAGACGCGTTCTTGAGACTAGAAAAATGAGGTATCCTCTTGATAAGTCGGCAGACCTCGCAAGGACTCTATGTCTTTATGATATATTGTTTTTGTTTATGCCACGAAACTACGTAGTCGAGGAATTTAGGAGCAGTTTAGGTATGATACATTTTATTACTAATTATATCTAAATGTTTCTTCTCTCTTCATAGTGTATTTTTAACTCTGATACTGGTTCAGTCTGGTTCAACTGAATTGGTCTGTCCCAGTCATTCATTGAGCAACATCGGTGAAGTTGGCACCCTTAACTCACAGTTGGGTGCGGATGCATTCATGTATATATGTGTGTGTCCGCATGTATCTGTGTGTTTCTAAATATATTGTTAATAACTCCCTCTGGTCGAGCAATCTTTGAAGTGTGAGGACAGCTGGAAAGCTTCCATTACTCATACTTCTCGCCTTCTTCACCACCTCTTCTGCGGCCTCGATATAAATACCCCCTCCGCCTCCGTGGTATTTTCTTCGAGGTTATAAGGGGCTTAGCTCTGTTTCTCGACCGTTATATCGCGTGACTATCTCCCCCTCCGCCTTTTGGGATTCTTTCTCACGTCGTGTAGACGCGTTCTTGAGACTAGAAAAATGAGGTATCCTCTTGATAAGTCGGCAGACCTCGCAAGGACTCTATGTCTTTATGATATATTGTTTTTGTTTATGCCACGAAACTACGTAGTCGAGGAATTTAGGAGCAGTTTAGGTATGATACATTTTATTACTAATTATATCTAAATGTTTCTTCTCTCTTCATAGTGTATTTTTAACTCTGATACTGGTTCAGTCTGGTTCAACTGAATTGGTCTGTCCCAGTCATTCATTGAGCAACATCGGTGAAGTTGGCACCCTTAACTCACAGTTGGGTGCGGATGCATTCATGTATATATGTGTGTGTCCGCATGTATCTGTGTGTTTCTAAATATATTATATATATATATATATATATATACGATATTAATAAATGGAAACTATATTTATAAAACCATATTTATTTCATTATACATATTTCAGGGATACCAAATTAAATTATGGTATGCCTTCATCAGACAAAATACAATATATAACAGTTTTACAAATAAGCTTTGACGTACCCTATTAAAATGCAACCATTATTTTTGGAAGCCATCCGGATAGTGATGTTGTTTATATTATTTTAATAAGTCATAGTGTTAAGGACAATTAGAAAAAGACGGAGAGAAAGAAAAAGACGGAGAGAGAGAAAGAAAAAAACGTGGAGAAGTATCAGAGAGAGAGAGATGCATGGAGAAAAAAGAAAGAGATAAATAAAGACAGGAGGAAAGAAAGAAAAAAGGAAGAAATAAGAAATAAGAAAAACAGAGGAAAGCAACAGAGAGATATTAAGTCATCAGACAGATAGGAAAACTCAAGAGAGAGAAATATTATATAGAGAGAGGGGGAAATAATGAAAATTTTACGTCATGTCATATTAAGTTGAGTTAACAATTTATATAAAATGAATAATAAAAATATAAATATTAATATTCATGAATGGGACATAAATATATAATATGAGAAATTAAACATTGTTCAATAATGACTACATGTTTAGTTTAAAACTTGAGATCAATATACCAAAATTTGGGTTTAATCAACCAAAATGCTAGGGAAATCAGTATCTTAGGCAAAGACACACAAATATATATATATATATATATATATACGCACGTCCTGAAAATATATTTACTCAAGTCAGCAATATAGACATATAAAACGCAGACGATTTCTCTTAATCACTGTGTTATAAAAAAGTTCACAGTACATATACATAAATATATACGATTAACATTTCTGTCTTCATATATACAATTACCATTCATGCATTTAACATTCAGTTAAAATTATGCATATCTGCAATCAAAACTGCGTGGTTAAGCAACATATCTCTTACCCACAGACATAGATATACACATATACATGTATAAATAAATATTTGCGTGCGTCTTCCCGCATCGCTCATGTATACATAGACATATATACAATCATAAAAAACCTATAACACTTTTATATGCATGTTAATACACATGCACATTTGTATAGAGATAAACAAATATCAATATATTACTAAGGATTATACTTTGGAAATATAATTATAACAATATAAATTTAAAATACCAAAGGATTATATTTTGGAAATACAATTATATCAGTATAGTCAAAAGGACAAACGAATTTTAGAAATATCAAAGCATTAAATATGTTAAAACACTATAGAGTATCTTAAGTTAAAATAATATGTTTCATATATTTAGTATAGAAATTTATCCTACGTATATTTCAATCTAGATATTGAAAGGGTAGACTTATGAAAATTATGAGAAGCTATCAGAATCAAAACAAAACTAATAAAAATAAATAAAAATAAGAGTTAAATAAATATTATATCAATATAATTTAAAAATTTAAAAATTTAAAAAGTTTAAAAATTTAAAAAAGTTTTAAAAATTTAAAAATTTTAAAATTTAAAAGATTTTTAAAAAAACCAAGGATTCTACAGATATCCTTATATTTAGTATAGAAATTTATCTTACGTATATTTTATTTAAGACATTGGAAGTATAGACATTTTAGAGTAGTTTATTATATCTATGTTTATATTTAGGAAGAAAGTTTAAAAAGAAAAAGGTGAAGGAATCTAATGATTTATCGACAGGTTTCATATATTAACTAAATTACTTAATTAATTATACTACATTTTAAATTTATATTTATATTTAAACGTTGAGTTCAATCTATGTCTGCAGCAACTGAATAAATTGTTCCTTAAATTAAGGGAATTTTTGGACTTTAATATAAAGAATATTTCTTCAATACAAAGATCACAATTTTCTGAAGAGGAGTAGCTTTTGAAATAATATTCCAAGTCATCGAATATTTAACATTATCTCGTTTTAGGTCCCATAGTAGGCTAGATAGCGAAGTTGAAGATTTTTTTTGTTTGGATCTGTGAAAGAATTTTTATGATTATTGAAGCGAAATTTAAATTCTGTAGAGGTAGAACCAACATAGTTAAATGAATTTAAATTAGTTTTAACATTACAATTGTACACTACATTTTTAGCTAAGCAGTTGTTATTTAACGGACAGTTAGATTTATTTCTACAGTTACAGTTATTCAATTGAATATTGCTTGGGTTATTATTGGTATTTTGGTTAGGTTTTAAATTTCTATTATTAATTCTATTAATATTTTGTGCTAAATTTTTGGTGGACGAGTAAGTTAATTTTATAGTGTGTCTATTAAAAATTGAGTAATATTTATGTGTTCTAGGGAAGCGTTTGTCAAGAGCTTTAAAGAATAGTTTAGCAATAGGGGTTTTAATATTTAGTGAGAAAGGGGGAGCAAACCATAATATATTTCTAGTTCTATTTCTTTTTCGGCTTTTGGAATTATTGTAATGTTTTCTATTATAGTTGTTAAAGTTGTTACCATAATTAAAATTGATATTATTTTGGTTAGTTTGCTTATTATTATTATTATCAATGTATTTAATTTTATTTCTATATCCAGCTTTACCTAACGCTTCGTTGTAGTACTGCGCTTTTTCATCAAATGTAATTTTATTAGATGAAATTCTTGAAATTCTTTCTTGAACAGAGTTCACTATAGTATTTTTAACAGATCTGGGGTGATTAGAGTTAAAATTAACATAATTCAAGTTCTCATTTAGTTTATATATATATATATATAAATTAGAATTGGAGCTCTGAAATAGCCATATATATATGAATGTATATAAAGTGTATTTTGCAATACACTTTATGCTTAATTAAAAGCATTTTGAAGACCGTATGCTATTGTTTTAGAGTAGTGACAGACTCACTTACTTTAATCTCAGCAAACAGGGGGAGATAAAGCCGACAAGGCTTTGTTTCTGCATTTTTTTATGCTTATCAAGGCTAACTACTCCTTCCCGTCTACTGAGATCACTGATGTTATATTCTTATAGAATTCTAGTAAATAATCAGCATAAAGTGTATTGCAAAATACATTATATATACATTCATATATATATGGCTATTTCAGAGCTCCAATTCTAATTTTTAATTTCTGCCTGACCGGCAGCCGCTCTGTATAATCAGTTCCTGATTATTTACTAGAATTCTATAAGAATATAACATCAGTGATCTCAGTAGACGGGAAGGAGTAGTTAGCTTTGATAAGCATAAAAAAATGCAGAAACAAGGCCTTGTCGGCTTTATCTCCTCCTGTTTGCTGAGATTAAAGTAAGTGAGTCTGTCACTCTTCAAAATGCTTTTAATTAAGCATAAAGTGTATTGCAAAATACACTATATATACATTCATATATATTTCAGAGCTCCAATTCTAATTTTTAATTTCTGCCTGACCAGCAACCGCTCTGTATAATCAGTTTCCAGACAGAATTGAGTTTCCAGACAGCACTTTTAACCTCCTCGATCGTTGGAGTCTCAGCAAGGATTTCCTTTACTGGCTTATCAGGTATGGACCTGATAAACCTTCGTCAACCTCTGAATCCCTATTGAGAAGCTCGTCAAAATGTTCCCGCCATCTCAACAGGATATCATTGGGATCTCTAAGGAGCTGATTGCCATCCTTTGTCTTAAGAGGCGCAACTGGTGATATAGGTGGTCCATACACTTCACGAAGAAGATTATTCATTGCCTTAACGTCCTTCACATCCGACGCAAGTTGTATTTCATCGGCTTTGTCATTCCATCACTTATTCTTCATTTCACGCAATTTTCGTTGCACATCAGCTTTTACGAGCTTCAGCTTATCAGCTATTGCCTTCTGCCGATCGGTGCTTAACTCACTTCTAAGCAATGCGGAGTGGAGCATATGTTTCTCCTCCAAAAGCTTGTCTATAAGCTTGTCATTTTGGTCAAACCAATCCTGATGCTTCTTATCCGTGAATCCAAAAACATCAGCACATTCCCCATAAACTGCCTCCTTAAAGGAAGTCCAGTCATTTCCGCACTCTAACGCATTCATCTTTTTAACCAGATTTTCTCTGACTTCAGGATCCATCCTTCAGACGGGCAACGTTCAGCCGTTTCGGAAGTGATACCCCTCGCCGTTTCTCCCTTTTACGAACTACACATCTTGCTCTTGCTCTCACCAGACGATGATCGGTCCAACACTCTGCTCCATGCATCACACGAACACTGCACAGATCCTGTACATCCCGCCACCTCACAAGTAGATAATCAATCAGGTGCCACTGTTTCGATCCAGGATGCATCCATGTTGTCTTGTATTTGTCCTTCTGTTGGAACATAGGGCTGCCAATGAACAAGTCCAGCTCAGTGCACATTTGCAATAACAAGAGTCCATTGCCATTGCACTTTCCGACCCCATGCTTGCCCAGAGCTCTCCAGATCTCACAATCACGGCCCACGCGAGCATTAAAATCTACAAGAATGAAAATGTTGTCTGCTGCAGGCACTTTCCAGACAAGAGACCTTAATTCGTCATGAAAAGCCTGCTTTGCTTCATCAATGCATTCCATAGTTGGTGCATAAGCACCAATCACGGTTGCAAATCTTCCACCCTCTAGAAGAACTCTCACAGTGATCAGTCTGTCACTAACGCCTGTCGGCAGTTCCTGAAGATGGTCTGTTATAACTGTTTTTTATGGCAAAAGCGACACCAGCTTCCCTCCTCCCCTCCTTCCTTCCCCTCCAGAAAAACGTATATCCACCGGATTTCTCTGTGAAATGGCCCTCACCATGAAATCGAGTTTCTGAGAGGGCCACAATATCCATATCATAACGCCTGAGCTCCTTGGCAACCAATGCCGATTTTCTTTCAGGTCGCTGTACATTTGTTTCAATATCAAGCAAAGTACGCACATTCCATCACCCAAAATTGAATGGTTTGCACACAGTAGACCGACGATGACCGGGCCCAGACTGCGGCGCTCTGGGACACCTGCCGGGCTAGACCCTTTCACATGATGCTGGTCCAGAGCCTTTATTGCCATTTACTTCAATTGTGTTGGGTACCTTCATTGTAATGCAGTTTGACTTTTTTAGGCTGCGGCCAGCCAGAGTTCCACAAGTGCAGAGAGATCACCAGATATAAAGCAATACCTGTGTCGTGAAGCTTTTATAGTGAGCAAAGGCACTGCACAAAGCCAGTCCCACTCTCTTAACCAAGATGATATGTCAGGTCACCAGTTGGTGCTACTGGTAACATGTATCCCAGTACAACCTGTCTCATGGTCGGGTCGTTGGCGACTAAACTGGCAACCCCACCAAGGTTTCTTGGTGAGGAGGGTGACTTTGGACATCCTGCAGGACTAAAAACAAAACCTGTCAAAGGGCAAAGGAGCTCTTAAGAGTCAATGACCATCCAAAATCACCGGGAGAGATGACCCCTTAGCCTTTGTCAAGGCAGAATTCTAGGAGAAGGAAAACTCTGATACAACACCTACAACTCCGATGGTATCCAATGATGTTGACTTGCTCTTCTTTTTGGTAACATACATACATACATACATACATATGTATGTGTCAATATATATATATATATATATATATATATATATATATATATATATATATATATATATATTGGAAAATGTGTGAAATCCTTGGGACAGTTAGGTATATTTGAAAAAAGGAAAAGAATGACTTCACTTGTAGATCTAGATCTACAACACTAAATTGTAAATTTATAATATTATAAAATTAAATCAAATTGTTTAGAACTATAAGTGAAGTCATTCTTTTCCTTTTTTCAAATATATATATTATACATACCAACACATCCTAGAAACGATCGTAAAATGATGAATTTTTTAATATAAGGAACTTGTTCTTTGTTTTTATTTCATTGTTTTTATTAATTTATATATATATATATATATATATATATATATATATATATATACATATATATATATATATATATATAAGTGTATAAATATATATAATCGATTACTTACTACTTATCTAAAACTCAGAGTAATGTATATATGTGTGTGTGTGTCTGCATTCATATATACATAGAAAGATGGTAGAAAGAGAGAGAGAGAGAGAGAGAGAGGGAGGGAGAGAGAGAGAGGGGGAGGGAGAGAGAGAGAGAGAGAGAGAGAGGCAGAGAGAGTTATCTAACCATTTATCTACCATTGTTTCATATATATTTATGTATTTATCAATCTCTCCCTAATCCACATATTCATGATTTGTTTTATTTCATAGAAACCTCTCCAAGTGACAGAAACATCCATATCGGATCATTGTATAGAGAGACAGTGTATTTTATGTAGAGAGACAGTGTAGTGTATGTATGGAGATATTGTAGTGTATGTAGAGAGACAGTGTATTTTATGTAGAGAGACAGTGTAGTGTATGTATGGAGACATTGTAGTGTATGTAGAGAGACAGTGTATTTTATGTAGAGAAACAGTGTTGTATATGTAGAGAGACATTGTAGTGTATGTAGAGAGACAGTGTATTTTATGTAGAGAGACAGTGTTGTTTATGTAGAGAGACATTGTAGTGTGTAGAGAGGCAGTGTAGAATGTAGAGAGGCAGTGTAGTCTGCAGAGAGGCCATGTAGCTTGTAGAGAGACAGTGTAGTGTGTGTAGAGAGACAGTACAATGTGTAGAGAGACAGTGTAGAATGTAGAGAGAGAGTGTAGAGTGTAGAGAGACGGTGTAGTGTTAAAGGAGACAGGGTTGTGTATGTAGAGAGACAGCGTGCTCTGTGTAGAAAGCGAGTGTAGTGTGTAGAGAGACGGTGTAGTGTAGTGTGTAGAGAGAAACAGTGTAGTGTGTATAGAGAGACAGTGTAATGTGTAGAGTGACAGTATAGCGTGTAGAGAGAGACAGTGTAATGTGTAGAGAGAGAGTGTAGTGTGTAGAGAGAGAGAGTGTAGTGTGTAGAGAGACAGTATAGTGTGTAGAGAGAGACAGTGTTGAGTGTAGAGAGACAATATAGTGTGTAGAGAGAAACAGTGTAATGTGTAGAGAGACGGTGTAGTGTGTAGAGAGACAGTGTAGTGTGTAGATAGATAGTGTAGTGTGTAGAGAGACAGTGTAGTGTGTAGGAGAGGCAGTGTAGTGTGTAGAGGGACAATGTCTCTCCACATAAACTACACTGTCTCTCTAAAAACTACACTGTCTCTCTACACACTACACTGTCTCTCTACACACTACACTGTCTCTCTACACACTACGCTGCCTCCCTACACACTACACTGTCTCTCTACACACTACACTGTCTCTCTAAACACTACACTGTCTCTCTACGCACTACACTGTCTCTCTACACACTACACTGTCTCCCTACATATTTAACCGTCTCTCTATACACTACACTGTCTCATTACATACATTACACTGCTTCTCTACACACTACACTGTCTCTCCACACACAATACACTGCCTCTCCACACACACTACACAGCCCCATAAATGTGTCTTAAATGTAATTATTAAACGTGTATCTAATAGAATTAGTAATTTATCCTGTAATGAATCTATATTTAACCAAAATGCTCATCTAAACTATAATAAAGGAAGGTCTGCGGGACTGCGTACGGTTTATTCTTATCCCGTTAGTAAAATAAGTTGGATTACTTTGAATAAATAATTGTTTCTAGTTTAGGCACAAGGCCAGCAATTATCCCAGTGTATTACTGGTACTTTATTTTATCGACCCCGTAAGGATAAAAGGCAAAGTTAACCTCGGCGGGATTTGAACTCAGACCATAAAGGGCCGTAACTCTTTGCTGCAAAACATGGCGTCCAACTCTCTACCGATACTGCCAATTCACCGCTTTACTTTGAATAAATAATGAATGAATATTACATAATTTATCTACTAAATTTTGTAAACAAAAATAAATTTCGTAAAGATAAATAATTTAAAATTGACTTCTTTTCAAAGTTGCACTTCCGGTATATCGTTGCCACCACCACCACCACTTCAACTACCATATATATAGAAAGAGAGAGTGTGTGATGTCAACACTTCCGGTGGCGATCACTTAAATAAACATACTAATTTTCTCCTAATGCAGTTTATATATAATATCGTCTTTTTTAATGTATCATGGATTACGTTACTGATTACATAAGACAGTGTAACAACGTCTTCGTTCAATTTCTGTTTATATTGTCAATTACGATTTTATTTGATGTATCATATCTACATGTATATATATATATATACTTGCGTATAATATCAATATACACACTACACATGCTAGCAGAAAACCACCCGAAGGGTGGTTTTTCTGCTAGTTATTATAATGAAGCTTTATCACGTTCTGGCTATAAAAATAAGTTTATGCCTAAAAACTCTTTTGCTTACTACAATAAATAACCTCATATTATTCCACATAATATGGCTATGAAAAAACCTAGAAATATACAAACTAATAAAGTTATAATTAATGGAAACAGTAGATTAAATAATGACACGCACCCTTCTACAATTCATCCTAGAATTAATGGCCATTTTCTCTATAACAAAAACATCTTAATGACAAGAAAGATATTGTGAATGAAAAGCATAGTAATAACACTAAACCTAACATCTATAATACTAAACATAAAACTGAAGGTAATAATCAAAAAATTTTAATCCTAATCACTTTAAGGATACACTAATTAATAACAAAAATAAAAATAATAGAAGGCTTAATTCGTATTTTAATCAACCTTTCAACTCAAATGTATCTACTAATATACCTAGAGTGTTTCCCACTTAATCACAAATACCATAATTTAATTAATAAAAACGCCATTAAAATCTCTTATTCAACCACACCTAACATTGTTAATCACATAGTGCGTAGTAATAAAAGGAAAATTAATAAATATTTTACTTCTTACAACTTAAATAACAATTCACAACCAATAGATACGCTTAACAATATTGTACCTAATAATACTAGTAACCACTCTCATAATACATTAATATCTAGGACTTGTAGGAATATTAATAGCAATTGCAGCACTCATATATCTAATTCTAATAACTCTTCAAACCTTTACCCACAAAACTGCTTAATCAATAACCATAACTGTAATTGTAGACTTAATAATGTATTCCCTCTTAATGGAAATTGCCTTGTTAAGAATATTATTTATTCTTGTACTGTCACCTCTTCCATCAGCTCCAAAACCTATATTGGTTCTACTTCGAATAGTTTTAAGACGAGGTATAATTCCCATATCCATACTTTCTAAAACTCTAAGCTTAAGCATGTGACTTCATTATCTAGTTTTATATCATTTTTTTAAGAATAATAATACACCTAACACCCTGACCTGGAAGGTAATTGCCAAAACTTCATCTTATAAACCTCCCAATAAAATTTGTAACATTTGCCTCCTTGAGTCTCATATCATTATTTACTCTAAACTAGGGCGGTGGATTGGCAGTATCGGTAGAGGGTCGGACGCCATGCTTTCCAGCATAGTTACATCCCTTTATGATCTGAGTTCAAATCCCGCCGAGGTTGACTTTGCCTTTCATCCTTACGGGGTCGATAAAATAAAGTACCAGTAATGCACTGGATAATTGCTGGCCTTGTGCCTAAAGTAGAAACAATTATTTACTCTAAACTAGATTTATTAAATAGGAAATCTGATATTTTTTCCACTTGTTCTCATATTAATCTCCATTCTTTTCATTATTTTAGACATATTAACTAATTCATATCAATGTAGATTTATACCTTATTTTTTTCAGTACCACTATATAATCATTATTTAATTGCACATTTAAACCTATAAGTTTATAAATATGTTTAACTACTATGTAGTATCTAGCATTCTTCACATCCCCTCTCTGATCCCTTCTATTGCCATTACAATTTAATATAACCATTTCCACACAAGTCTCATATTTGTTTTTGCTAATAATATATATAACAACCATTACCTTATCCTTTATTCTTATTTTTATTTAATATTAACTATTCAATACTAGAATAATTAAGTGGTATAACTCTTTATCCATAGATCATTTTCCTCTGCATTTTATAAATTTATTATTCTTTTAAAGTTCTTTAGTTTTGCAATCATTAGCCCTAAAATATATTTTTAATTCGATACCCATACATCCTTACTAAATATATAGTAACTCTCTAATATATAGAATGTCTTACATGAATTACTTCCCTTTATTTTTGTTTTAACCGTCTTTTTAAGGATTAATTTGGATTAATCTGTATCGATCTGGCCCAACTCTGGATTCCAGAGTCGGGCCAGATCGATACAGATCGAATCTTAAGCTGATCGATAGTGAAACATGTGTCACCAGTCAATAAACGTAATGAAGGCTTAACAAATCGTCATCGTATTATTATATTATACTAGCAGAAAAACCACTCTTCGGGTGGTTTTCTGCTAGCATATGTAGTGTGTATATTGATATTATACACAAGTATATATGCATGTAGATATTATACATAAATATATATACATGTAGATATGATACATCAAATAAAATCATAATTGACAATATACACAGAAATTGAACGAAGACTGTGTTACACTGTCTTATGTAATCAGTAACGTAATCCATGATACTTTAAAGACGATATTATATATCTGCTAGCATGTGTAGTGTGTATATTGATATTATACGCAAGTATATATACATGTAGATATGATCAAATAAAATCATAATTGACAATATACACAGAAATTGAACGAAGACTGCGTTACACTGTCTTATGTAATCAGTAACGTAATCCATGATACATTAAAGACGATATTATATATAAACTGCATTAGGAGAAAATTAGTGACAGAAATATATGAATGTTTATTTAAACGATCGCTAACGGGAAGTGTTGACATTTGAAAATTTTAAAGAAGTGAATCTTTAAATAAGTAATAAAATATATTTAATGAACAGCCACGAAATTTAGTAGATAAATTATGTAACATTCATTCAAAGTACCAGTAATGTACTGGGTAATTGCTGGCCTTGTGCCAAAAGTAGAAACAATTATTTATTCAAAGTAATCCAACTTATTTTACTAATGGGATAAACAATTATAAACCGTACGCAGTCCCGCGCTCCTTACTTTATTATAGTTTATATATATATATATATATATATATATATATATATATATATATGTGTGTGTGTGTGTGTGTGAACTTCTATACCTGGATGTATGTGTATCTGTGAACTGTTGTACCTGTATGTATGTGTGCGTGCACTTGTGTACGTGTGTGTCTGAATGTATGTAAGTTGGTGGTGCGGTGTGGTGTGTGGTGTGTGGTGGGATGGTGTAAAACTGTAGGCACGTGCAGTGCAAAGTTGTCTTTCAAACTCAGATCTTCAAAGATAAATTGACTTTTTAGGAGAGGAGAAATAGAAGTTTAAAAATACATCTCAAAGAAATCGATGCAATAGCATAGGATCAATACAAATAATAGATCTGTGTTTGTATTGGCCAATTTGGAGACTTATAAACTCAACACAGAGAATGTGTCTACATGTGACGAGTGTGAATATGCGTGTCTTTGTTTACCTTTGTGTGTGAAGAGGCGCGTATATATATATTTATATATATATGTATATATATATATATTTATATATATATATATATATATATATATATATATATATATATATATCAACTAGAAATTGATTGACATATATATATATATATATATATATATATATATATATATATAAATATATATATATATGTATATATATATGTATATATATATATATGTATATATGTATATATATATATATATATATATATATATATATATATATA
>OZ024754.1:18661043-18701043 GCA_964016885.1 Eledone cirrhosa | reverse complement strand
TTATTATTATTATTATTATTATTAGGATTTTTATTTTGGGGCGAGTTAACTTTGTTATTACCCTTCATACTAGAGTTAGAGTGGTCAGTACTTTTATTACCTTTATTCATGGCCATATTGTGAGAAATAATGTGAAACTAGGTGATTTTATAGGTAAAAATTTAATTTCATTTTTATGGCCTCATTATAGTATTGGGAATTTCTGTTAAATATAGTTTCATTATAAGATAGAGTGGAAATTCTATTAGATACTCCTTTAGTAATTGAGTTTAACATAGATTTAGGATGGTTAGAGTTGGTGTCTACATAAAGTAGTTTTTCGTTTAGTTTATGAAAGGGTGTATACATTTTTAGAGTCCAGGCAAAGGGTAGCATCAAGGAAGTTAACGTTTTTAGTGTTTTTATCTAAGGTAATACCTAAGGTGAAGAGAGAAGAGATAAGAGAGAAAGAGAGGGAATGAGATAGAGGAGATAAGAGAGAAAGAGAGGGGATGAGAGAGAAAGAGAAAGAGATGGGATGAGCGAGAGAGAAAGAGAGCAAAAGAAAGAGAGAGGGGGATTAGGGAAGAGAGAAAGAAAACAGAAAAATGATAGCTTAGTTCGATAACTAACTTTTATTTATTTATTTTTTAAACGCTTCTTAACTAACTCCTTTCTTAACGTTACTTCTCTTTCTCTCTCTTTCACAAAAGTCGTAATGAGACTCTGTGTGTATATGAGCGTGTGTGTGTGTGTGTGTGTGTGTGTGTGTGTGTGTGTGTGTGTGTGTGTGTGTGTGTGTGTGTGTGTGTGTGTGTGTGTGTGTATGTATAAATATATATATATATATATATATATATATTTCATTACCACCTTATTACCAGTAAGAAAAATAGCTCAATGTAAATACATCAGATGTTTTACAGAGCCGGAATATAAATTACAGAATAATCAAAACTATGTTCAAAACATTTTATTGCTGACAATCGTTTCTTCCAAACTTTCGTTTGGAATCATCGGAGCACTAGCAAAGTTTAGTCATATAATTAACCTCCTATTACAGAACAATTGTAAAGATACATAGATGTTATTGTTATCATCAACAGTGTCATATTTAAAGAGTGAAGATGATGTGGTCAGTATCAGTGGATGCGACAAAGATTATAAAAGAATAATATAACAATTATGCAAATGTATAAAAAGAGTGCAGATGTGTTAGGCATTTACAGAATAACCAGGTAAGAAACAAGCAATGGTACTCAGCATACATATCACAGTATGGTAAAGGTATCACATAATACAATACAGGTATAAAAGCATATTAAGCAGACAGAGATGTTTGTGTATTAAAAGTAGTTTCTATGAAGTTTATGGTGGATGTAGTGTGTTAATTGTTCAAATGTACATCTGTTGTGAGTATCAATATTAAGGTTTTCCTTTCCATTACATTGGTTATATTTTAGTAAATGTTTATTAGTAGCTACAACTATGGATTGTATATTGGTCCTATTACAATCTTATCAAAGGTTAGAGTTGTATGTGTGTATATATATATATATATATATATATATATATATATATGTGTGTGTGTGTGTGTGTGTGTGTGTGTGTGTGTGTGTGTGTGTGTGTGTGTGTGTGTGTGTGTGTGTGTGTGTGTGTGTATAATAAAAATTTAAATAGAAATTTGTGTTGGCATGTAAACAGAACTGCAGACACTAATGTTTCTGGGTAATACCCTTCATCAGTAAAGTTTACTGTTCACCTGCCAACTGTCAGAGCTAGTGAAAATATATAATATTTTCTAAAATATAGTGACTGATCGGCTTGATTTCATATTAGCAGATCCACTGATCAGCCAGATTTGTATATCAGCAGACTGGCCAGTCAGTTTCCTGTATACGAACGATTAATGGCCGGCTTTGCCATATCAAAAAAACATTAGTGTCGGCAGTTCTGTTTACATGCCAACACAGCAGCAAGAATGAGAGGCTCATTCTACTGACATGGCTTTAAAAAAGAGGCTTGTTTGCATAATTGCAAACGAATCGAATATTATTATTAATATTCGAAAAACTCAGATTACATTTATTATATTACATTTATTATATATATATATATATATATATATATATATATATATATATATATATATATATATATTTATTAAAATAACAGATCAAAGTTTAAGCAAAGAATCGCTGCTTTCACCCTTAACGGGATCTTCTGAAATAGGGTTTCAGAAGATCCCGTTAAGGGTGAAAGCAGCGATTCTTTGCTTAAACTTTAATCTGTTATTTTAATAAATATTTGCTCTACGGTTCTTATATATTTCATATATATTTATCCTTATCGAGCCCTCTTTGGATTTTAGTCTTCAAATTTATTATTATTACTATACATATATATATATATATATATATTTATTAAAATACATACATACATACATACATACATACATACATACATACATACATACATACATACATACATACATACATATTTATACATACATACATACATACATACATACATACATACATACATACATACATACATACATACATACATACATACATACATACATATTTATATATACTAGCAGGAAAAAGCTGACGACATATGTGGCTCTCGGCCGCTACTGGTAACATGTAACCCAGTGCAAGCTGTTGCATATTCGGCTCGTTGGTGACTAAACCGGCAATCCCACAAAGAAACCTGCTTGGTGAGAAGTGTGATTTTTGAACACCCTGTGGGATGATAAACAAAGCCCACGAAAGGGCAGAGGAACCCACTACGGGAGTTAATCCGCTATAGACTTTCTCCTGACAAGATCCCAAAATCGACCTCCCTACTAATCAACCGCACAATTACGTATTTCCGCTCGAAAAAATATGAAGCTACTCGTTTATATAAAAAGTTATATTATGATGGTCAAGGTGCCTGCCTGACCTAGTTATAAGCGTAATGAATTCATAACCATACAATCGTGGGTTCTTTTCCTGGACCGGGCGACACGTTGTGTTCTTGAGCAAGATGTTTCATTTCTTTCTTTTTTTCGTTGTTTCGGCACACTCAGTTGAAAATAATGAGCGCCAGCGCCCAATTCGGTTGGGATGGGAGATTTTTTTCATTATAGGACTATGGGGCCCCTATCAACAAATCACCCAGAAACCGCCTTGTAGAAGGCCAGCTAAACCAACATAGGTGTGAGCTGTAGCAGAAACATGTAAAATGGAGTCCCCAGAAAAATAAGAGATATGGATAGCTACTAGTTTCAATTCACTTATGTTAATGTTCAGTTGTTTTTTTTTTTAAGAATAAATGTCAACATCCCTGATCTCCTGTCCCCGTCAATATGTTGATCAGCCGCGTCCTTATTCTCTTGCACCCGTTGAAGTCAGTGTATTGATCAGTCGCTGAATTGATGGGCCCTCTTGATCACGAAAGGTCAACCAATTGACTCTATTTATTGCAAAAGTGCGTGGGATGCATAAAATGTTTAACCTTTTTAAATGTGAGGCAGAGAGAGAGAGAGGGGGGGGGGGGCAAACAGACAGAGAAACGCATATAGGGAGACAGACAGGCAGAGAGAGACACAGAGAGAAAGAGAGACAAGCAGACAGGCAGATAGAAAGGAGAGATAGACTGAGAAACAGAATGAGAGACAGATAGACAAACAGAGAGAGAGAGAAACACAGAGATAACAGACAGATAGATAGATAGATAGATAGATAGATAGATAGATAGATAGATAGATAGATAGATAGATAGAAGAGTAATATGTATATATATGGAGTATATATTTATTTATGTAATAAACAACATAAGATAATTATTTCATTTACCAGTGGTTTCTTTAAGGCAGATGTTGTATCTGTCTTCAGTCGTCAGAATGAATAAATAACATGGTGTTTTTATTAAATATGGATTTGAAAACAAAATTTAGGAAATATGAAAGTGAGGCTGAATAAACGGGCAAAAAGGAAATAAGGGAAAAAATATATAAATAAATATCCAGAACATAAACATACACACACTCAACCACGCGCTTATACGTAATAGTACGTAGACGTATACTTTCTCACATAAGCGCATTTGCGTCTACATGGAAATACCAACAGACACATAAATACATACACACACATATACACAAATATATATGCACTCATATATGTACACACAAACACACACACACATATATAAAGAGGGTATACATACATACAAACACAAAAGGCTTTATACATACGCGCACGTGTATATACACATACACATAATAAGCTCTGTAGCCTACATAGTATATATACATATTGAGTATGTTTGTGTTTATTCGGCAGACGTACATTGTGATTTGGTATGGGGGGTGGGGGTAGTGTTAAAAAAAATAAGCCCAGTAAAATAATAATACAATGCTAGACAGATTAGTATTAGGGGCGGGGATTGAGTGAATGAAGAAGTTGGACAAGTTAAGTTATTATCAATGAGGCAGCAGTCGTCTGTCTGTGGTTAATACTTCATTGAATGAAAGACTGAAATACCTTTTCAGAAAAGTAAACTGTAATATGTAATGTTTCGAGTCTCGGGACAAACACATACACAGGTACACACACACATATACACTCACATACACACGCACACTCACACATGCATACGCATACAAGTACAAGCGCATACGCACTCTCGCACACATACAGACATACACAATCTCCCCCACCCACACAAGTACATGCATATACACAAACACACACACCCTCGCACACACAAATACACACACACACACACACACACACACACACACACACACACACACACACACACACACACACACACACACATCAGCTGACTTCCACACTCGATATAACAATCTCATCCAGGTATAGACGCCATTTTTTCAAAACTAACCACTGTCTTCTTCAAATTCCTAGAAAGACCAAAAGTTTCAATGGCGACATCAAAGGATGAAACAAGCGACTGAAGTTCAATAGGTGTTTGACAAATAAGATCTGCATCATCTGCATAAAAGGGTCTTACTAGGGACAAAATCTTTCTGAATTATATTCAAATTAGTACGTCCATTTCAGAATAATGTAATTGTTTCTACTTTTGGCACAAGGCCAGCAATTACACCAGTACATTACTGGTACTTTATTTTCTCGTAAAGATGAAAGGCAAAGTTAACCTCGACGGGATTTGAACTCAGAACGTAAAGGACAATTATTTCAGAATATAATATTAAGAGCGAATGGGTATATTAAATCCCATCAAATACATATTTCTTTGTGGTTGTTTGGATGGTGTACACGCCTTCTGATGAGTATGAGAGCCCAATAAGGTCCGAAAGTCGATTAAAGGTGTTTATCATTTTTTCGATTTCAGATAAATTCGTATCTTCTGACAAATTGGTGCAGTCTCGGTTACACATTCTGTATTTATACAGATATAAATTTCTTGTAAAATTTCACTACTAGCGCACTTCTTTATATATATATATATATATATATATATATATATATATATATATATATATAAACATGAGAAGAATTGAGTGCTGCGTGGTTGCACATGGGTTACATATGAAAAAAATAGTCCTTCATCAGTTATTTCCAACCTTCATTGGTATTTCATCGCTTTAAAAATCATATACCTCCAGTTGGTGCGAGCAATAGCTAAATAAAACTATTGGGACAAGTAAATCGCATAAAGCAAGCGAGACAAGTAAACAAACATATAAGGTATAGCAACGGAAAGATAGGAAGAAACAAGCACATGGTATACGTTCAGCTTAAGCTGGGTGAATTTCATGGGCGAGAGAGATATAGCAGACCGTTCGACGCGAGTGAGGTGTGAGCGAGAAAGGACCCCACACAGGCCAAACGGGAGGAAGTGAGAAGGGGAGAAGCAGAGAGTGAGTGAATGGAATATATGTATATATGTATATGTATGTATGTATATATGTATATGTATGTATGTATATATGTATATGTATGTATGTATATATGTATATGTATGTATGTATATATGTATGTAAAAGGTAAACAGAAATAAAAACACAATCGGTACAGTATATGGAAAAATATATTAGGTTAACGCTTGAAATAGCAGGAAGAGGGCCTTAACGTTTCGGAAGCTAGTCCTTCATCAGAAGAAAGAATGAGAAATAAGATAGATTGAGGAGACGGGCGGGTTGGAATTGTAAAAAATGTCTTTAGATAAAAATAACAGGTCCATTCATGTTGACATCTCTTGGGAAACTGTTGGTGCTGGCGTTTTGTGTATAATTTGTTATTTAGAAAAGTGGATGATGGAGCGCGTCTACCTGAAATGGAAATAAAAGCCGTTTTGTAAAAAGAGCTATACTTATGCACGTGCGTAAGCATCTGTGTGTGTGTGTGTGTGTGTGTGTGTGTGTGTGTGTGTGTGTGTGTGTGTGTGTGTGTGTGTGTGTGTGTGTGTGTGTGTGTTATTATACGTCCGTGCGAAGCTGATAAGAAATGTGCGCGTATATGTAAGTAAAAGAGTGTGTGTACATGTAAGTACAAAGTTATGAGCAAAAGTATGTTAATATAAGGGTGTGTATGTGTGTATACAGAGTAGTGAAGGAAAAGGTGGAGTGAGCATATTTAGTCGGTCTGTATTGGTTGTAAAAGAAGATGTTAATGATCATGAGAGAGCGATAGGAATCTAGGGGTGAATGTACAAGCGCGTGTGATAATGGACAGATTATTAAAGAAATTGAGGAGGTGAGTGGAGTCCAAGAGAGGAATAGGACCCAAGGCGGTGAATCAGACTCTGTTCAGTCCTGGTGCGCGAGGCCTGTGATCCATGATGTAAAAGGACACCCAGGATTGAAACATGTTGGGAAGAATAACCAGAATAGAAATGACGGGCGACAAGAGTATCCAAACCGAGTCTGATGTCCCTCAAATGCTCAGCAAAACGGCCCGCCATACGTCCCGTTTGTCCGATGTATAAAAACCCGCAAAGGGAACACCGGAGGGCATAGTCAACGTGAGTGGATGTGCAGGTGAATGAGTGGCGGATACGGAAAGACCCGTTAGGGACAAGTGTTGCAGCGGGGACGAGAACAAGGATGAGAGCCGGGTGGATTCGTGGGAGAGGACGAGAAGGAACTGCGTACCAGGAGGTCGCCGAGGTTGCGGGCGCACCTAAAAGTAGTAATGGGTGGGTTTGGAAAAAAGCGAGAAGTGACGGGGTCAGAAGAGAGGATACGGAAGGAACGGAGGATATGTTGCCGGGGTGGTAGGGTGATGGGGCCGTAGGTGAGAGGAAAAGGAACAGGGGTGTTGGGAGGGCGGGGCTGAGGTGAGAGGGCTGTGGTGCGGTCTGTTTCCCGGGCGCAGATGAAAGCAGCTTAGGGTGGGGGGGATATCCACGCTGGAAGAAGCAGGAAGCCATGTGAAGGGAATGGGTTTCGAAATCGTCGTCCTGGCTACAGAGCCGACGAAGACGGAGGAATTGGGAACAGGGTATGGAGTGTTTGGTGTGGGTTGGATGGGAGGAGATCAAGTCGAGGTAAGAGTGGGAGTCTGTTGGTTTAATGAAGATGGAAGTAGAGAGGGTGTGGTGAGAGTGATTAATAGATAGAGATATCTAGAAAAGCGGCAGAAGAATCGGAGACGGAGGCGGTTAAATTGAGAGCAGGATGGAAAGATTGGACAAAAGAAAGAAAGCAGTAGAGCTGTTCTTGTGATAGAGAGGTGGCGCCGATACAGTCGTCGATATAACGACCGTATAGCTCAGGAGTTGATCTAGTGTACTGGGAGAAAATCTGGGCTTCGACGTAGCCAACAAACAAGTTGGCATAGTTTGGACCCATTCTGGTTCTCATCGCTACCCCCAGAGACCTGCTGATAGAATTCACCCAAAAAAGAAAAGCCATTGAGGGTGAAAACAAGCTCAGCCAGACGGAGAAGGGTGGTAGTGCTGGGGTAAGGGGTAGGGCGTAAATTTAAAAAATGTTGAAGAGCGCGGAGGCCGTCATCATGAGGGGCGACGGTATAGATAGAGGTGATGTCCAGGGTAAAGAGACGGCGAGGGGGACTAGGAGGGAACGAGAAGGAGTTGAAGAGTCTAAGGGCATGATTGGTATCGTGGATGTGGGAGGGGAGATTGCCGACCAACGGGGCGAGGATGGTGTCTAAATATTCAGAAATTATCTCGGTGGGGCAGTTGCACGCAGAAATGATAGGACGGCCAGGATTATTTTGTTTGTGTATTTTGGGGAGGAAGTAGATGGTGGGTGTGCGAGGGGTGAGTACAATAAGGTTGATGGCTGTGGAGGGTAGGTGAGAGGAGGAGATGAGCTCGTGTATTGTGGAGGACACAGGTTGTTGGTAGCCAGGAGTGGGGTCGGAAGATAAAGGGTGGTAAAAAAGGGTATTGTGAAGCTGGCGGAGAACCTCAGCCCTATAGTGGTCACCGCTCCGAACCCCCGCAGCGCCACCTATGTCAGCGGGTTTGATGACAATGGCATGGCGATGCCGACGGTTGCGAAGAGCGGAGAGCTCAGTTCGCGTGATGTTAGAGCGACAAGAATGTTGGTGGAAACAGAACCGATTCACAGTACGCCGGCAAGTATCGACAAAGGAGTCGAGGGTGCTGAACTGGCCAGAGCTCGGCGTCCAATGTGATTGCCGGCGACTGAGACGAGTGAAGTCATCCGTCTGTGTTGATGATGGCGTGTCGTGAAAAGAAGCTTTCAGCTTTAATCGACGGAAGAACCCTTCAATCTCGTGGCAGGTCGATGTGGGTGGTATAAAACGCAAACCACGGACGGGGAGGGAGCGCTCAGCTTCGGAGAGTGGTAGGTCCTGGGGTATGATGACTACAGTGCAGGGACGTGAGGGAGTGAAAGAGGCGGAGGCGGAGGGGTCAATGTGGTTGGGCAAAGCGTGTGCAGATTCAGTGGTGGGGAGAGGAAAAGGGGTGATAGGTGACGGGATAGAGGGGTTAGGGTTGGAGGTGATATGAGTATGGGTGGTGACGGAAGGCGGGGAGCGGAGAGAGTCGAGTTTGTGGTTTTTTACGGAAGTGAGGAAATTGAAAAGGAGGCGAATGAAGTCAAGGATGAATTGGATAAGGGATTGGGCAAAAAAGGGTGGCAAGTGGAGGAGAGATGGGGGTAGGCCTTGGGGAGATCTCGGTCGAGAGAACGGATTTGGGCGAGAGTTGATCGAATAGTCGCCCGCATAAGATGGCGAGAGGAGCGGGTAAGGATGGGCTCAGTGGTGGGAGCAGAGTAAGAGGTAGGGTGAAACTTGAGGCGGAAACCGCGGGGATAGAGGTGGTGGTGGAGACAGCGACTTAAAAATGTGATGTGACTGTTGTATCGTGTTTTGGTGAAGATGAGATTGGAGAGATGCAGGGAGGATTGGATGCATATAGGGGGGAATCGCTTGACAAGTATGTATCCTCTTTAAGACACTATTTGACGGTTATGTGTGTGTGTGGGTGCAGGCGCATGTATATGTGTGTGTCTTCCCCCTCACTCCCTCTCTAAGACACTATTTGACGGTATGTGCAGGTGTGTTTATGAGGGTGTCACCCCCTCTCCCTCGCTCTTCGTAAAATCCATTTTGTCTTTGGGTTTTTACATTGTTTTTTTCTCAAATTAGCTCATCTCTTATCAGTGTCTCATAAGATCTACAAGAGTAAAACGTTACAAGATTACACACACATGCACACACCTACATACACACGCACACACATACATACATACATACACATGCATACATACACACGCACACACATACATACATACATACACATACATACATACATACATACATACATACATACATACATACACATAAATACATACATACACACGCACATACACACACACACACACACACACACACACACACACATATATCACATGCATGCACAAATAAATATATATATATATATATATATACAAGCAAAATGATATGCACATAGTCTCACAGGTCCGAACACAGAACTGCACATATGCATGTATACACACACAGAACTGCACACATGCATATATACACACAGAACTGTACATATGCATATATACACACAGAACTGCACACATGTATGTATACACACACAGAACTGCACACATGCATATATAAACACACAGAACTGCACACATGCACATATACACACACAGAACTGCACATATGCATATATATACACACAGAACTGCATAGATGCATATATACACACAGAACTGCACACATGCATATATACACACAGAACTACACATATGCATGTATATACACACACAACTGCACACATGCATATATATACACACAGAACTGTACATATGCATATATACACACAGAACTCACACATGTATGTATACACACACAGAACTGACCACATGCATATATACACACAGAACTGCACATATGCATGTATACACACACAGAAATGCACACATGCATATATACACACAGAACTGTACATATGCATATATACATACAGAACTGCACACATGTATGTATACACACACAGAACTGACCACATGTATATATACACACACAGAACTGCACACATGCACATATACACACACAGAACTGCACATATGCATATATATACACACAGAACTACATACAGGCATATATACACACACATAACTGCACATATGTATATATATACACACAGAACTGCACATATGCATATATATATATACACACAGAATTGCACACATGCATATATACACACACAAAAGTGCACACATGCATAAATACACACAGAGAAATGCAGATATGCATATATACAGACAGAACTGCACACATGCACATATACACACACAGATCTGCACATATGCATATATATATACACAGAATTGCACATATGGATATATATACACACAGAATTGCACGCATGCATATATATACACACAGAGCTGCACATATGCATGTATATACACACAGAACTGCACACATGCATATATACACACATATCTGCACATATGCATATATATATACACAGAATTGCACATATGTATATATATACACACAGAATTGCACGCATGCATATATATACACACAGAACTGCACATATGCATGTATATACACACAGAACTGCACACATGCATATATACACACAGAGCTGCACTCATGCATATACACACAGTACTGCACACTTGCATGTATATACACACAGAACTGCCCACATGCATATATACACACAGAACTGCACATATGCATATATACACGCAGAACTGCACATATGCACGTATACACACACAGAATTGCACACATGCACATATACACACACAGAAATGTACATATGCATACACACACACAGAACTGCACACATGCATGTATACACATACTGAACTGTACATATGCATGTATACACACACAGAACTGTACATATGAATATACACACAGAACTGCACACATGCATGTATACACACACAGAACTGTACATATGCATATATACACACAGAACTGCACACATGCATATATATACACAGAACTGCACATATGCATGTGTACACACAGAACTGTACATATGCATGTATACACACTGAACTACACACATGCATGTGTACACACAGAACTGTACATATGCATGTATACACATACAGAACTGTACATATGCATGTATACACACACAGAACTGTACATATGCATTCGTACACAGAACTGCACACGTGTATGTATACACACACAGAACTGCACACATGCATATACACATACAGAACTACACACATGCATCTATACACACAGAACTGTACATACGTATGTATACACACAGAACTGTACATATGCATGTATACACACAGAACTGTGTTTATGCATGTATACACACAGAACTGCACACATGCATGTGTACACACACAGAACTGTACATATGCATGTGTACACCCACAAAACTGCACACATGCATGTGTACACACACAGAACTTCACACATGCATGTGTACACACACAGAGAACTGTACACATGCATGTGTACACATAGAACTGCACACATTCATGTGTACACACACAGAACTGCACACATGCATGTGTACACACAGAAATGCACACATTCATGTGTACACACATGCATGTGTACACACAGAACTGTACACATGCATGTGTACACACATGCATGTGTACACACAGAACTGCACACATTCATGTGTGCACACAGAACTGCACACATAGAACTACACACATGCATGTGTACACACATGCATGTGTACACACACAGAACTGCACACATGCATGTGTACACACAGAACTGCACACATGCATGTATACACACAGAACTGCACACATGCATGTGTACACACAGAACTGCACACATGCATGTGTACACACAGAACTACACACATGCATGTGTACACACATAACTACACACATGCATGTGTACACACATAACTACACACATGCATGTGTACACACAGGACTGCACACATGCATGTGTACACACAGAACTGCACACATGCATGTGTACACACAGAACTGCACACATGCGTGTGTACACACAGAACTGCACACATGCATGTGTACACACATGCATGTGTACACACAGAACTGTACACATGCATGTGTACACAACGAACTGCACACATTCATGTGTGCACACAGAACTGCACACATAGAACTACACACATGCATGTGTACACACATGCATGTGTACACACACAGAACTGCACACATGCATGTGTACACACAGAACTGCACACATGCATGTGTACACACAGAACTGCACACATGCATGTGTACACACAGAACTGCACACATGCATGTGTACACACAGAACTACACACATGCATGTGTACACACATAACTGCACACATGCATGTGTACACACAGAACTGCACACATGCATGTGTACACACAGAACTGCACACATGCATGTGTATACACATACTTAAACAAACCAGATTAAAATACAAAATGTAGAACTTCCTCTTCCTTTTCGTTTTTTTTTGTTTCTTGTTTTGTTTGTTTGTTTTACTCTGTAAAAGTGTTTAATTCCACACTGAACATCCCTGCATTATATGGCAGTATCAGTAGAGAGTCGGACACCATGCTTTGAAGCATAGAGTTACGTCCCTTTACGGTCTGAGTTCAAATCCTGCCGAGGATAACTTTGCCTTTCATCCTTACGGAGTCGATAAAATAAAGTACCAGTAATACACTGCGTATTTGCTGGCCTTGTGCCAAAAGTAGAAACAATTATATTATTTTCTCCCAAACTATAAAGACGAATCAGTTTCAACCAATATCTGACAACTTTGGAAAACCACATCCACATCTATTGTTTTCCTTTTTCCTTCACTCCCGTATATAAGTCGTCGTTGTTGTTGTTACTGTTGCTGCTGTTGTTGTTGCTGTCGTTGTTGTTGTTGTTGCTACTGTTGCTGCTGTTGCTCTTTTTGGTGCTGTCGTTGTTGTTGTTGTTGTTGCTACTGTTGCTGCTGTTGCTATTTTTGGTGCTGTCGTTGTTGCTGTTGTTGCTACTGTTGCTGTGTTGCTCTTTTTGGTGCTGTCGTCGTTGTTGTTGTTGTTGCTACTGTTGCTGGTGTCGTTGTTGTTGTTGTTGCTACTGTTGCTGTGTTGTCCTTTTTGGTGCTCTCGTTGTTGTTGTTGTTGCTACTGTTGCTGTAGTTGCTCTTTTTGGTGCTGTCGTCGTTGTTGTTGTTGTTGTTGCTACTGTTGCTGATGTCGTTGTTGTTGTTGTTGCTACTGTTGCTGTTGTTGCTCTTTTTGGTGCTGTCGTTGTTGTTGTTGTTGTTGCTAATGTTGCTGTTGTTGCTCTTTTTGGTGCTGTCGTTGTTGTTGTTGTTGCTACTGTTGCTGGTGTTGCTCTTTTTGGTGCTGTGGTTGTTGTTGTTGTTGCTACTGTTGCTGTTGTTGCTCTTTTTGGTGCTGTCGTTGTTGTGGTTGTTGCTACTGTTGCTGGTGTTGTTCTTTTTGGTGCTGTCGTTGTTGTTGTTGTTGTTACTGTTGCTGCTGTTGCTCTTTTTGGTGCTGTCGTTGTTGTTGTTGCTACTGTTGCTGCTGTTGCTCTTTTTGGTGCTGTCGTTGTTGTTGTTGTTGCTACTGTTGCTGTGTTGTTCTTTTTGGTGCTGTCGTCGTTGTTGTTGTTGCTACTGTTGCTGTTGTTGCTCTTTTTGGTGCTGTGGTTGTTGTTGTTGCTACTGTTGCTGTTGTTGCTCTTTTTGGTGCTGTCGTTGTTGTGGTTGTTGCTACTGTTGCTACTGCTGCTCTTTTTGGTGCTGTCGTTGTTGTTGTTGTTGTTGCTACTGTTGCTGTTGTTGCTCTTTTTGGTGCTGTCGTTGTTGTTGTTGCTACTGTTGCTGCTGTTGCTCTTTTTGGTGCTGTCGTTGTTGTTGTTGTTGTTGCTACTGTTGCTGTTGTTGCTCTTTTTGGTGCTGTCGTTGTTGTTGCTACTGTTGCTGTGGTTGCTCTTTTTGGTGCTGTCCTTGTTGTTGTTGCTACTGTTGCTGCTGTTGCTCTTTTTGGTGCTGTCGTTGTTGTTGTTGCTACTGTTGCTGTGTTGCTCTTTTTGGTGCTGTCGTCGTTGTTGTTGTTGTTGCTACTGTTGCTGTTGTTGCTCTTTTTGGTGCTGTCGTTGTTGTTGTTGTTGTTGCTACTGTTGCTGTTGTTGCTCTTTTTGGTGCTGTCGTTGTTGTTGTTGCTACGGTTGCTGCTGTTGCTCTTTTTGGTGTTGTCGTTGTTGTTGTTGTTGTTGCTACTGTTGCTGTGTTGCTCTTTTTGGTGCTGTCGTCGTTGTTGTTGTTATTGCTACTGTTGCTGCTGTTGCTCTTTTTGGTGCTGTCGTTGTTGTTTTTGTTGTTGCTACTGTTGCTGGTGTTGCTCTTTTTGGTGCTGTCGTCGTTGTTGTTGTTGCTACTGTTGCTGAGTCTGTTGTTGTTGTTGTTGCTACTGTTGCTGGTGTTGCTCTTTTTGGTGCTGATGCCGTTGTTGTTGTTGCTACTGTTGCTGTGTTGCTCTTTTTGGTGCTACTGTTGCTGTGTTGCTCTTTTTGGTGCTGTCGTTGTTGTTGTTGTTGTTGCTACTGTTGCTGGTGTTGCTCTTTTTGGTGCTGTGGTTGTTGTTGTTGATGCTACTGTTGCTGGTGTTGCTCTTTTTGGTGCTGTCGTTGTTGTTGTTGTTGCTACTGTTGCTGGTGTTGCTCTTTTTGGTGCTGATGTCGTTGTTGTTGTTGCTACTGTTGCTGGTGTTGCTCTTTTTGGTGCTGTGGTTGTTGTTGTTGTTGCTACTGTTGCTGTGTTGCTCTTTTTGGTGCTGTCGTTGTTGTTGTTGTTGTTGCTACTGTTGCTGATGTTTATCTTTTTGGTGCTGTCGTTGTTGTTGTTGTTGTTGCTACTGTTGCTGTTGTTGCTCTTTTTGGTCCTGTCGTTGTTGTTGTTGTTGTTGCTACGGTTGCTGATGTTGCTCTTTCTGGTGCTTTCGTTGTTGTTGTTGTTGCTACTGTTGCTGTTGTTGCTCTTTTTGGTGTTTTGGTTGTTGTTGTTGTTTCTACTGTTGCTGGTGTTGCTCTTTTTGGTGCTGTCGTTGTTGTTGTTGTTGCTACTGTTGCTGTTGTTGCTCTTTTTGGTGCTGTGGTTGTTGTTGTTGTTGCTACTGTTGCTGTTGTTGCTCTTTTTGGTGCTGATGTCGTTGTTGTTGTTGTTGCTACTGTTGCTGTGTTGCTCTTTTTGGTGCTGTCGTTGTTGTTGTTGTTGCTACTGTTGCTGCTGTTGCTCTTTTTGGTGCTGTCGTTGTTGTTGTTGCTACTGTTGCTGTGTTGTTCTTTTTGGTGCTGTCGTCGTTGTTGTTGTTGCTACTGTTGCTGTTGTTGCTCTTTTTGGTGCTGTCGTTGTTGTGGTTGTTGCTACTGTTGCTGGTGTCGCTCTTTTTGGTGCTGTCGTTGTTGTTGTTGTTGCTACTGTTGCTGTTGTTGCTCTTTTTGGTGCTGTGGTTGTTGTTGTTGTTGCTACTGTTGCTGTTGTTGCTCTTTTTGGTGCTGTCGTTGTTGTGGTTGTTGCTACTGTTGCTGGTGTCGCTCTTTTTGGTGCTGTCGTTGTTGTTGTTGTTGCTACTGTTGCTGTTGTTGCTCTTTTTGGTGCTGTGGTTGTTGTTGTTGTTGCTAATGTTGCTGTTGTTGCTCTTTTTGGTGCTGTGGTTGTTGCTGTTGTTGCTACTGTTGCTGTGTTGCTCTTTTTGGTGCTGTCGTTGTTGTTGTTGTTGCTACTGTTGCTGTGGTTGCTCTTTTTGGTGCTGTCGTCGTTGTTGTTGTTGTTGCTACTGTTGCTGATGTCGTTGTTGTTGTTGTTGCTACTGTTACTACTGTTGCTCTTTTTGGTGCTGTCGTTGTTGTTGTTGTTGCTACTGTTGCTACTGTTGCTCTTTTTGGTGCTGTCGTTGTTGTTGTTGTTGTTGCTACTGTTGCTGTTGTTGCTCTTTTTGGTGCTGTCGTTGTTGTTGTTGTTGTTGCTACTGTTACTACTGTTGCTCTTTTTGGTGCTGTCGTTGTTGTTGTTGTTGCTACTGTTGCTACTGTTGCTCTTTTTGGTGCTGTCGTTGTTGTTGTTGTTGCTACTGTTGCCCTTTTGGTGCTGTCGTTGTTGTTGTTGTTGTTGCTACTGTTGCTACTGTTGCTCTTTTTGGTGCTGTCGTTGTTGTTGTTGCTGTTGCTACTGTTGCTACTGCTGCTCTTTTTGGTGCTGTCGTTGTTGTTGTTGTTGTTGCTACTGTTGCTACTGCTGCTCTTTTTGGGGCTGTCGTTGTTGTTGTTGCTGTTGCTACTGTTGCTACTGCTGCTCTTTTTGGGGCTGTCGTTGTTGTTGTTGTTGTTGCTACTGTTGCTACTGCTGCTCTTTTTGGTGCTGTCGTTGTTGTTGTTGTTGTTGCTACTGTTGCTGTTGTTGCTCTTTTTGGTGCTGTCGTTGTTGTTGTTGCTACTGTTGCTACTGCTGCTCTTTTTGGTGCTGTCGTTGTTGTTGTTGTTGTTGCTACTGTTGCTGTTGTTGCTCTTTTTGGTGCTGTCGTTGTTGTTGCTACTGTTGCTGTGGTTGCTCTTTTTGGTGCTGTCCTTGTTGTTGTTGTTGCTACTGTTGCTGCTGTTGCTCTTTTTGGTGCTGTCGTTGTTGTTGTTGCTACTGTTGCTGCTGTTGCTCTTTTTGGTGCTGTCGTTGTTGTTGTTGTTGCTACTGTTGCTGTGTTGCTCTTTTTGGTGCTGTCGTCGTTGTTGTTGTTGTTGCTACTGTTGCTGTTGTTGCTCTTTTTGGTGCTGTCGTTGTTGTTGTTGTTGTTGCTACTGTTGCTGTTGTTGCTCTTTTTGGTGCTGTCGTTGTTGTTGTTGCTACTGTTGCTGCTGTTACTCTTTTTGGTGTTGTCGTTGTTGTTGTTGTTGCTACTGTTGCTGTGTTGCTCTTTTTGGTGCTGTCGTCGTTGTTGTTGTTATTGCTACTGTTGCTGCTGTTGCTCTTTTTGGTGCTGTCGTTGTTGTTTTTGTTGTTGCTACTGTTGCTGGTGTTGCTCTTTTTGGTGCTGTCGTCGTTGTTGTTGTTGCTACTGTTGCTGAGTTTGTTGTTGTTGTTGTTGCTACTGTTGCTGGTGTTGCTCTTTTTGGTGCTGATGTCGTTGTTGTTGTTGCTACTGTTGCTGTGTTGCTCTTTTTGGTGCTGTCGTTGTTGTTGTTGTTGTTGCTACTGTTGCTGGTGTTGCTCTTTTTGGTGCTGTGGTTGTTGTTGTTGTTGCTACTGTTGCTGGTGTTGCTCTTTTTGGTGCTGTCGTTGTTGTTGTTGTTGTTACTGTTGCTGGTGTTGCTCTTTTTGGTGCTGATGTCGTTGTTGTTGTTGCTACTGTTGCTGGTGTTGCTCTTTTTGGTGCTGTCGTTGTTGTTGTTGTTGTTGCTACTGTTGCTGGTGTTGCTCTTTTTGGTGCTGTGGTTGTTGTTGTTGTTGCTACTGTTGCTGTTGTTGCTCTTTTTGGTGCTGTGGTTGTTGTTGTTGTTGCTACTGTTGCTGTTGTTGCTCTTTTTGGTGCTGTGGTTGTTGTTGTTGTTGCTACTGTTGCTGTGTTGCTCTTTTTGGTGCTGTCGTTGTTGTTGTTATTGTTGCTACTGTTGCTGATGTTTATCTTTTTGGTGCTGTCGTTGTTGTTGTTGTTGTTGCTACTGTTGCTGTTGTTGCTCTTTTTGGTCCTGTCGTTGTTGTTGTTGTTGTTGCTACGGTTGCTGATGTTGCTCTTTCTGGTGCTTTCGTTGTTGTTGTTGTTGCTACTGTTGCTGTTGTTGCTCTTTTTTGTGTTTTGGTTGTTGTTGTTGTTTCTACTGTTGCTGGTGTTGCTCTTTTTGGTGCTGTGGTTGTTGTTGTTGTTGCTACTGTTGCTGATGTTGCTCTTTTTGGTGCTTTGGTTGTTGTTGTTGTTGCTACTGTTGCTGTTGTTGCTCTTTTTGGTGCTGATGTCGTTGTTGTTGTTGTTGCTACTGTTGCTGTGTTGCTCTTTTTGGTGCTGTCGTTGTTGTTGTTGTTGTTACTGTTGCTGCTGTTGCTCTTTTTGGTGCTGTCGTTGTTGTTGTTGCTACTGTTGCTGCTGTTGCTCTTTTTGGTGCTGTCGTTGTTGTTGTTGTTGCTACTGTTGCTGTGTTGTTCTTTTTGGTGCTGTCGTCGTTGTTGTTGTTGCTACTGTTGCTGTTGTTGCTCTTTTTGGTGCTGTGGTTGTTGTTGTTGTTGCTACTGTTGCTGTTGTTGCTCTTTTTGGTGCTGTCGTTGTTGTGGTTGTTGCTACTGTTGCTGGTGTCGCTCTTTTTGGTGCTGTCGTTGTTGTTGTTGTTGCTACTGTTGCTGTTGTTGCTCTTTTTGGTGCTGTGGTTGTTGTTGTTGTTGCTACTGTTGCTGTTGTTGCTCTTTTTGGTGCTGTGGTTGTTGCTGTTGTTGCTACTGTTGCTGTGTTGCTCTTTTTGGTGCTGTCGTTGTTGTTGTTGTTGCTACTGTTGCTGTGGTTGCTCTTTTTGGTGCTGTCGTCGTTGTTGTTGTTGTTGCTACTGTTGCTGTTGTTGCTCTTTTTGGTGCTGTTGTTGTTGTTGCTACTGTTGCTGTTGTTGCTCTTTTTGGTGCTGTGGTTGTTGTTGTTGTTGCTACTGTTGTTGATGTTGCTCTTTTTGGTGCTGTCGTGTTGTTGTTGTTGTTACTGTGGCTGGTGTTGTTCTTTTTGGTGCTGTTCGTTGTTGTTGTTGTTGTTGCTACTGTTGTTGTTGTTGCTCTTTTTGGTGCTGTCGTTGTTGTTGTTGTTGTTACTGTGGCTGGTGTTGTTCTTTCTGGTGCTGTTCGTTGTTGTTGTAGTTGCTACTGTTGCTGTTGTTGCCCTTTTTGGGGCTGTCGTTGTTGTTGTTGTTGCTACTGTTGCTACTGTTGCTCTTTTTGGTGCTGTCGTTGTTGTTGTTGTTGTTGCTACTGTTACTACTGTTGCTCTTTATGGTGCTGTCGTTGTTGTTGTTGTTGCTACTGTTGCTACTGTTGCTCTTTTTGGTGCTGTCGTTGTTGTTGTTGTTGTTGCTACTGTTGCTGTTGTTGCTCTTTTTGGTGCTGTCGTTGTTGTTGTTGTTGTTGCTACTGTTACTACTGTTGCTCTTTTTGGTGCTGTCGTTGTTGTTGTTGCTACTGTTGCTACTGTTGCTCTTTTTGGTGCTGTCGTTGTTGTTGTTGTTGCTACTGTTGCTCTTTTTGGTGCTGTCGTTGTTGTTGTTGTTGTTGCTACTGTTGCTACTGTTGCTCTTTTTGATGCTGTCGTTGTTGTTGTTGCTGTTGCTACTGTTGCTCTTTTGGGTGCTGTCGTTGTTGTTGTTGTTGTTGTTGCTACTGTTGCTACTGCTGCTCTTTTTGGTGCTGTCGTTGTTGTTGTTGCTACTGTTGCTGTTGTTGCTCTTTTTGGTGCTGTCGTTGTTGTTGTTGCTACTGTTGCTGCTGTTGCTCTTTTTGGTGCTGTCGTTGTTGTTGTTGCTACTGTTGCTGCTGTTGCTCTTTTTGGTGCTGTCGTTGTTGTTGTTGTTGTTGCTACTGTTGCTGTTGTTGCTCTTTTTGGTGCTGTCGTTGTTGTTGCTACTGTTGCTGTGGTTGCTCTTTTTGGTGCTGTCCTTGTTGTTGTTGCTACTGTTGCTGCTGTTGCTCTTTTTGGTGCTGTCGTTGTTGTTGTTGCTACTGTTGCTGCTGTTGCTCTTTTTGGTGCTGTCGTTGTTGTTGTTGTTTCTACTGTTGCTGTGTTGCTCTTTTTGGTGCTGTCGTTGTTGTTGTTGTTGCTACTGTTGCTGTTGTTGCTCTTTTTGGTGCTGTCGTTGTTGTTGTTGTTGTTGCTACTGTTGCTGTGTTGCTCTTTTTGGTGCCGTCGTTGTTGTTGTTGTTGCTACTGTTGCTGCTGTTGCTCTTTTTGGTGCTGTCGTCGTTGTTGTTGTTGTTGCTACTGTTGCTGTTGTTGCTCTTTTTGGTGCTGTCGTTGTTGTTGTTGCTACTGTTGCTGCTGTTGCTCTTTTTGGTGTTGTCGTTGTTGTTGTTGTTGCTACTGTTGCTGTGTTGCTCTTTTTGGTGCTGTCGTCGTTGTTGTTGTTATTGCTACTGTTGCTGCTGTTGCTCTTTTTGGTGCTGTCGTTGTTGTTTTTGTTGTTGCTACTGTTGCTGGTGTTGCTCTTTTTGGTGCTGTCGTTGTTGTTGTTGCTGTTGCTACTGTTGCTGTCGTTGCTCTTTTTGGGGCTGTCGTTGTTGTTGTTGTTGTTGCTACTGTTGCTACTGCTGCTCTTTTTGGTGCTGTCGTTGTTGTTGTTGTTGTTGCTACTGTTGCTGTTGTTGCTCTTTTTGGTGCTGTCGTTGTTGTTGCTACTGTTGCTGTGGTTGCTCTTTTTGGTGCTGTCCTTGTTGTTGTTGTTGCTACTGTTGCTGCTGTTGCTCTTTTTGGTGCTGTCGTTGTTGTTGTTGCTACTGTTGCTACTGTTGCTCTTTTTGGTGCTGTCGTTGTTGTTGTTGTTGCTACTGTTGCTGTGTTGCTCTTTTTGGTGCTGTCGTCGTTGTTGTTGTTGTTGCTACTGTTGCTGTTGGTGCTCTTTTTGGTGCTGTCGTTGTTGTTGTTGTTGTTGCTACTGTTGCTGTGTTGCTCTTTTTGGTGCTGTCGTTGTTGTTGTTGTTGTTGCTACTGTTGCTGTTGTTGCTCTTTTTGGTGCTGTCGTTGTTGTTGTTGCTACTGTTGCTGCTGTTGCTCTTTTTGGTGTTGTCGTTGTTGTTGTTGTTGCTACTGTTGCTGTGTTGCTCTTTTTGGTGCTGTCGTCGTTGTTGTTGTTATTGCTACTGTTGCTGCTGTTGCTCTTTTTGGTGCTGTCGTTGTTGTTTTTGTTGTTGCTACTGTTGCTGGTGTTGCTCTTTTTGGTGCTGTCGTCGTTGTTGTTGTTGCTACTGTTGCTGAGTTTGTTGTTGTTGTTGTTGCTACTGTTGCTGGTGTTGCTCTTTTTGGTGCTGATGTCGTTGTTGTTGTTGCTACTGTTGCTGTGTTGCTCTTTTTGGTGCTGTCGTTGTTGTTGTTGTTGTTGCTACTCTTGCTGGTGTTGCTCTTTTTGGTGCTGTGGTTGTTGTTGTTGTTGCTACTGTTGCTGGTGTTGCTCTTTTTGGTGCTGTCGTTGTTGTTGTTGTTGCTACTGTTGCTGGTGTTGCTCTTTTTGGTGCTGATGTCGTTGTTGTTGTTGCTACTGTTGCTGGTGTTGCTCATTTGGTGCTGTCGTTGTTGTTGTTGTTGTTGCTACTGTTGCTGGTGTTGCTCTTTTTGGTGCTGTGGTTGTTGTTGTTGTTGCTACTGTTGCTGTTGTTGCTCTTTTTGGTGCTGTGGTTGTTGTTGTTGTTGCTACTGTTGCTGTTGTTGCTCTTTTTGGTGCTGTGGTTGTTGTTGTTACTACTGTTGCTGTGTTGCTCTTTTTGGTGCTGTCGTTGTTGTTGTTGTTGTTGCTACTGTTGCTGATGTTTATCTTTTTGGTGCTGTCGTTGTTGTTGTTGTTGTTGCTACTGTTGCTGTTGTTGCTCTTTTTGGTCCTGTCGTTGTTGTTGTTGTTGTTGCTACGGTTGCTGATGTTGCTCTTTCTGGTGCTTTCGTTGTTGTTGTTGTTGCTACTGTTGCTGTTGTTGCTCTTTTTGGTGTTTTGGTTGTTGTTGTTGTTTCTACTGTTGCTGGTGTTGCTCTTTTTGGTGCTGTGGTTGTTGTTGTTGTTGCTACTGTTGCTGCTGTTGCTCTTTTTGGTGCTTTGGTTGTTGTTGTTGTTGCTACTGTTGCTGTTGTTGCTCTTTTTGGTGCTGATGTCGTTGTTGTTGTTGTTGCTACTGTTGCTGTGTTGCTCTTTTTGGTGCTGTCGTTGTTGTTGTTGTTGTTACTGTTGCTGCTGTTGCTCTTTTTGGTGCTGTCGTTGTTGTTGTTGCTACTGTTGCTGCTGTTGCTCTTTTTGGTGCTGTCGTTGTTGTTGTTGTTGCTACTTTTGCTGTGTTGTTCTTTTTGGTGCTGTCGTCGTTGTTGTTGTTGCTACTGTTGCTGTTGTTGCTCTTTTTGGTGCTGTGGTTGTTGTTGTTGTTGCTACTGTTGCTGTTGTTGCTCTCTTTGGTGCTGTCGTTGTTGTGGTTCTTGCTACTGTTGCTGGTGTCGCTCTTTTTGGTGCTGTCGTTGTTGTTGTTGTTGCTACTGTTGCTGTTGTTGCTCTTTTTGGTGCTGTGGTTGTTGTTGTTGTTGCTACTGTTGCTGTTGTTGCTCTTTTTGGTGCTGGGGTTGTTGTTGTTGTTGCTACTGTTGTTGATGTTGCTCTTTTTGGTGCTGTCGTTGTTGTTGTTGTTGTTACTGTGGCTGGTGTTGTTCTTTTTGGTGCTGTTCGTTGTTGTTGTTGTTGTTGCTACTGTTGTTGTTGTTGCTCTTTTTGGTGCTGTCGTTGTTGTTGTTGTTGTTACTGTGGCTGGTGTTGTTCTTTCTGGTGCTGTTCGTTGTTGTTGTAGTTGCTACTGTTGCTGTTGTTGCCCTTTTTGGGGCTGTCGTTGTTGTTGTTGTTGCTACTGTTGCTACTGTTGCTCTTTTTGGTGCTGTCGTTGTTGTTGTTGCTACTGTTGCTACTGTTGCTCTTTTTGGTGCTGTCGTTGTTGTTGTTGTTGTTGCTACTGTTGCTGTTGTTGCTCTTTTTGGTGCTGTCGTTGTTGTTGTTGTTGTTGCTACTGTTACTACTGTTGCTCTTTTTGGTGCTGTCGTTGTTGTTGTTGCTACTGTTGCTACTGTTGCTCTTTTTGGTGCTGTCGTTGTTGTTGTTGTTGCTACTGTTGCTCTTTTTGGTGCTGTCGTTGTTGTTGTTGTTGTTGCTACTGTTGCTACTGTTGCTATTTTTGATGCTGTCGTTGTTGTTGTTGCTGTTGCTACTGTTGCTCTTTTGGGTGCTGTCGTTGTTGTTGTTGTTGTTGTTGCTACTGTTGCTACTGCTGCTCTTTTTGGTGCTGTCGTTGTTGTTGTTGCTACTGTTGCTGTTGTTGCTCTTTTTGGTGCTGTCGTTGTTGTTGTTGCTACTGTTGCTGCTGTTGCTCTTTTTGGTGCTGTCGTTGTTGTTGTTGTTGTTGCTACTGTTGCTGTTGTTGCTCTTTTTGGTGCTGTCGTTGTTGTTGCTACTGTTGCTGTGGTTGCTCTTTTTGGTGCTGTCCTTGTTGTTGTTGTTGCTACTGTTGCTGCTGTTGCTCTTTTTGGTGCTGTCGTTGTTGTTGTTGCTACTGTTGCTGCTGTTGCACTTTTTGGTGCTGTCGTTGTTGTTGTTGTTTCTACTGTTGCTGTGTTGCTCTTTTTGGTGCTGTCGTCGTTGTTGTTGTTGTTGCTACTGTTGCTGTTGTTGCTCTTTTTGGTGCTGTCGTTGTTGTTGTTGCTACTGTTGCTGCTGTTGCTCTTTTTTGGTGCTGTCGTTGTTGTTGTTGTTGTTGCTACTGTTGCTGTTGTTGCTCTTTTTGGTGCTGTCGTTGTTGTTGCTACTGTTGCTGTGGTTGCTCTTTTTGGTGCTGTCCTTGTTGTTGTTGTTGCTACTGTTGCTGCTGTTGCTCTTTTTGGTGCTGTCGTTGTTGTTGTTGCTACTGTTGCTGCTGTTGCTCTTTTTGGTGCTGTCGTTGTTGTTGTTGCTACTGTTGCTGTGTTGCTCTTTTTGGTGCTGTCGTCGTTGTTGTTGTTGTTGCTACTGTTGCTGTGTTGCTCTTTTTGGTGCTGTCGTTGTTGTTGTTGTTGCTACTGTTGCTGCTGTTGCTCTTTTTGGTGCTGTCGTTGTTGTTGTTGCTACTGTTGCTGCTGTTGCTCTTTTTGGTGCTGTCGTTGTTGTTGTTGTTGCTACTGTTGCTGTGTTGCTCTTTTTGGTGCTGTCGTTGTTGTTGTTGTTGCTACTGTTGCTGCTGTTGCTCTTTTTGGTGCTGTCGTTGTTGTTGTTGCTACTGTTGCTGCTGTTGCTCTTTTTGGTGCTGTCGTTGTTGTTGTTGTTGTTGTTGCTACTGTTGCTGTGTGTCTCTTTTTGGTGCTGTCGTTGTTGTTGTTGTTGCTACTGTTGCTGCTGTTGCTCTTTTTGGTGCTGTCGTCGTTGTTGTTGTTGTTGCTACTGTTGCTGTGTTGCTCTTTTTGGTGCTGTCGTTGTTGTTGTTGTTGCTACTGTTGCTGCTGTTGCTCTTTTTGGTGCTGTCGTCGTTGTTGTTGTTGTTGCTACTGTTGCTGTGTTGCTCTTTTTGGTGCTGTCGTCGTTGTTGTTGTTATTGCTACTGTTGCTGCTGTTGCTCTTTTTGGTGCTGTCGTTGTTGTTTTTGTTGTTGCTACTGTTGCTGGTGTTGCTCTTTTTGGTGCTGTCGTCGTTGTTGTTGTTGCTACTGTTGCTGAGTCTGTTGTTGTTGTTGTTGCTACTGTTGCTGGTGTTGCTCTTTTTGGTGCTGATGTCGTTGTTGTTGTTGCTACTGTTGCTGTGTTGCTTTTTTGGTGCTGTCATTGTTGTTGTTGTTGTTGCTACTGTTGCTGGTGTTGCTCTTTTTGGTGCTGTGGTTGTTGTTGTTGTTGCTACTGTTGCTGGTGTTGCTCTTTTTGGTGCTGTCGTTGTTGTTGTTGTTGCTACTGTTGCTGGTGTTGCTCTTTTTGGTGCTGTGGTTGTTGTTGTTGTTGCTACTGTTGCTGTTGTTGCTCTTTTTGGTGCTGTGGTTGTTGTTGTTGTTGCTACTGTTGCTGTTGTTGCTCTTTTTGGTGCTGTGGTTGTTGTTGTTGTTGCTACTGTTGCTGTGTTGCTCTTTTTGGTGCTGTCGTTGTTGTTGTTGTTGTTGTTGCTATTGTTGCTGATGTTTATCTTTTTGGTGCTGTCGTTGTTGTTGTTGTTGTTGGTACTGTTGCTGTTGTTGCTCTTTTTGGTCCTGTCGTTGTTGTTGTTGTTGTTGCTACGGTTGCTGATGTTGCTCTTTCTGGTGCTTTCGTTGTTGTTGTTGTTGCTACTGTTGCTGTTGTTGCTCTTTTTGGTGTTTTGGTTGTTGTTGTTGTTGCTACTGTTGCTGGTGTTGCTCTTTTTGGTGCTGTGGTTGTTGTTGTTGTTGCTACTGTTGCTGATGTTGCTCTTTTTGGTGCTGTGGTTGTTGTTGTTGTTGCTACTGTTGCTGTTGTTGCTCTTTTTGGTGCTGATGTCGTTGTTGTTGTTGTTGCTACTGTTGCTGTTGTTGCTCTTTTTGGTGCTGTTCGTTGTTGTAGTAGTTGCTACTGTTGCTGTCGTTGCTCTTTTTGGGGCTGTCGTTGTTGTTGTTGTTGCTACTGTTGCTGCGTTGCTCTTTTTGGTGCTGTCGTTGTTGTTGTTGTTGCTACTGTTGCTGTTGTTGCTCTTTTTGGTGCTGTGGTTGTTGTTGTTGTTGCTACTGTTGCTGTTGTTGCTCTTTTTGTTTCTGTGGTTGTTGTTGTTGTTGTTGCTACTGTTGCTGTTGTTGCTCTTTTTGGTGCTGTCGTTGTTGTTGTTGTTGCTACTGTTGCTGTTGTTGCTCTTTTTGGTGCTGTGGTTGTTGTTGTTGTTGCTACTGTTGCTGTTGTTGCTCTTTTTGGTGCTGTGGTTGTTGTTGTTGTTGCTACTGTTGCTGTGTTGCTCTTTTTGGTGCTGTCGATGTTGTTGTTGTTGCTACTGTTGCTGTGGTTGCTCTTTTTGGTGCTGTCGTTGTTGTTGTTGTTGTTCTTGCTACTGTTGCTGTTGTTGCTCTTTTTGGTGCTGTCGTTGTTGTTGTTGTTGCTACTGTTGCTGTTGTTGCTCTTTTTGGTGCTGTGGTTGTTGTTGTTGTTGCTACTGTTGCTGTTGTTGCTCTTTTTGGTGCTGATGTCGTTGTTGTTGTTGTTGCTACTGTTGCTGTTGTTGCTCTTTTTGGTGCTGTGGTTGTTGTTGTTGTTGCTGCTGTTGCTGTTGTTGCTCTTTTTGGTGCTGTCGTTGTTGTTGTTGTTGCTACTGTTGCTGTTGTTGCTCTTTTTGGTGCTGTGGTTGTTGTTGTTGTTGCTACTGTTGCTGTTGTTGTTCTTTTTGGTGCTGTGGTTGTTGTTGTTGTTGCTACTGTTGCTGTTGTTGCTCTTTTTGGTGCTGGTGTCGTTGTTGTTGTTGTTGCTACTGTTGCTGTGTTGCTCTTTTTGGTGCTGTCGTTGTTGTTGTTGTTGCTACTGTTGCTGTTGTTGCTCTTTTTGGTGCTGTGGTTGTTGTTGTTGTTGCTACTGTTGCTGTTGTTGCTCTTTTTGGTTCTGTGGTTGTTGTTGTTGTTGTTGCTACTGTTGCTGTTGTTGCTCTTTTTGGTGCTGTCGTTGTTGTTGTTGTTGCTACTGTTGCTGTTGTTGCTCTTTTTGGTGCTGTGGTTGTTGTTGTTGTTGCTACTGTTGCTGTGTTGCTCTTTTTGGTGCTGTCGATGTTGTTGTTGTTGCTACTGTTGCTGTGGTTGCTCTTTTTGGTGCTGTCGTTGTTGTTGTTGTTGTTGCTACTGTTGCTGTGTTTCTCTTTTTGGTGCTGTCGTTGTTGTTGTTGTTGCTACTGTTGCTGTTGTTGCTCTTTTTGGTGCTGTCGTTGTTGTTGTTGTTGCTACTGTTGCTGTTGTTGCTCTTTTTGGTGCTGTGGTTGTTGTTGTTGTTGCTACTGTTGCTGTTGTTGCTCTTTTTGGTGCTGTCGTTGTTATTGTTGTTGTTGCTAATGTTGCTGATGTCTGTTGTTGTTGTTGTTGTTGTTGTTGCTACTGTTGCTGTTGTTGCTCGTTTTGGTGCTGTCGTTGTTGTTGTTGTTGTTGTTGCTACTGTTGCTGTTGTTGCTCTTTTTGGTGCTGTCGTTGTTGTTGTTGTTGTTGCTACTGTTGCTGTTGTTGCTCTTTTTGGTGCTGTCGTTGTTGTTGTTGTTGCTACTGTTGCTGTTGTTGCTACTGTTGCTGTGTTGCTCTTTTTGGTGCTGTCGATGTTGTTGTTGTTTCTACTGTTGCTGTGGTTGCACTTTTTGGTGCTGTCGTCGTTGTTGTTGTTGTTGCTACTGTTGCTGATGTCTATTGTTGTTGTTGTTGCTACTGTTGCTGTTGTTGCTCGTTTTGGTGCTGTCGTTGTTGTTGTTGTTGTTGCTACTGTTGCTGTTGTTGCTCTTTTTGGTGCTGTCGTTGTTGTTGTTGTTGCTACTGTTGCTGATGTTGCTCTTTTTGGTGCTGTGGTTGATGTTGTTGTTGCTACTGTTGCTGTTGTTGTTCTTTTTGGTGCTGTCTTTGTTGTTGTTGTTGCTACTGTTGCTGTTGTTGCTCTTTTTGGTGCTGTGGTTGTTGTTGTTGTTGCTACTGTTGCTGTTGTTGTTCTTTTTGGTGCTGTGGTTGTTGTTGTTGTTGCTACTGTTGCTGTTGTTGCTCTTTTTGGTGCTGATGTCGTTGTTGTTGTTGTTGCTACTGTTGCTGTGTTGCTCTTTTTGGTGCTGTCGTTGTTGTTGTTGTTGCTACTGTTGCTGTTGTTGCTCTTTTTGGTGCTGTGGTTGTTGTTGTTGTTGCTACTGTTGCTGTTGTTGCTCTTTTTGGTTCTGTGGTTGTTGTTGTTGTTGTTGCTACTGTTGCTGTTGTTGCTCTTTTTGGTGCTGTCGTTGTTGTTGTTGTTGCTACTGTTGCTGTTGTTGCTCTTTTTGGTGCTGTGGTTGTTGTTGTTGTTGCTACTGTTGCTGTGTTGCTCTTTTTGGTGCTGTCGATGTTGTTGTTGTTGCTACTGTTGCTGTGGTTGCTCTTTTTGGTGCTGTCGTTGTTGTTGTTGTTGCTACTGTTGCTGATGTTGCTCTTTTTGGTGCTGTCGTTGTTGTTGTTGTTGCTACTGTTGCTGTTGTTGCTCTTTTTGGTGCTGTCGTTGTTGTTGTTGTTGCTACTGTTGCTGTTGTTGCTCTTTTTGGTGCTGTGGTTGTTGTTGTTGTTGCTACAGTTGCTGTTGTTGCTCTTTTTGGTGCTGTCGTTGTTATTGTTGTTGTTGCTAATGTTGCTGATGTCTGTTGTTGTTGTTGTTGTTGCTACTGTTGCTGTTGTTGCTCGTTTTGGTGCTGTCGTTGTTGTTGTTGTTGTTGTTGCTACTGTTGCTGTTGTTGCTCTTTTTGGTGCTGTCGTTGTTGTTGTTGTTGTTGCTACTGTTGCTGTTGTTGCTCTTTTTGGTGCTGTCGTTGTTGTTGTTGTTGCTACTGTTGCTGTTGTTGCTCTTTTTGGTGCTGTGGTTATATTGTTGTTGCTACTGTTGCTGTGTTGCTCTTTTTGGTGCTGTCGATGTTGTTGTTGTTGCTACTGTTGCTGTGTTGCTCTTTTTGGTGCTGTCGATGTTGTTGTTGTTGCTACTGTTGCTGATGTTGCTCTTTTTGGTGCTGTCGTCGTTGTTGTTGTTGTTGCTAATGTTGCTGATGTCTGTTGTTGTTGTTGTTGCTACTGTTGCTGTTGTTGCTCGTTTTGGTGCTGTCGTTGTTGTTGTTGTTGTTGCTACTGTTGCTGTTGTTGCTCTTTTTGGTGCTGTCGTTGTTGTTGTTGTTGTTGCTACTGTTGCTGTTGTTGCTCTTTTTGGTGCTGTCGTTGTTGTTGTTGTTGCTACTGTTGCTGTTGTTGCTACTGTTGCTGTGTTGCTCTTTTTGGTGCTGTCGATGTTGTTGTTGTTGCTACTGTTGCTGTGGTTGCACTTTTTGGTGCTGTCGTCGTTGTTGTTGTTGTTGCTACTGTTGCTGATGTCTATTGTTGTTGTTGTTGCTACTGTTGCTGTTGTTGCTCGTTTTGGTGCTGTCGTTGTTGTTGTTGTTGTTGCTACTGTTGCTGTTGTTGCTCTTTTTGGTGCTGTCGTTGTTGTTGTTGTTGCTACTGTTGCTGATGTTGCTCTTTTTGGTGCTGTGGTTGATGTTGTTGTTGCTACTGTTGCTGTTGTTGTTCTTTTTGGTGCTGTCTTTGTTGTTGTTGTTGCTACTGTTGCTGTTGTTGCTCTTTTTGGTGCTGTCGTTGTTGTTGTTGTTGCTACTGTTGCTGTTGTTGCTCTTTTTGGTGCTGTCGTTGTTGTTGTTGTGGCTACTGTTGCTGTTGTTGCTCTTTTTGGTGCTGTCGTTGTTGTTGTTGCTACTGTTGCTGCTGTTGCTCTTTTTGGTGCTGTCGTTGTTGTTGTTGCTACTGTTGCTGTTGTTGCTCTTTTTGGTGCTGTCGTTGTTGTTGTTGTTGCTACTGTTGCTGTTGTTGCTCTTTTTGGCGCTGTCGTTGTTGTTGTTGCTACTGTTGCTGCTGTGGCTCTTTTGGGGGCTGTCGTTGTTGTTGTTGCTACTGTTGCTGCTGTTGCTCTTTTGGGTGCTGTCGTTGTTGTTGTTGTTGCTACTGTTGCTGATACTGCTCTTTTTGGTGCTGTGGTTGTTGTTGTTGTTGCTACTGTTGCTGTTGTTGCTCTTTTTGGTGCTGTCGTTGTTGTTGTTGTTGTTGCTACTGTTGCTGTTGTTGCTCTTTTTTGTGATGTCGTTGTTGTTGTTGTTGTTGTTGTTGCTACTGTTGCTGTTGTTGTTCTTTTTGGTGCTGTCGTTGTTGTTGTTGTTGCTACTGTTGCTGTTGTTGCTCTTTTTGGTGCTGTCGTTGTTGTTGTTGCTGTTGCTACTGTTGCTGTTGTTGCTCTTTTTGGTGCTGTCGTTGTTGTTGTTGTTGTTGTTGCTACTGTTCCTGTTGTTGTTCTTTTTGGTGCTGTCGTTGTTGTTGTTGTTGCTACTGTTGCTGTTGTTGCTCTTTTTGGTGCTGTCGTTGTTGTTGTTGTTGCTATTGTTGCTGTTGTTGCTCTTTTTGGTGCTGTCGTTGTTGTTGTTGTTGTTACTGTTGCTGATGTTGCACTTTTTGGTGCTGTCGTTGTTGTTGTTGTTGTTGCTACTGTTGCTGTTGTTGCTCTTTTTGGTGCTGTCGTTGTTGTTGTTGTTGTTGTTGCTACTGTTGCTGTTTTATTGCTCTTTTTGGTGCTGTGGTTGTTGTTGTTGTTGCTACTGTTGTTGATGTTGCTCTTTTTGGTGCTGTCGTTGTTGTTGTTGTTGTTACTGTTGCTGGTGTTGCTCTTTTTGATGCTGTCGTTGTTGTTGTTGTTGCTACTGTTGCTGTTGTTGCTCTTTTTGGTGCTGTGGTTGTTGTTGTTGTTGTTGCTACTGTTGCTGTTGTTGCTCTTTTTGATGCTGTCGTTGTTGTTGTTGTTGCTACTGTTGCTGTTGTTGCTCTTTTTGGTGCGGTCGTTGTTGTTGTTGTTGTTGCTACTGTTGCTGTTGTTGCTCTTTTTGGTGCTGTCGTTGTTGTTGTTGTTGCTACTGTTGCTGTTGTTGCTCTTTTTGGTGCTGTCGTTGTTGTTGTTGTTGATGCTACTGTTGCTGATGTTGCTCTTTTTGGTGCTGTCGTTGTTGTTGTTGTTGCTACTGTTGGTGATGTTGCCCTTTTTGGTGCTGTCGTTGTTGCTGTTGTTACTGTTGCTGTTGTTGCTCTTTTTGGTGCTGTGGTTGTTGTCGTTGTTGCTACTGTTGCTGGTGTTGTTCTTTTTGGTGCTGTTGTTGTTGTTGTTGTTGCTACTGTTGCTGTTGTTGCTCTTTTTGGTGCTGTCGTTGTTGTTGTTGTTGCTACTGTTGCTGTTATTGCTCTTTTTGGTGCTGTCGTTGTTGTTGTTGCTACTGTTGCTGCTGTTGCTCTTTTTGGTGATGTCGTTGTTGTTGTTGCTACTGTTGCTGTTGTTGCTCTTATTGGTGCTGTCGTTGTTGTTGTTGTTGCTACTGTTGCTGTTGTTGCTCTTTTTGGTGCTGTCGTTGTTGTTGTTGCTACTGTTGCTGTGTTGCTCTTTTTGGTGCTGTCGTTGTTGTTGTTGCTACTGTTGCTGCTGTGGCTCTTTTGGGTGCTGTCGTTGTTGTTGTTGTTGCTACTGTTGCTGTTGTTGCTCTTTTTGGTGCTGTCGTTGTTGTTGTTGTTGTTGCTACTGTTGCTGTGTTGCTCTTTTTGGTGCTGTCGTTGTTGTTGTTGTTGTTGCTACTGTTGCTGATGTTGCTCTTTCTGGTGCTGTCGTTGTTGTTGTTGTTGTTGCTAATGTTGCTGATGTCTGTTGTTGTTGTTGTTGCTACTGTTGCTGTTGTTGCTCTTTTTGGTGCTGTGGTTGTTGTCGTTGTTGCTACTGTTGCTGGTGTTGTTCTTTTTGGTGCTGTCGTTGTTGTTGTTGTTGCTACTGTTGCTGTTGTTGCTCTTTTTGGTGCTGTCGTTGTTGTTGTTGTTGTTGCTACTGTTGCTGTTGTTGCTCTTTTTGGTGCTGTCGTTGTTGTTGTTGTTGCTACTGTTGCTGTTGTTGCTCTTTTTGGTGCTGTGGTTGTTGTTGTTGTTGCTACTGTTGCTGTTGTGCTCTTTTTGGTGCTGTGGTTGTTGTTGCTACTGTTGCTGTGTTGCTCTTTTTGGTGCTGTCGATGTTGTTGTTGTTGCTACTGTTGCTGATGTTGCTATTTTTGGTGCTGTCGTCGTTGTTGTTGTTGTTGCTAATGTTGCTGATGTCTGTTGTTGTTGTTGTTGCTACTGTTGCTGTTGTTGCTCGTTTTGGTGCTGTCGTTGTTGTTGTTGTTGTTGCTACTGTTGCTGTTGTTGCTCTTTTTGGTGCTGTCGTTGTTGTTGTTGTTGTTGCTACTGTTGCTGTTGTTGCTCTTTTTGGTGCTGTCGTTGTTGTTGTTGTTGTTGCTACTGTTGCTGTTGTGCTCTTTTTGGTGCTGTGGTTGTTGTTGTTGTTGCTACTGTTGCTGTTGTTGCTCTTTTTGGTGCTCTGGTTGTTGTTGTTGTTGCTACTGTTGCTGTGTTTCTCTTTTTGGTGCTGTCGATGTTGTTGTTGTTGCTACTGTTGCTGTGGTTGCTCTTTTTGGTGCTGTCGTCGTTGTTGTTGTTGTTGCTACTGTTGCTGATGTCTGTTGTTGTTTTTGTTGCTACTGTTGCTGTTGTTGCTCGTTTTGGTGCTGTCGTTGTTGTTGTTGTTGTTGCTACTGTTGCTGTTGTTGCTCTTTTTGGTGCTGTCGTTGTTGTTGTTGTTGCTACTGTTGTTGATGTTGCTCTTTTTGGTGCTGTCGTTGTTGTTGTTGTTGTTGCTACTGTTGCTGTTGTTGCTCTTTTTGGTGCTGTCGTTGTTGTTGTTGTTGCTACTGTTGCTGTTGTTGCTCTTTTTGGTGCTGTCGTTGTTGTTGTTGTTACTGTTGCTGTTGTTGCTCTTTTTGGTGCTGTCGTTGTTGTTGTTGTTGCTACTGTTGCTGCTGTTGCTCTTTTTGGTGCTGTCGTTGTTGCTGTTGTTACTGTTGCTGTTGTTGCTCTTTTTGGTGCTGTCGTTGTTGTTGTTGTTGTTGCTACTGTTGCTGCTGTTGCTCTTTTTGGTGCTGTGGTTGTTGTTGTTGTTGCTACTGTTGCTGATGTTGCTCTTTTTGGTGCTGTGGTTGTTGTCGTTGTTGCTACTGTTGCTGATGTTGTTCTTTTTGGTGCTGTCGTTGTTGTTGTTGTTGCTACTGTTGCTGTTGTTGCTCTTTTTGGTGCTGTCGTTGTTGTTGTTGTTGCTACTGTTGCTGTTGTTGCTCTTTTTGGTGCTGTCGTTGTTGTTGTTGCTACTGTTGCTGCTGTTGCTCTTTTTGGTGCTGTCGTTGTTGTTGTTGCTACTGTTGCTGGTGTTGCTCTTTTTGGTGCTGTCGTTGTTGTTGTTGTTGTTGCTACTGTTGCTGTTGTTGCTCTTTTTGGTGCTGTCGTTGTTGTTGTTGCTACTGTTGCTGCTGTTGCTCTTTTTGGTGCTGTCGATGTTGTTGTTGCTACTGTTGCTGCTGTTGCTCTTTTGGGTGCTGTCGTTGTTGTTGTTGTTGCTACTGTTACTGATACTGCTCTTTTTGGTGCTGTGGTTGTTGTTGTTGTTGCTACTGTTGCTGTTGTTGCTCTTTTTGGTGCTGTCGTTGTTGTTGTTGTTGTTGTTGCTACTGTTGCTGTGGTTGCTCTCTTTGGTGCTGCCGTTGTTGTTGTTGTTGTTACTGTTGCTGATGTTGCACTTTTTGGTGCTGTCTTTGTTGTTGTTGTTGTTGTTGCTACTGTTGCTGTGGTTGCTCTTTTGGTGCTGTGGTTGTTGTTGTTGTTGCTACTGTTGCTGTTGTTGGTCTTTTTGGTGCTGTCGTGTTGTTGTTGTTGCTACTGTTGCTGATACTGCTCTTTTTGGTGCTGTGGTTGTTGTTGTTATTGCTACTGTTGCTGTTGTTGCTCTTTTTGGTGCTGTCGTTGTTGTTGTTGTTGCTACTGTTGCTGATGTGCTCTTTTTGGTGCTGCCGTTGTTGTTGTTGTTGCTACTGTTGCTGATGTCGTTGTTGTTGTTGTTGCTACTGTTGCTGCTGTTGCTCTTTTTGGTGCTGTCGTTGTTGTTGTTGTTGCTACTGTTGCTGTTGTTGCTCTTTTTGGTGCTGTCGTTGTTGTTGTTGTTGCTACTGTTGCTGTTGTTGCTCTTTTTGGTGCTGTGGTTGTTGTTGTTGTTGTTGCTACTGTTGCTGTCGTTGTTGTTGTTGCTACTGTTGCTGCTGTTGCTCTTTTTGGTGCTGTCGTTGTTGTTGTTGTTGCTACTGTTGCTGCTGTTGCTCTTTTTGGTGCTGTCGTTGTTGTTGTTGTTGGTACAGTTGCTGTTGTTGCTCTTTTTGGTGCTGTGGTTGTTGTTGTTGTTGCTACTGTTCCTGTTGTTGCTCTTTTTGGTGCTGTCGTTGTTGTTGTTGTTGCTACTGTTGCTGTTGTTGCTCTTTTTGGTTCTGTGGTTGTTGTTGTTGTTGCTACTGTTGCTGTTGTTGCTCTTTTTGGTTCTGTGGTTGTTGTTGTTGTTGCTACTGTTGCTGCTGTTGCTCTTTTTGGTGCTGTCGTTGTTGTTGTTGTTGCTACTGTTGCTGATGTGGCTCTTTTTGGTGCTGTCGTTGTTGTTGTTGTTGCTACTGTTGCTGTTGTTGCTCTTTTTGGTTCTGTGGTTGTTGTTGTTGTTGCTACTGTTGCTGTTGTTGCTCTTTTTGGTTCTGTGGTTGTTGTTGTTGTTGCTACTGTTGCTGTTGTTGCTCTTTTTGGTTCTGTGGTTGTTGTTTTTGTTGCTACTGTTGCTGTTGTTGCTCTTTTTGGTGCTGTCTTTGTTGTTGTTGTTGCTACTGTTGCTGATGTTGCTCTTTTTGGTGCTGTCGTTGTTGTTATTGTTGCTACTGTTGCTGTTGTTGCTCTTTTTGGTGCTGTCGTTGTTGTTGCTGTTGTTACTGTTGCTGTTGTTGCTCTTTTTGGTGTTGCCGTTGTCGTTTTTGTTGTTGCTACTGTTGCTGCTGTTGCTCTTTTTGGTGCTGTCGTGGTTGTTGTTGTTGCTACTGTTGCTCTTGTTGCTCTTTTTGGTGCTCTGGCTGTTGTTGCTGTTGCTACTATTGCTGTTGTTGCTCTTTTTGGTGCTGTCGTTGTTGTTGTTGTTGTTGCTGCTGTTGCTGATGTTGCTCTTTTGGGTGCTGTCGTTATTTTTGTTGTTGCTACTGTTGCTGTTGTTCTTCTTTTTGGTGCTGTCGTTGTTGTTTTTGTTGTCGCTACTGTTGCTGTTGTTGCTCTTTTTGGTGCTGTCGTTGTTGTTGTTGTTGCTACTGTTGCTGATGTTGCTCTTTTTGGTGCTGTCGTTGTTGTTGTTGTTGCTACTGTTGCTGTTGTTGTTCTTTTTGGTGCTGTCGTTGTTGTTGTTGTTGCTACTGTTGCTGTTGTTGCTCTTTTTGGTACTGTCGTTGTTGTTGTTGTTGCTACTGTTGCTGTTGTTGCTCTTTTTGGTGCTGTCGTTGTTGTTGTTGTTGTTTCTACTGTTGCTGTTGTTGCTCTTTTTGGTGCTGTCGTTGTTGTTGTTGTTGCTACTGTTACTGTTGTTGTTCTTTTTGGTGCTGTCGTTGTTGTTGTTGTTGCTACTGTTGCTGTTGTTGCTCTTTTTGGTGCTGTCGTTGTTGTTGTTGTTGTTGCTACTGTTGCTGTTGTTGCTCTTTTTGGTGCTGTCGTTGTTGTTGTTGTTGCTACTGTTGCTGTTGTTGCTCTTTTTGCTGCTGTCGTTGTTGTTGTTGTTGCTACTGTTGCTGTTGTTGCTCTTTTTGGTGCTGTCGTTGTTGTTGTTGTTGCTCCTGTTGCTGTTGTTGTTCTTTTTGGTGCTGTCGTTGTTGTTGTTGTTGTTGCTACTGTTGCTGATGTCGTTGTTGTTGTTGTTGCTACTGTTGCTGCTGTTGCTCTTTTTGGTGCTGTCGTTGTTGTTGTTGTTGCTACTGTTGCTGATGTGCTCTTTTTGGTGCTGTCGTTGTTGTTGTTGTTGCTACTGTTGCTGTTGTTGCTCTTTTTGGTTCCGTGGTTGTTGTTGTTGTTGCTACTGTTGCTGTTGTTGCTCTTTTTGGTTCTGTGGTTGTTGTTGTTGTTGCTACTGTTGCTGTTGTTGCTCTTTTTGGTTCTGTGGTTGTTGTTTTTGTTGCTACTGTTGCTGTTGTTGCTCTTTTTGGTGCTGTCTTTGTTGTTGTTGTTGCTACTGTTGCTGATGTTGCTCTTTTTGGTGCTGTCGTTGTTGTTGTTGTTGTTGCTACTGTTGCTGCTGTTGCTCTTTTTGGTGCTGTCGTTGTTGTTGTTGTTGCTACTGTTGCTCTTGTTGCTCTTTTTGGTGCTCTGGCTGTTGTTGCTGTTGCTACTGTTGCTGTTGTTGCTCTTTTTGGTGCTGTCGTTGTTGTTGTTGTTGTTGCTGCTGTTGCTGATGTTGCTCTTTTGGGTGCTGTCGTTGTTTTTGTTGTTGCTACTGTTGCTGTTGTTCTTCTTTTTGGTGCTGTCGTTGTTGTTGTTGTTGTTGCTACTGTTGCTGTTGTTGCTCTTTTTGGTGCTGTCGTTGTTGTTTTTGTTGTTGCTACTGTTGCTGTTGTTGCTCTTTTTGGTGCTGTCGTTGTTGTTGTTGTTGCTACTGTTGCTGGTGTTGCTCTTTTTGGTGCTGTCGTTGTTGTTGTTGTTGTTACTGTTGCTGTTGTTGCTCTTTTTGGTGCTGTCGTTGTTGTTGTTGTTGTTGCTACTGTTGCTGTTGTTGTTCTTTTTGGTGCTGTCGTTGTTGTTGTTCTTGTTGCTACTGTTGCTGATGTTGCTCTTGTTGGTGCTGTCGTTGTTGTTGTTGTTGTTGTTGCAACTGTTGCTGTTGTTGGTGCTGTCGTTGTTGTGGTTGTTGCTACTGTTGCTGGTGTCGCTCTTTTTGGTGCTGTCGTTGTTGTTGTTGTTGTTGTTGCAACTGTTGCTGTTGTTGCTCTTTTTGGTGCTGTGGTTGTTGTTGTTGTTGCTACTGTTGCTGTTGTTGCTCTTTTTGGTGCTGTGGTTGTTGTTGTTGTTGCTACTGTTGCTGTGTTGCTCTTTTTGGTGCTGTCTTTGTTGTTGTTCTTGCTACTGTTGCTGTGGTTGCTCTTTTTGGTACTGTCGTCGTTGTTGTTGTTGTTGCTACTGTTGCTGATGTCTGTTGTTGTTGTTGTTGCTACTGTTGCTGTTGTTGCTCTTTTTGGTGCTGTTGTTGTTGTTGTTGTTGCTACTGTTGCTGTGTTGCTCTTTTTGGTGCTGTCGTTGTTATTGTTGTTGCTACTGTTGCTGATGTTGTTCTTTTTGGTGCTGTCGTTGTTGTTGTTGTTGCTACTGTTGCTGCTGTTGCTCTTTTTGGTTCTGTGGTTGTTGTTGTTGTTGCTACTGTTCCTGTTGTTGCTCTTTTTGGTGCTGTCGTTGTTGTTGTTGTTGCTACTGTTGCTGTTGTTGCTCTTTTTGGTTCTGTGGTTGTTGTTGTTGTTGCTACTGTTGCTGTTGTTGCTCTTTTTGGTTCTGTGGTTGTTGTTGTTGTTGCTACTGTTGCTGCTGTTGCTCTTTTTGGTGCTGTCGTTGTTGTTGTTGTTGCTACTGTTGCTGATGTTGCTCTTTTTGGTGCTGTCGTTGTTGTTGTTGTTGCTACTGTTGCTGTTGTTGCTCTTTTTGGTTCTGTGGTTGTTGTTGTTGTTGCTACTGTTGCTGTTGTTGCTCTTTTTGGTTCTGTGGTTGTTGTTGTTGTTGCTACTGTTGCTGTTGTTGCTCTTTTTGGTTCTGTGGTTGTTGTTTTTGTTGCTACTGTTGCTGTTGTTGCTCTTTTTGGTGCTGTCTTTGTTGTTGTTGTTGCTACTGTTGCTGATGATGCTCTTTTTGGTGCTGTCGTTGTTGTTGTTGTTGCTACTGTTGCTGCTGTTGCTCTTTTTGGTGCTGTCGTTGTTGTTGTTGTTGCTACTGTTGCTCTTGTTGCTCTTTTTGGTGCTCTGGCTGTTGTTGCTGTTGCTACTGTTGCTGTTGTTGCTCTTTTTGGTGCTGTCGTTGTTGTTGTTGTTGTTGCTGCTGTTGCTGATGTTGCTCTTTTGGGTGCTGTCGTTGTTTTTGTTGTTGCTACTGTTGCTGTTGTTCTTCTTTTTGGTGCTGTCGTTGTTGTTGTTGTTGCTACTGTTGCTGATGTTGCTCTTTTTGGTGCTGTCGTTGTTGTTGTTGTTGTTACTGTTGCTGTTGTTGCTCTTTTTGGTGTTGCCGTTGTCGTTTTTGTTGTTGCTACTGTTGCTGCTGTTGCTCTTTTTGGTGCTGTCGTGGTTGTTGTTGTTGCTACTGTTGCTCTTGTTGCTCTTTTTGGTGCTCTGGCTGTTGTTGCTGTTGCTACTGTTGCTGTTGTTGCTCTTTTTGGTGCTGTCGTTGTTGTTGTTGTTGTTGCTGCTGTTGCTGATGTTGCTCTTTTGGGTGCTGTCGTTATTTTTGTTGTTGCTACTGTTGTTGTTGTTCTTCTTTTTGGTGCTGTCGTTGTTGTTTTTGTTGTCGCTACTGTTGCTGTTGTTGCTCTTTTTGGTGCTGTCGTTGTTGTTGTTGTTGCTACTGTTGCTGATGTTGCTCTTTTTGGTGCTGTCGTTGTTGTTGTTGTTGCTACTGTTGCTGTTGTTGTTCTTTTTGGTGCTGTCGTTGTTGTTGTTGTTGCTACTGTTGCTGTTGTTGCTCTTTTTGGTACTGTCGTTGTTGTTGTTGTTGCTACTGTTGCTGTTGTTGCTCTTTTTGGTGCTGTCGTTGTTGTTTTTGTTGTTTCTACTGTTGCTGTTGTTGCTCTTTTTGGTGCTGTCGTTGTTGTTGTTGTTGCTACTGTTGCTGTTGTTGTTCTTTTTGGTGCTGTCGTTGTTGTTGTTGTTGCTACTGTTGCTGTTGTTGCTCTTTTTGGTGCTGTCGTTGTTGTTGTTGTTGTTGCTACTGTTGCTGTTGTTGCTCTTTTTGGTGCTGTCGTTGTTGTTGTTGTTGCTACTGTTGCTGTTGTTGCTCTTTTTGGTGCTGTCGTTGTTGTTGTTGTTGCTACTGTTGCTGTTGTTGCTCTTTTTGGTGCTGTCGTTGTTGTTGTTGTTGCTCCTGTTGCTGTTGTTGTTCTTTTTGGTGCTGTCGTTGTTGTTGTTGTTGTTGCTACTGTTGCTGATGTCGTTGTTGTTGTTGTTGCTACTGTTGCTGCTGTTGCTCTTTTTGGTGCTGTCGTTGTTGTTGTTGTTGCTACTGTTGCTGTGGTTGCTCTTTTTGGTGCTGTCGTTGTTGTTGTTGTTGCTACTGTTGCTGTTGTTGCTCTTTTTGGTTCCGTGGTTGTTGTTGTTGTTGCTACTGTTGCTGTTGTTGCTCTTTTTGGTTCTGTGGTTGTTGTTGTTGTTGCTACTGTTGCTGTTGTTGCTCTTTTTGGTTCTGTGGTTGTTGTTTTTGTTGCTACTGTTGCTGTTGTTGCTCTTTTTGGTGCTGTCTTTGTTGTTGTTGTTGCTACTGTTGCTGATGTTGCTCTTTTTGGTGCTGTCGTTGTTGTTGTTGTTGTTGCTACTGTTGCTGCTGTTGCTCTTTTTGGTGCTGTCGTTGTTGTTGTTGTTGCTACTGTTGCTCTTGTTGCTCTTTTTGGTTCTGTGGTTGTTGTTGTTGTTGCTACTGTTGCTGTTGTTGCTCTTTTTGGTTCTGTGGCTGTTGTTGCTGTTGCTACTGTTGCTGTTGTTGCTCTTTTTGGTGCTGTCGTTGTTGTTGTTGTTGTTGCTGCTGTTGCTGATGTTGCTCTTTTGGGTGCTGTCGTTGTTTTTGTTGTTGCTACTGTTGCTGTTGTTCTTCTTTTTGGTGCTGTCGTTGTTGTTGTTGTTGTTGCTACTGTTGCTGATGTTGCTCTTTTTGGTGCTGTCGTTGTTGTTGTTGTTGTTACTGTTGCTGTTGTTGCTCTTTTTGGTGTTGTCGTTGTCGTTTTTGTTGTTGCTACTGTTGCTGTTGTTGCTCTTTTTGGTGCTGTCGTTGTTGTTTTTGTTGTTGCTACTGTTGCTGTTGTTGCTCTTTTTGGTGCTGTCGTTGTTGTTGTTGTTGCTACTGTTGCTGATGTTGCTCTTTTTGGTGCTGTCGTTGTTGTTGTTGTTGTTACTGTTGCTGTTGTTGCTCTTTTTGGTGCTGTCGTTGTTGTTGTTGTTGTTGCTACTGTTGCTGTTGTTGTTCTTTTTGGTGCTGTCGTTGTTGTTGTTGTTGCTACTGTCGCTGATGTTGCTCTTGTTGGTGCTGTGGTTGTTGTTGTTGTTGCTACTGTTGCTGT
>OZ024754.1:18648543-18651043 GCA_964016885.1 Eledone cirrhosa | reverse complement strand
GGGTAATACCCAGTGTCTGCAGTTCTTTTTACATGCCAACACAAGAGCAGGAATGAGGGGCTCATTCTACTGACGTGGCTTTAAAAAAGAGGCTTGTTTGCATAATTGCAAACGAATCGAAAAACTCAGATTACATTTATTGTATTCAGCCATGTAGAGCGATAATTTGTTTTTTATTTATTATATATATATATATATATATATATATATATATATATATATATAATACATATATATATATATATATATATATATATATATATATATATATATATATATATATATATATATATATATATATATAAAATAAGTGACTAAATTTCTGTTCTACGTATTATATGCGTAATAATATGTAACATGTGTTTCGTAAATGACCAACTCCGAACTTTAATCGGTTACATTCAGCTTGACTCTAGCATCGTCAGACGCAGTGAAGATTAAAATCAGACACATTCCGAATCTTATCTTCATTGCGCCTGATGAGCAAACCGATTCGAGCTGAATCAATTAAAGATTTGAGCTGGTCAATTGCGAAACACGTTACAATTGCTGAACTGAAACTGTGATCTCACTTTCTTAACATATATACATAAGATATTATTTTAACAATGAAAACAATAACAAAGTCAAGTTATTTTACCTATTCATATATATATATATATATAGAGAGAGAGAGAGAGATAGAGAGAGAGATAGAGAGAGAGAGAGAGAGAGAGAGAGAGAGAGAGGGGGGTGAATGAGGAGGAGAGACTGACACAGACACATACACACACACACATATATTTTTACTGGTTTCAGTCATTAGACCTCGAACAAACTGGGGCATCTTTTAGTTGACTGTGTCTACCCCAGTACTGATTTGTTCAAATCTGGATTATGTTTCATCGATCTCTGTTAATAAACAATAAACATAAACATAGACATGCATACACACACTAAGACCCTCATATATGTGACCCATGGGCTTCCAAACAGTCTCTCCTTACGAAACTTCCCTGAAAAGTTAGGTGCTTTAAATCACGAAGCCAAGGGATCGTGACAGTTCTTACCAGCGGGTCCTGTCAGAAGCAACCGTCTCCAACTGATCTGGCTGGATCTCCAAGCATGACCAACCAAGCTCATGGATGTTATCCAACCATCTTACACAGGGTCTACCCCTGGGTCTCTTGCCGGTTGGTTTTGCCCGTAAAATCTGTCCAGCGATTCTTTCCTGAGATATTCTAACATGTCCATAGTATCGGATCTGTGATCTCTTAATTCAGAGAAGTAGCGGCTCTACCCGGAGTCACTCTCTCATCTCCGACCTACTCACGTAATCGAGTAACGTTACACCACAGACCCTTCAAAAGGATCCCATTTCGGTCTTCGCGATCGTATTCTTTCGGTCATTACCCAAGATCCAGGTAAGGGTCGATATGATCTACTAAAATGAATGTCGTACCCCAGCTTGGCAGAGGTCAAATAAGTGAACCACTAAAAGAATATGTCGATGTATTGAACATAGATTGGCTTCAACTAGTTTCTCACCGTTCATTTATTCCAGTTTACTAATCGTAACTCCTGCAACTACAGCTGTACTGGTGCTCGCGTCTATATACACCTGTCACAGCGCTATACTGGTGGGGGGGGGTATGTATACCTGTCAGAGCGCCGTACTGCTGTGGTTGTGTGTGTGAATGTGTATCTATGTATGCATGTATCTGTGTGTGTGTATATATATGTGTGCGTGTCTATATAAGTATATATATGTGTGTATCTATATAAGTATACGTGTGTGTGTGTGTGTGGAGAAAGAGAACAACAGAGAAAGGGAATGGGTGTGAAGGGTAAAAAAAAAAGAAAGAAAGAAAGAAAGAACGAGTGAGGGGAGGAAAGAAAGAACGGGTGAGGGAAGGAAAGAAAGAACGAGTGAGAGAAGGAAAGAAAGAACGAGTGAGGGAAGGAAAGAAAGAACGAGTGAGGAAAGGAAAGAAAGAACGAGTGAGGTAAGGAAAGAAAGAACGAGTGAGGGAAAGAAAGAACGAGTGAGGGAAGGAAAAAATAACGAGTGAGGGAAGGGAAAAATAACGAGTGAGGGAAGGAAAGAAAGAACGAGTGAGGGAAGGAAAAAATAACGAGGGAAGGAAAGAAAGAATGAGTGAGGGAAGGAAAGAACGAGTGAGGGAAGGAAAGAAAGAACGAGTGAGGGAAGGAAAGAAAGAACGAGTGAGGGAAGGAAAGAAAGAATGAGTGAGGGAAGGAAAGAAAGAATGAGTGAGGGAAAGAAAAATAACGAGTGAGGGAAGGAAAGAAAGAATGAGTGAGGGAAGGAAAGAAAGAACGAGTGAGGGAAGGAAAGAAAGAACGAGTGAGGGAAGGAAAGAAAGAACGAGTCAGGGGAGGAAAGAAAGAACAAGTGAGGGAAAGAAAGTAAGAACGAGTGAGGGAAGGAAAGAAAGAACGAGTGAGGGAAGGAAAGAAAGAACGAGTGAGGAAAGGAAAGAAAGAACGAGTGAGGTAA
>OZ024754.1:18603543-18643543 GCA_964016885.1 Eledone cirrhosa | reverse complement strand
CGCACCAACCCGAGGCATATGGCCCTTAAAGCGATGAAATGCCCAGGACGGTTTGAGGGTCACTGATGAAGGACTCACTTTTTCATATATATATATATATATATATATATATATATATATATATACAAGTGTTGTGTGTGCATCTGTGAAATCAACCAGAATCCACAGACCATCGATCAAACCTACAAATGGAGCGAATCCCCATTATGAATTTTGAGTTTGGAATTGCTGCCCATCTTGGTAACCTCAGCAGCCAGCTGTCGTACTCAGATGTATTGGCATTACCTTTCCTCTAACCCAGGAATACCCGGGTGAGAGAGAACCCCCTTGATAATTGCAGGCCCACCCTGGTGAGGGGTGACTTAAACCCAGTCATGGCTAAGGTTATCATCACGTTATCTTAACCCATACCTTTCCTCTAACCCAGGGATTCCCAGGCCAGACAGAAAAGCCCATTGATAAGTGTACGACCCACTCTAGGTGGCTTAAACCCAACCCTGGTTAACATTATCCTCACGTCATCTTAACCTTTACCTTTCTTCTAACCGAGGGATACCCGGGCGAGAGAAAGAAATCCTTTGAGAAGTGTAAGCCCTGGCTGAGATTATCATCACGTCATTTTACTCACCAAGTAAACTGTGGTTACATGCAATGACTGTCTTTTAAAAAACCTAATCACAGATATACAAAAAGATGACTTGGTCTCGTCTGGAACGTCTGTTCAAATGGGGAAGACATTGATCTAAACAACAACAAAAAAATATACTTATAATCTTTTATGGTTTATTATATTTAATACATTGGCAGTATCGGTAGAGCGTCAGACAACATGCTTTGCAGCATCGAGTTATGGCCCTTTAAGTTCTGAGTTCAAATCCCAGCTAAGTTAACTTTGCCCTTCATCCTTACGGGGTCGATAAAATAAAGTACCTGTCACGCACTGGAGACGATTTAATCGACTTTCTCCTCCCCACTACAAAAAAAATGGATGGCCTTGTGCCTAAATCAGAAACCATTATATTTAATACATTATAATATTCGCCTACTATATATTTACGTCGACAAACATTTATATATAAACGTGTCTTCTGGGGCGATGAGGTAGGGGGAGATGCGATAGCACTTGGATAAATACTTTAACAGGAAGGTCACAGTCACTACAGTAGAAGTGTTGCCGAGAAATGTCAGCAACGAAAGAATTAATGAGGCGATCTTCATCAACCAACTTAACAACCAACTTGAGATCTGTGACTTTCATTGATTGGTTTCAGCTGAAGTGTTTACAGCTTGCTGTATGTCGTAACATTTAGTTTCACGTCTCTATTGTTACAGTTTGTTACACTTGGACTCACTATTTAGGATTAGAGCCTTTTACGGTCAGAATATTGAATAAATGTCTTCGTTTTTTTTTTCTTTTTTCATTACTCTTTTTTCAACCATAGTTTTAGCTCTCTCTCTCTCTCTATATATATATATATATATATATATATATATATATATATATATATATATATATATATATATATATATATATATATATATATCTTTCTGGAAATATACAAGAGTAAGAGTGGAAATATACAAGAGTAAGAGCATTCAGTCCATAGAACGAGTTTAGTATAAATAATTACAACAGTGACATAAACAAGTACTCAAGTTTCGTTGATAAAAACAAAGATAGACGCCTGTGGTTAATTGTGCTTTCCCTATTCATTCAGCCTGTCATGAGAAAAATAAAAACAAAGATAGACGCCTATGGTTAATTGTGCTTTCCCTATAGGGATATAACAAAAGAGTTTACGCAGGGGGCAGGTAATTTAGAAAAAAGTATAGAAAAAGCGGTTATTTAAAAAAAAATAGGGTAAGATACTAGGGAGGTAACTCTTGATAGACCAGAGTCAATTTTGAATGAAAATAGAAGCACAATAATTTCTAAAGATCCAATTTCACTGAATTACAATATAGTCAGTAAATCAAAAGATACTTCTAGACCTGTTAGTCAGGCCTAAGCCATTTATCCAAAATATATTTCTTCACTTGGGGACAACCGCCAAAGCAATCGTGCCGTGTGTTGAGGCAGTACTTATCCGAAGCTAATTGTGAGAGTATCCACCATTTTTCAGAATTACAAAGCCGACAAAATTTCGACCCATTTACGTAGGTGGTAGATCTTTCCAAAATACGCCATTTTATGGGAAAAAGCGTGCCATTGTTTGCGAGCTGGGTGGTTTTTTACCGGAATATCTGAATGTTGTTTGGTACTTCAGGAACCGGTTTTTAAACTGGCTCTCGGACATACCAACATAGGTCCAGGCTTCAGTTTGGTGGTTCTGGGTTAGTGGAGGTAACCTCTGCTTGGTAAATCACTGCCGGAGTGTTGCACTGTTGGTCTAGTGGACATGATTCAGGTCTTCTACATGAGCAGCGTTATGGTGAAGGGCTTTTGTGCTTGCCGGTGATATAGGTTTTTACACTGTTGGTGCAAGAGTATCCTATTTTTACTGTATTGCGATTAAATATCTTTCGAAAGATATTTAATCGCCATACAGTAAAGATAGGATACTCTTACACCAACACACACACACTCACACACACACATATATATATATATATATATATATATATATATATATATATATATATATATATATATAAATATATATATATACATGTATGTATATATATGTATGGGTGGGGGGGAGGGTTGTAAACACCTTACCATTTGCAGACTTCACCATCCTTTAACAGAACATGTTAATACAGCCACTTAATGAAAACCCTTTATTTGGTTAGAATTGATCAAAAAATGATCAAAATTAGATTTCCCAAAATAGGTGAAGCCCTTTTTGGATGCAAGAGGAAATTCAGCGTCGATTTCCACTCCTACATGCAGAGGCTAAGAGATTTGCTAAGAGACATACTTAGTCGAGAGGAGGTTTGGCGCTGTTTCCAGACTGCATAGTAAGGCTCGCAACCGCTACAATGTAATTACACGTGGAGATCTCCGGCTACATCTTACGAAAATCCAGCCTGACGTCAAAGAGTTAGCTAGACTCCATAAAGTTCAAGGGTCCCATTGAAATGAGGTCAAAGTTAAAGTAAGTTGATTTATCCGAAAACTTGGATATGCTATTGTTACAAAGCAAACTAACAATTTTTTTTATTTGTAGTTGCAGTCTGACTGTAGTGGAAACCATCTACTACTTACTCATTTGTTGTATATATTTTACCATTTACTAATAAATATACCCTCCCGCATGGCCCTGAAAACCCTCTTCCGTGGTCTCTAAGCTCACAAAGCGGAGGGACATCAAGTTAGATATCAACATTTATTCTGTCCGTTTCATTAAAGGGAATATTGGAAAGCTTTGAAATGATATAATTGCCACATTCTTCCAGATAAGAGCACTCTTAGGGTAGACAGTTGCTCTTGTATAAATGTTCAAAATAGCTGGTATTGCCTGGTGGGAATATAACAAATTCAACTGGTCCTTATTCATAAAAAAAGAACATTTATGTCCCTTTTTTTGAAATTTATATATTTCCTTTCAAGGATGTATTTATACTCTCAGCTGCCTGCAATGGTATCTTTGGAATATTGTTAATCAATAATTTTTTTAGTAATCTACTGATATCAAAATTAGTAGTATATTGAAAAATAGGGTAGGGGGCGTTTCGTGATTTCGAGGGACAAAAGGGGGCGTTTGGCCTAAATGGGTTGAGAACCTGTGCTTTAAAACTATCAGCCAACGCCCTCCACCAATCCCAATCACTACCCCCTCCCCCCTACCAACAAAAAATTTATAAATACCACCATATCAAATTGACAGTTGGCTTCCTTGATGATTTCCTTCGAATGAAACAGTTCTAGTCCTGTAGAAGTCATTTCTATCTACTATATGAATGGCAATTTCTGTCTGTGTATCTGTGTATCTGTTGCGCCTACACTAGTGATTCGATCCTGATGAAACTTGACACACATGTTAAGTTAATATTCAGAAATAGGACTGGCTAATTGAATTTCAATAAAAATCAATAATATAAACCCTGGGGCCATCTTTACAATGGAGGAGGAAAGAGAAGACGTTTCAGTGAGAGAGGAAGAAGAGGAGATACTACTACTGTATGTTAAACACTCCCTCCCACTACTCCCCTTCCTCCTCCCACAACTCAGTTCTCCAAAACGAGGCAACAACTTAGTAGATTAGTCCGAAGAATAAAACATAAATTGTATGTTGACGAATATTCGTACTCCCGGCATGTTAATTGTAACATGCCGTCTTTGAGAGTAGAGTTTATTTTGTTGATATTTCGAGGTGTCGGATTGTGGGAAGATTAACACGAATTAAGAAGATGGAACTTCTCTCCCATTATTGACATTTTGCAACAGTGAACGTTACAAGGCCCTCTTTAGGGCCAACACTTTTGATTGTTTATCTGACTTATTATAGTGTGTTTTCTCGGGTTATGTCTATAGGGGGAAAACGGGATGGTGTTATTGAATTGCTTCAGTCATTCGAAGAGCTTTACAAATGGTGATATACAGGGTGCTTGAACAGTACCTGAATATGTTCACTCGGTTATAATTTCTTCAATAACTGCGATGACTTGCTCAATTGTTCTGTGTTTGTTCTTGAGCGCTAAGGCAGTAAGCTTTGCTATTTTTATACATAACTTTGTTGAATAATTTCGATATTCTCCGAGCTCAAACTTCCCCGGCTTATTCACTCTGAATGAAGAAAGCTGGATGGAAGAAGAACTTAAACAGCTATTGATAGTTCCACACAAAAAAAATGATCTGCCATAAACACACCTAACAAAGGTTACTATTGAAAATCCAGGATGGGCACCCAGGGTTGCTAGCATTTTCAAGTGCACTCTGGGAACTGCGAATAACTCCACCTTTCCCGGGTATTACCGGGTACAGCAGCTAGTATATATATATATATATATATATATATATATATATATATATATATATATATATATATATATATATATATATATATACATATATACATTTCTATACATACACAAATACACACACACACACACACACACACACACACACACACACACACACACACACACACATACTTTGGAGTCACTCTGTATATATATATATATATATATATATATATATATATTTATTTATTTATTTATTTATTTATAAAAAAGCACAATGCGGAAATAAACGAGTTGTGGGAGAATATTAGAGGCTTAAATGTTAGAATAAATATTACAACTGAAACGTGACAGTTTGAACAGTTATTCAACTTGAGTACCTCAAGTACGTTGATGCTAATTCCAACCATCCCAGGTCAATCAAAAGGGTCATAGTGAATAGCGTATCTCGTAGGATATCATCTCTGCCAGCTGACCAGGAAACCTTCAAGCGTCGATTTCCACTCCTACATGCAGAGGCTAAGAGTTTTGCTAAGAGACATACTTAGTCGAGAGGAGGTTTGGCGCTGTTTCCAGACTGCATAGTAAGGCTCGCAACCGCTACAATGTAATTACACGTGGAGATCTCCGGCTACATCTTACGAAAATCCAGCCTGACGTCAAAGAGTTAGCTAGACTCCATAAAGTTCAAGGGTCCCATTGAAATGAGGTCAAAGTTAAAGTAAGTTGATTTATCCGAAAACTTGGATATGCTATTGTTACAAAGCAAACTAACAATTTTTTTTATTTGTAGTTGCAGTCTGACTGTAGTGGAAACCATCTACTACTTACTCATTTGTTGTATATATTTTACCATTTACTAATAAATATACCCTCCCGCATGGCCCTGAAAACCCTCTTCCGTGGTCTCTAAGCTCACAAAGCGGAGGGGACATCAAGTTAGATATCAACATTTATTCTGTCCGTTTCATTAAAGGGAATATTGGAAAGCTTTGAAATGATATAATTGCCACATTCTTCCAGATAAGAGCACTCTTAGGGTAGACAGTTGCTCTTGTATAAATGTTCAAAATAGCTGGTATTGCCTGGTGGGAATATAACAAATTCAACTGGTCCTTATTCATAAAAAAAGAACATTTATGTCCCTTTTTTTGAAATTTATATATTTCCTTTCAAGGATGTATTTATACTCTCAGCTGCCTGCAATGGTATCTTTGGAATATTGTTAATCAATAATTTTTTTAGTAATCTACTGATATCAAAATTAGTAGTATATTGAAAAATAGGGTAGGGGGCGTTTCGTGATTTCGAGGGACAAAAGGGGGCGTTTGGCCTAAATGGGTTGAGAACCTGTGCTTTAAAACTATCAGCCAACGCCCTCCACCAATCCCAATCACTACCCCCTCCCCCCTACCAACAAAAAATTTATAAATACCACCATATCAAATTGACAGTTGGCTTCCTTGATGATTTCCTTCGAATGAAACAGTTCTAGTCCTGTAGAAGTCATTTCTATCTACTATATGAATGGCAATTTCTGTCTGTGTATCTGTGTATCTGTTGCGCCTACACTAGTGATTCGATCCTGATGAAACTTGACACACATGTTAAGTTAATATTCAGAAATAGGACTGGCTAATTGAATTTCAATAAAAATCAATAATATAAACCCTGGGGCCATCTTTACAATGGAGGAGGAAAGAGAAGACGTTTCAGTGAGAGAGGAAGAAGAGGAGATACTACTACTGTATGTTAAACACTCCCTCCCACTACTCCCCTTCCTCCTCCCACAACTCAGTTCTCCAAAACGAGGCAACAACTTAGTAGATTAGTCCGAAGAATAAAACACAAATTGTATGTTGACGAATATTCGTACTCCCGGCATGTTAATTGTAACATGCCGTCTTTGAGAGTAGAGTTTATTTTGTTGATATTTCGAGGTGTCGGATTGTGGGAAGATTAACACGAATTAAGAAGATGGAACTTCTCTCCCATTATTGACATTTTGCAACAGTGAACGTTACAAGGCCCTCTTTAGGGCCAACACTTTTGATTGTTTATCTGACTTATTATAGTGTGTTTTCTCGGGTTATGTCTATAGGGGGAAAACGGGATGGTGTTATTGAATTGCTTCAGTCATTCGAAGAGCTTTACAAATGGTGATATACAGGGTGCTTGAACAGTACCTGAATATGTTCACTCGGTTATAATTTCTTCAATAACTGCGATGACTTGCTCAATTGTTCTGTGTTTGTTCTTGAGCGCTAAGGCAGTAAGCTTTGCTATTTTTATACATAACTTTGTTGAATAATTTCGATATTCTCCGAGCTCAAACTTCCCCGGCTTATTCACTCTGAATGAAGAAAGCTGGATGGAAGAAGAACTTAAACAGCTATTGATAGTTCCACACAAAAAAAATGATCTGCCATAAACACACCTAACAAAGGTTACTATTGAAAATCCAGGATGGGCACCCAGGGTTGCTAGCATTTTCAAGTGCACTCTGGGAACTGCGAATAACTCCACCTTTCCCGGGTATTACCGGGTACAGCAGCTAGTATATATATATATATATATATATATATATATATATATATATATATATATATATATATATATATATATATATATATATATATATATATATACATATATACATTTCTATACATACACAAATACACACACACACACACACACACACACACACACACACACACACACACACACACACACACACACACATACTTTGGAGTCACTCTGTATATATATATATATATATATATATATATATATATTTATTTATTTATTTATTTATTTATAAAAAAGCACAATGCGGAAATAAACGAGTTGTGGGAGAATATTAGAGGCTTAAATGTTAGAATAAATATTACAACTGAAACGTGACAGTTTGAACAGTTATTCAACTTGAGTACCTCAAGTACGTTGATGCTAATTCCAACCATCCCAGGTCAATCAAAAGGGTCATAGTGAATAGCGTATCTCGTAGGATATCATCTCTGCCAGCTGACCAGGAAACCTTCAAGCGTCGATTTCCACTCCTACATGCAGAGGCTAAGAGTTTTGCTAAGAGACATACTTAGTCGAGAGGAGGTTTGGCGCTGTTTCCAGACTGCATAGTAAGGCTCGCAACCGCTACAATGTAATTACACGTGGAGATCTCCGGCTACATCTTACGAAAATCCAGCCTGACGTCAAAGAGTTAGCTAGACTCCATAAAGTTCAAGGGTCCCATTGAAATGAGGTCAAAGTTAAAGTAAGTTGATTTATCCGAAAACTTGGATATGCTATTGTTACAAAGCAAACTAACAATTTTTTTTATTTGTAGTTGCAGTCTGACTGTAGTGGAAACCATCTACTACTTACTCATTTGTTGTATATATTTTACCATTTACTAATAAATATACCCTCCCGCATGGCCCTGAAAACCCTCTTCCGTGGTCTCTAAGCTCACAAAGCGGAGGGGACATCAAGTTAGATATCAACATTTATTCTGTCCGTTTCATTAAAGGGAATATTGGAAAGCTTTGAAATGATATAATTGCCACATTCTTCCAGATAAGAGCACTCTTAGGGTAGACAGTTGCTCTTGTATAAATGTTCAAAATAGCTGGTATTGCCTGGTGGGAATATAACAAATTCAACTGGTCCTTATTCATAAAAAAAGAACATTTATGTCCCTTTTTTTGAAATTTATATATTTCCTTTCAAGGATGTATTTATACTCTCAGCTGCCTGCAATGGTATCTTTGGAATATTGTTAATCAATAATTTTTTTAGTAATCTACTGATATCAAAATTAGTAGTATATTGAAAAATAGGGTAGGGGGCGTTTCGTGATTTCGAGGGACAAAAGGGGGCGTTTGGCCTAAATGGGTTGAGAACCTGTGCTTTAAAACTATCAGCCAACGCCCTCCACCAATCCCAATCACTACCCCCTCCCCCCTACCAACAAAAAATTTATAAATACCACCATATCAAATTGACAGTTGGCTTCCTTGATGATTTCCTTCGAATGAAACAGTTCTAGTCCTGTAGAAGTCATTTCTATCTACTATATGAATGGCAATTTCTGTCTGTGTATCTGTGTATCTGTTGCGCCTACACTAGTGATTCGATCCTGATGAAACTTGACACACATGTTAAGTTAATATTCAGAAATAGGACTGGCTAATTGAATTTCAATAAAAATCAATAATATAAACCCTGGGGCCATCTTTACAATGGAGGAGGAAAGAGAAGACGTTTCAGTGAGAGAGGAAGAAGAGGAGATACTACTACTGTATGTTAAACACTCCCTCCCACTACTCCCCTTCCTCCTCCCACAACTCAGTTCTCCAAAACGAGGCAACAACTTAGTAGATTAGTCCGAAGAATAAAACACAAATTGTATGTTGACGAATATTCGTACTCCCGGCATGTTAATTGTAACATGCCGTCTTTGAGAGTAGAGTTTATTTTGTTGATATTTCGAGGTGTCGGATTGTGGGAAGATTAACACGAATTAAGAAGATGGAACTTCTCTCCCATTATTGACATTTTGCAACAGTGAACGTTACAAGGCCCTCTTTAGGGCCAACACTTTTGATTGTTTATCTGACTTATTATAGTGTGTTTTCTCGGGTTATGTCTATAGGGGGAAAACGGGATGGTGTTATTGAATTGCTTCAGTCATTCGAAGAGCTTTACAAATGGTGATATACAGGGTGCTTGAACAGTACCTGAATATGTTCACTCGGTTATAATTTCTTCAATAACTGCGATGACTTGCTCAATTGTTCTGTGTTTGTTCTTGAGCGCTAAGGCAGTAAGCTTTGCTATTCTTATACATAACTTTGTTGAATAATTTCGATATTCTCCGAGCTCAAACTTCCCCGGCTTATTCACTCTGAATGAAGAAAGCTGGATGGAAGAAGAACTTAAACAGCTATTGATAGTTCCACACAAAAAAAAATGATCTGCCATAAACACACCTAACAAAGGTTACTATTGAAAATCCAGGATGGGCACCCAGGGTTGCTAGCATTTTCAAGTGCACTCTGGGAACTGCGAATAACCCCACCTTTCCCGGGTATTACCGGGTACAGCAGCTAGTATATATATATATATATATATATATATATATATATATATATATATATATATATATATATATATATATATATATATATATATATATATATATACATATATACATTTCTATACATACATAAATACACACACACACACACACACACACACACACACACACACACACACACACACACACACATACTTTGGAGTCACTCTGTATATATATATATATATATATATATATATATATATATATTTATTTATTTATTTATTAATTTATTTATAAAAAAGCACAATGCGGAAATAAACGAGTTGTGGGAGAATATTAGAGGCTTAAATGTTAGAATAAATATTACAACTGAAACGTGACAGTTTGAACAGTTATTCAACTTGAGTACCTCAAGTACGTTGATGCTAATTCCAACCATCCCAGGTCAATCAAAAGGGTCATAGTGAATAGCGTATCTCGTAGGATATCATCTCTGCCAGCTGACCAGGAAACCTTCAAGCGTCGATTTCCACTCCTACATGCAGAGGCTAAGAGTTTTGCTAAGAGACATACTTAGTCGAGAGGAGGTTTGGCGCTGTTTCCAGACTGCATAGTAAGGCTCGCAACCGCTACAATGTAATTACACGTGGAGATCTCCGGCTACATCTTACGAAAATCCAGCCTGACGTCAAAGAGTTAGCTAGACTCCATAAAGTTCAAGGGTCCCATTGAAATGAGGTCAAAGTTAAAGTAAGTTGATTTATCCGAAAACTTGGATATGCTATTGTTACAAAGCAAACTAACAATTTTTTTTATTTGTAGTTGCAGTCTGACTGTAGTGGAAACCATCTACTACTTACTCATTTGTTGTATATATTTTACCATTTACTAATAAATATACCCTCCCGCATGGCCCTGAAAACCCTCTTCCGTGGTCTCTAAGCTCACAAAGCGGAGGGGACATCAAGTTAGATATCAACATTTATTCTGTCCGTTTCATTAAAGGGAATATTGGAAAGCTTTGAAATGATATAATTGCCACATTCTTCCAGATAAGAGCACTCTTAGGGTAGACAGTTGCTCTTGTATAAATGTTCAAAATAGCTGGTATTGCCTGGTGGGAATATAACAAATTCAACTGGTCCTTATTCATAAAAAAAGAACATTTATGTCCCTTTTTTTGAAATTTATATATTTCCTTTCAAGGATGTATTTATACTCTCAGCTGCCTGCAATGGTATCTTTGGAATATTGTTAATCAATAATTTTTTTAGTAATCTACTGATATCAAAATTAGTAGTATATTGAAAAATAGGGTAGGGGGCGTTTCGTGATTTCGAGGGACAAAAGGGGGCGTTTGGCCTAAATGGGTTGAGAACCTGTGCTTTAAAACTATCAGCCAACGCCCTCCACCAATCCCAATCACTACCCCCTCCCCCCTACCAACAAAAAATTTATAAATACCACCATATCAAATTGACAGTTGGCTTCCTTGATGATTTCCTTCGAATGAAACAGTTCTAGTCCTGTAGAAGTCATTTCTATCTACTATATGAATGGCAATTTCTGTCTGTGTATCTGTGTATCTGTTGCGCCTACACTAGTGATTCGATCCTGATGAAACTTGACACACATGTTAAGTTAATATTCAGAAATAGGACTGGCTAATTGAATTTCAATAAAAATCAATAATATAAACCCTGGGGCCATCTTTACAATGGAGGAGGAAAGAGAAGACGTTTCAGTGAGAGAGGAAGAAGAGGAGATACTACTACTGTATGTTAAACACTCCCTCCCACTACTCCCCTTCCTCCTCCCACAACTCAGTTCTCCAAAACGAGGCAACAACTTAGTAGATTAGTCCGAAGAATAAAACACAAATTGTATGTTGACGAATATTCGTACTCCCGGCATGTTAATTGTAACATGCCGTCTTTGAGAGTAGAGTTTATTTTGTTGATATTTCGAGGTGTCGGATTGTGGGAAGATTAACACGAATTAAGAAGATGGAACTTCTCTCCCATTATTGACATTTTGCAACAGTGAACGTTACAAGGCCCTCTTTAGGGCCAACACTTTTGATTGTTTATCTGACTTATTATAGTGTGTTTTCTCGGGTTATGTCTATAGGGGGAAAACGGGATGGTGTTATTGAATTGCTTCAGTCATTCGAAGAGCTTTACAAATGGTGATATACAGGGTGCTTGAACAGTACCTGAATATGTTCACTCGGTTATAATTTCTTCAATAACTGCGATGACTTGCTCAATTGTTCTGTGTTTGTTCTTGAGCGCTAAGGCAGTAAGCTTTGTTGAATAATTTCGATATTCTCCGAGCTCAAACTTCCCCGGCTTATTCACTCTGAATGAAGAAAGCTGGATGGAAGAAGAACTTAAACAGCTATTGATAGTTCCACACAAAAAAAATGATCTGCCATAAACACACCTAACAAAGGTTACTATTGAAAATCCAGGATGGGCACCCAGGGTTGCTAGCATTTTCAAGTGCACTCTGGGAACTGCGAATAACCCCACCTTTCCCGGGTATTACCGGGTACAGCAGCTAGTATATATATATATATATATATATATATATATATATATATATATATATATATATATATACATATATACATTTCTATACATACATAAATACACACACACACACACACACACACACACACACACACACACATACTTTGGAGTCACTCTGTATATATATATATATATATATATATATATATATATATATATATATATATATATTTATTTATTTATAAAAAAGCACAATGCGGAAATAAACGAGTTGTGGGAGAATATTAGAGGCTTAAATGTTAGAATAAATATTACAACTGAAACGTGACAGTTTGAACAGTTATTCAACTTGAGTACCTCAAGTACGTTGATGCTAATTCCAACCATCCCAGGTCAATCAAAAGGGTCATAGTGAATAGCGTATCTCGTAGGATATCATCTCTGCCAGCTGACCAGGAAACCTTCAACAACGTAGCTAACTATTATAAAAATGACGTAATTAATGCAGGTTACAAAGAGAAAATTAAGTATATACCAAATCGAATAACGTAACCGCTGACAATAATACATGAGAAGGAACAACATCCCCGGAACTACACTACAAACTAATCCTAGAAGAACTGTAATTTAAAATGAGAATAACCGCGGGCACCGTTTAATAAACAGGGACAATAGAAAACGAGGAAGCCGGCGTTGTAGGCAGGGTGGGGGACCGCGTGACCCCTATGCAGGCCCAGGGGCAGCGTGGACAATACGAGCCGCCTCCCTCTCTACGAACGGGGACCACACTGTTCGGGACGCTCCAATCGGCATGGCCAACCCAACGGGCAACGACGAACCAGGGGGGGGGGGGGGGACATTGCCATTTCAAGCGCCCACGGCAGTTGAGTAACGCATACTCGGACGGAGCAGGTTGCGGGACTGGGGCCTACACCAAGAAGCGAACCCATTCCCGCAATGTCGTATGGTATAACCCAGCCGCCCTCCTTCAGCCCCTTAGATAAGCACTTCCCTAAGCAGCACAGGTACCATGCCATTTTCAACAGGCACACAATTAAATTGTCCTACTCCACAATTGCTGAACCCTGGACTTATACCATTAAGTTCACATGCAGATATGTCACTATCTTAACACCAATTATTATATTTTATCTGACGAAAGCGTACTTAAATATTGGTACCCTTGAAATACGTATAATAAAATAAATATGGTTTTATAAAGATATTTTCTATTTATTAATATTGTTAATAATAATGATACTCCAGATAAATCTTGTAGAGTGCTTCTAACCTGTTGTAAAATTAACTTTGTTGAGTGATCAACAGACCATATAACTTATTGTTTATATATATATATATATATAATCTAGCCGAATTACCCCCGCCTTGCTGCGTTTCACATATTTTTTTGTAAGAAAATGATGATTGGTTTTAAATCAGTGATATAATTTATGGAGAAAAACTCTGCATTTCAATATTACTCAATGTAAAACATTATTTTTTGTGGATTGGCAGTATCGGTAGAGGGTCTGACGCCATGCTTTGCAGCAAAGAGTTACGGCCCTTGCCATTCTGAGTTCAAATCCCGCCGAGGGTAACTTTGCCTTTCATCCTTACGGGGTCGATAAATAAAGTACCAGTAATACACTGGGATAATTGCTGACCTTGTGCCAAAAGTAGAAACAATTATTTTTTTGTAATATATCAAATCAAAATTACATTATTAAATCTTATTCTTATTTTGTTTCTTGTAAATAATTTTTTTCAAAATATCAATTCAAAACTTTTGTAAATAGGCATCATATCTTGTCATTTACTATGGTTTAAATTTCATATAAATCGAAGGGAAAAAATTTTCAGCAGGGTTTTGTGCCCCCGGGGAACCCTTTGATTAAAATGAGATATACTTATCCAAGTACCCTGGGCAATGTAGTTTCAGAATATATATGGTTATGGGGGTCTATCTCCAAAACCATAGGAGGAGTTCGTGAACAAACAAACAGACAGACAGACAGGAACTATGACTTTATATATATATATATGCATATATATATATATATATATATATATATATATATATATATATATATATATATATATATATATATATATATATATATATATATATATATATATATATATATATGCATATATATATATTTATATATATATATATATATATATATATATATATATATATATATATATATATATATATATATATGTAGAAGTTCTATTTAAATTGTTGGGATACAACAAGAAAATATTTTTTATAACTGATATAAAGCACTCAACAAATTATTGGAGTAAAAATACGATATATTAACAAATGGAAACTATATTTATAAAACCATATTTATTTCAAGGACACCAAGTTAAATTATTTAAATTATGGTGTGCTTTCATCAGATAAAATATAATATAGATCAGTTTTATAAATAAATATTGACATACCCTTAAAGAATGCGATCATTTCTGTACAGAAATGGTCGCATTCTTTAAGGGTATGTAACCTGGTGTCCTTGAAATATGTATAATGAAATAAATATGGTTTTATAAATATAGTTTCCATTTGTTAATATATCGTATTTTTACTCCAATAATTTGTTGAGTGCTTTATATCAGTTATAAAAAATATTTTCTTGTTGTATCCCAACAATTTAAATAGAACTTCTACATATATATATATATATATATATATATATATATATATATATATATATATATATATATATATATTATATATATATATATACGGAAAATTTCATATATCCAATGAAAACTTCAACCGTTAAGGTATGTTCCTTGGCTATGTCAAAATTTATAAAACACACTTTGTATTTTATCTGATGAAAGCGTACCAAAGTTTTTGGTATCCTTGAAATATATATAATAGAATAAATATCGTTTTATAAATATAGTTTCCATTTATTTAATATCATTGTATATATATATATATATATATATATATATATATATATATATATATATATATATATATATATAGCGAATACTTTCACTTTATTCACAGTTGTATAAAAAGAAGTATATATATATATATATATATATATATATATATATATATATATATATATATATATATATATATATATGGGATGAGTAATATGAAAGTGTGTGTGTGTGTGTATATCTATATTAGAGATGAGTAATGAATGGTATGATAGTATATGTCTGTGTAGGTGGGTGTGTGTGTGCGTTTTAGAATGGGTGTTTAAAATAACAATACTCTGTAAAATTTCAAACATTGATTTGTAAGTGTGGTGTGTGTGTGTGTGTGTGTGTGTGTGTGTGTGTGTGTGTGTGTGTGTGTGTGTGAACATGAATACACACGCAAATATACTATTGTACTATTGAAAGTATTTTAAGTATCAGATATCCGCCTGGAAACTTCTCTTTCAATGATGTGACGTAGTTTCCTGGTGTCCTGTATAGAAGTCACTTGACCATCTATGATCTGACGTAATGTCCTGAATAGAGGTCATATGATTATTTTATTGACTCCTTGCGGTCATGTGATACGTGACCACTCCTATTTGGGCAATGTACATATAAGTACGTATGTGTATTTATATGAGTATAAGTATATATATATATGTGTATGTACCTGAACGTGTGAATGTGTACATGAAATTGTGTGTGTGTACATGAACGTGTGTGTACGTAGATAAACGTGTGTATGTGTACATGAACGTGTGTGTACGTACATAAACGTGTGTATGTGTATATGAACGTGTGTGTGTGTGTACATGAACATGTGTGTGTGTACATGAACGTGTGTGTACGTACATAAACGTGTGTATGTGTACATGAACGTGTGTGTACGTACATAAACGTGTGTATGTGTATATGAATGTGTGTGTCTGTACATGAACGTGTGTGTACGTACATAAACGTGTGTATGTGTATATGAACGTGTGTGTGTGTGTACATGAACGTGTGTGTGTGTACATGAACGTGTGTGTACGTACATAAACGTGTGTATGTGTATATGAACGTGTGTGTACGTACATAAACGTGTGTGTGTGTACATGAACGTGTGTGTGTGTGTACATGAACATGTGTGTGTGTACATGAACGTATGTGTACGTACATAAACGTGTGTATGTGTACATGAACGTGTGTGTACGTACATAAACGTGTGTATAATAATAATGAAATTATTGTGTACAGTGCTCAGGTGCACTACAACTCATCAAAGGTGCATGTATAGTACATAGAATAATGTACAAATGTCAGGAAAATAAACAGTGTATGAGTCATGATATAATAACAATAACAATAATGAAATATTGTGCACAGTGCCCAGGTGCACCACAACCCATCAAAAAAGTGCATGTACAGTACATAGGGCAATGCACAAACATCAGTAAAATGAACAGTGCACACATGTGTGCATGTGTATGGAAGGGGCACATCAGGTGTAGTTTTGGCGTATTTCGGGAAGCATGAGTGTCTTAAAGGATGCAGTGTCTCGGCAGCTAACAATTGACGCAGGCAGTTTGTTCCATGTTTCAGCAACTCTGAGCGTGAAAAAATGTCTGCGAAAGTCATGGGAGCTGTGCTGTTTTCTTATCTTGTAGGCATGTCCACGTGTGTTAGACACATGGAGATCAAAGAGGCGCTCAGGGTTGCAGTTGGCGAGATGGTTAAAAACTTTGTGGGTATTCACCAAGTCCACTGCCAGACGTCGGAGCTTCAATGAATCCATGCCCAGGGAAGCAAGGCGTTCAGAGTATGGTAGGTGTCTGATGGAGGGTATGCGCTTGGTTGCACGTCTCTGAACAGTTTCCAGGAGGTCAATGTTCCGAGCAAGATAGGGGTTCCAGACTGATGATGCGAATTCCAAGTGTGGTCGCACCATAGCTGTATACAGTTTTAAATAGATGGCTGGAGAGCGGCTAACAAAGGTCTTGCTGAGTGATGCCAAGACAGTGTACATGAACGTGTTTGTGTGTACATAAACATGTGTGTGTGTCCATAAACGTGTGTATGTGTATATGAACGTGTGTATGTGTACATGAACGTGTGTATGTGTACATAAACATGTGTGTGTGTCCATAAACGTGTGTATGTGTATATGAACGTGTGTATGTGTACATGAACGTGTGTATGTGTATATGAAAGTGTGTATGTGTATATGAACGTGTGTATGTGTATATGAACGTGTGTGTGTGTGTATATGAATGTGTGTATGGGTATATGAACTAGTGTGTGTATATGAACGTGTGTGTGTGTATATGAACATGTGTATGTGTACATGAACGTGTGTATGTGTATATGAACGTGTGTATGTGTATATGAACGTGTATATGTGTACATGAACGTGTGTGTGTATATATGAACGTGTGTATGTGTACATGAACGAGTGTATGTGTATATGAACGTGTGTATGTATACATAAACGTGTGTATGTGTATATCAACGTGTGTATGTGTACATGAACGTGTGTATGTGTACATGAACGTGTGTATGTGTACATGAACGTGTGTATGTGTATATGAACGTGTGTATGTGTATATGAACGTGTGTATGTGTATATCAACGTGTGTATGTGTACATGAACGTGTGTATGTGTACATGAACGTGTGTATGTGTATATGAACGTGTGTATGTGTACATGAACGTGTGTATGTGTATATCAACGTGTGTATGTGTACATGAACGTGTGTATGTGTACATGAACGTGTGTATGTGTATATGAACGTGTGTATATGTACCTGAACGTGTGTATGTGTATATCAACGTGTGTATGTGTATATGAACGTGTGTATGTGTACATGAACGTGTGTATGTGTACTTGAACGTGTGTATGTGTATATGAACGTGTGTATGTGTACATGAACGTGTGTATGTGTACCTGAACGTGTGTATGTGTATATGAACGTGTGTATGTGTATATGAACATGTGTATGTGTACAGGAACGTGTGTATGTGTACATGAACGTGTGTGTGTGTGTATATGAACATGTGTGTGTGTACATGAACGTGTGTATGTGTACATGAACGTGTGTATGTGTATATGAACGTGTGTATGTGTATATGAACGTGTGTATGTGTACATGAACGTGTGTGTATATTAATGTGTGTATGTATATATGAACGTGTGTGTGTGTGAATATGAATGTGTGTATGTATACATGAACGTGTGTATGTGTACATGAACGTGTGTATGTGTATATGAACGTGTGTATGTGTATATGAACGTGTGTATGTGTACATGAAGGTGTGCGTGTGTATATGAACGTGTGTGCGTGTATATGAACGTGTGTGTGTGTGTATATGAACGTGTGTGTGTGTATATGAACGTGTGTATGTGTATATGAACGTGTGTATGTGTACATGAAGGTGTGCGTGTGTATATGAACGTGTGTGTGTGTATATGAACGTGTGTATGTGTACATGAACGCGTGTATGTGTACATGAACGTGTGTATGTGTATATGAACGTGTGTATGTGTACATGAAGGTGAGCGTGTGTATATGAACGTGTGTGCGTGTACATGAACGTGTGTGTGTGTATATGAACGTGTGTGTGTGTATATGAAAGTGTGTATGTGTATATGAACGTGTGTATGTGTACATGAAGGTGTGCGTGTGTATATGAACGTGTGTGTGTGTATATGAACGTGTGTATGTGTATATGAACGTGTGTATGTGTACATGAACGCGTGTATGTGTACATGAACGTGTGTATGTGTATATGAACGTGTGTATGTGTACATGAAGGTGAGCGTGTGTATATCAACGTGTGTGTGTGTACATGAACGTGTGTATGTGTACATGAACGTGTGTATGTGTATATGAACGTGTGTATGTGTATATGAACGTGTGTATGTGTACATGAACGTGTGTGTATATTAATGTGTGTATGTATATATGAACGTGTGTGTGTGTGAATATGAATGTGTGTATGTATACATGAACGTGTGTATGTGTACATGAACGTGTGTATGTGTATATGAACGTGTGTATGTGTATATGAACGTGTGTATGTGTACATGAAGGTGTGCGTGTGTATATGAACGTGTGTGCGTGTATATGAACGTGTGTGTGTGTATATGAACGTGTGTGTGTGTATATGAACGTGTGTATGTGTATATGAACGTGTGTATCTGTACATCAACGTGTGTATGTATATATGAACGTGTGTGTGTGTGAATATGAATGTGTGTATGTATACATGAACGTGTGTATGTGTACATGAACGTGTGTATGTGTATATGAACGTGTGTATGTGTATATGAACGTGTGTATGTGTACATGAAGGTGTGCGTGTGTATATGAACGTGTGTGCGTGTATATGAACGTGTGTGTGTGTATATGAACGTGTGTGTGTGTATATGAACGTGTGTATGTGTATATGAACGTGTGTATGTGTACATGAAGGTGTGCGTGTGTATATGAACGTGTGTGTGTGTATATGAACGTGTGTATGTGTATATGAACGTGTGTATGTGTACATGAACGCGTGTATGTGTACATGAACGTGTGTATGTGTATATGAACGTGTGTATGTGTACATGAAGGTGAGCGTGTGTATATGAACGTGTGTGCGTGTACATGAACGTGTGTGTGTGTATATGAACGTGTGTGTGTGTATATGAAAGTGTGTATGTGTATATGAACGTGTGTATCTGTACATCAACGTGTGTATGTATATATGAACATGTGTGTGTGTGTATATGAACGTGTGTATGTGTATATGAACGTCTATATGTGTACATGAACGTGTGTATGTGTACATGAAGGTGTGCGTGTGTATATGAACGTGTGTGCGTGTATATGAACGTGTGTGTGTGTATATGAACGTGTGTGTGTGTATATGAACGTGTGTATGTGTACATGAACGTGTGTATGTGTACATGAAGGTGTGCGTGTGTATATGAACGTGTGTGCGTGTATATGAACGTGTGTGTGTGTATATGAACGTCTATATGTGTACATGAACGTGTGTATGTGTACATGAATGTGTGTATGCGAACATGAACGTGTGTATGTGGATATGAACGTGTGTGTGTGTATATAATAATAATAATAATAATAATAAAATTATTGTGTACAGTGCTCAGGTGCACTACAACTCATCAAAGGTGCATGTATAGTACATAGAATAATGTACAAATGTCAGGAAAATAAACAATGTATGAGTCATGATATAATAACAATAACGAAATATTGTGCACAGTGCCCAGGTGCACCACAACTCATCAAAAAAGTGCATGTACAGTACATAGGGCAATGCACAAACATCAGTAAAATGAACAGTTCACGAGTCATGATACACACATGTGTGCATGTGTATGGAAGGGGTACATCAGGTGTAGTTTTGGCGTATCTTGGGAAGCATGAGTGTCTTAAAGGATGCAGTGTCTCGGCAGCTAACAATTGACGCAAGCAGTTTGTTCCATGCTTCAGCAACTCTGAGCGTGAAAAAATGTCTGAACGTGTGTACGTGTATATGAACGTATGTGTATGTGTATATGAACGTGTGTATGTGTACATCAACGTGTGTATGTGTACATGAATGTGTCTTTGTGTATATGAACGTGTGTGTGTGTACATGAAGGTGTGTATGTGTATATGAACGTGTGTATGTGTACATGAACGTGTGTATGTGTACATGAACGTATGTATGTGTATATGAACTTGTGTGTGTATATGAACGTGTGTGTGTGTACATAAACGTGTGTATGTGGATATAAACGTGTGTATGTGTACATGAACGTGTGTATATGTATATGAACGTGTGTGTGTGTATGTGAACATGTGTGTGTGTACATAAACGTGTGTATGTGTACATAAACGTGTGTGTATATATGAATGTGTGTACATGAACGTGTGTATGTGTATATGAACGTGTGTGTGTGTATCCATGAACGTGTGTATGTGTACATGAATGTGTGTATGTGTATATGAACGTGTGTGTGTGTGTATATGAACGTGTGTGTGTGTACATGTTCGTGTGTATGTGTATATGAACGTGTGTATGTGTACATGAACGTGTGTATGTGTACATGAATGTGTGTATGTGTATATGAACGTGTGTGTGTGTATGAACGTGTGTGTGTGTGTGTATATGAACGTGTGTATGTGTACATGAACATGTGTGTGTGTACATGAACGTGTGTATCTGTACATCAACGTGTGTATGTGAAAATGAACGTGTGTATGTGTACATGAACGTGTGTATGTGTACAAGAACGTGTGTGTGTATATATGAACGTGTGTTTGTGTACATTAACGTGTGTATGTGTACATTAACGTGTGTATGTGTATATGAATATCTGTATGTGTATATGAACGTGTGTATGTGTACATGAACGTGTGTATCTGTACATAAACGTGGGTATGTGTATGTGAACGTGTGTATGTGTACATGAACGTGTGTATGTGTATATGAACATGTGTATGTGTATGTGAACGTGTGTATGTGTACATGAACGTGTGTATGTGTATATGAACGTGTGTGTACATAAACGTGTGTATGTATACATGAACGTGTGTTTGTGTACATGAACGTGTGTATGTGAACATGAACATGTGTATATATACCTGAACGTGTGTATGCGTACAAGAACGTGTGTATGTGTATATGAACGTGTGTATGTGTACAATAACGTGTGTGTGTGTGTGTACATAAACGTGTGTATGTGTACATGAACGTGTGTATGTAAACATGAACGTGTGCATGTGTACATGAACGTGTGTAGTGTATACAAACATGTGTATGTGTACATGAACGTGTGTATGTGTATATGAACTCGTGTGTGTATACATGAACGTGTGTATGTGTACATGAACATGTGTGTGTTTACATGAACGTGTGTATGTGTATATGAACGTGTGTGTGTGTATATGAACGTGTGTGTGTGTACATCAACGTGTGTGTATATATGAACGTGTGTACATGAACGTGTGTATGTGTATATGAACGTGTGTATGTGTACATAAACGTGTGTATGTGTATATGAACGTGTGTATGTGTATATAAACGTTTGTATGTGTATATGAATGTTTGTATGTGTATATCAACGTGTGTATGTGTACATGAACGTGTGTGTGTACATGAACGTGTGTATGTCTACATGAACGTGTGTGTGTACATGAACGTGTGTATGTGTACATGAACGTGTGTGTGTACATGAACATGTGTATGTGTACATGAACGTGTGTATGTAAACATGAACGTGTGTATGTGTACATGAACGTGTGTATGTGTATATGAACGTGTGTATGTGTACATGAACGTGTGTATGTGTATGAACGTGTGTGTGTGTATATGAACGTGTTTGTGTATATGAACGTGTGTATGTGTATATGAACGTGTGTATGTGTACTTGAATGTGTGTGTGTACATGAACGTGTGTATGTGTACATGAACGTGTGCATGTGTATATGAACGTGTGTGTGTGTACATGAACGTGTGTGTGTGTACATGAACGTGTGTGTATATGAACGTGTGTGTATATATGAACGTGTGTGTGTGTATATGAACGTGTGTGTGTGTACATGAACGTGTGTATCTGTACATATGAACGTGTGTGTGTGTATATGAACGTGTGTGTGTATATGTACGTGTGTGTGTGTGTATGAACGTGTGTGTGTGTATGAACGTGTGTGTGTGTATATGAACGTGTGTGTGTGTATATGAACGTGTGTATGTGTATATGAACGTGTGTATGTGTATATGAACGTGTGTGTGTGTACATGAACGTGTGTATGTGTACATGAACGTGGGTGTTTGTATTAACGTGTGTGTGTTTGTATGAATGTGTGTACGTGTAAATGAACGTGTGTGTGTGTACATGAACGTATGTGTGTGTATATGAACGTGTGTTTGTTTACATCAACGTGTGTGTATATATGAACTTGTGTATGTGTATATGAACGTGTGTATGTGTACATCAACGTGGGTATGTGTATATGAACATGTGTATGTGTACATGAACGTATGTGTGTGTATATGAACGTGTGTGTGTGTACATTAACGTGTGTATGTGTACATGAACGTGTGTGTGTGTATATGAACGTGTGTATGTGTATATGAACGTGTGTATGTGTACATAAACGTGTATATGTGTATATGAACGTGTGTATGTGTATATGAACGTGTGTATGTGTAAATGAACGTGTATATGTGTATATGAACGTGTGTATGTGTACATGAACGTGTGTATGTGTATATGAACGTGTGTATCTGTACATCAACGTATGTATGTGTATATGAACGTGTGTATGTGTACATGAATATGTGTATGTGTATATGAACGTGTGTATGTGTACATTAACGTGTGTGTGTGTGTACATAAACGTGTGTATATGTACATGAACGTGTGTAGTGTATACAAACATGTGTATGTGTACATGAACGTGTGTATGTGTATATGAACTCGTGTGTGTGTACATGAACGTGTGTTTGTGTACATGAACGTGTATGGGAGTATATGAACGTGTATGTGTGTACATGAACGTGTGTATGTGTACATGTCCATGTGTGTGTGTACATGAACATGTGTGTGGTTACATGAACGTGTGTATGCGTACATGAATGTGTGTATGTGTATATGAACGTGTGTATGTGTATATGAACGTGTGTGTCTGTACATGAACGTGTGTGTACGTACATAAACGTGTGTATGTGTATATGAACGTGTGTGTGTGTGTACATGAAAGTGTGTGTGTGTACATGAACATGTGTGTACGTACATAAACGTGTGTATGTGTACATGAACGTGTGTGTACGTACATAAACGTGTGTATGTGTATATGAACGTGTGCGTACGTACATAAACGTGTGTGTGTGTACATGAACGTGTGTGTGTGTGTGTGTACATGAACATGTGTGTGTGTACATGAACGTATGTGTACGTACATAAACGTGTGTATGTGTACATGAACGTGTGTGTACGTACATAAACGTGTGTATGTGTATATGAACGTGTGTGTACGTACATAAACGTGTGTGTGTGTACATGAACGTGTGTGTGTGTGTACATGAACATGTGTGTGTGTACATGAACGTATGTGTACGTACATAAACGTGTGTATGTGTACATAAACGTGTGTATGTGTACATAAACGTGTGTATGTGTACATAAACGTGTGTATCTGTACATAAACGTGTGTTTGTGTACATAAACGTGTGTATGTGTACATGAACGTGTGTATGTGTATATGAACGTGTGTATGTGTACATGAACGTGTGTATGTGTATATGAAAGTGTGTATGTGTATATGAACGTGTGTATGTGTATATGAACGTGTGTGTGTGTGTATATGAAAGTGTGTATGTGTATATGAACGTGTGTATGGGTATATGAACGAGTGTGTGTATATGAACGTGTGTGTGTGTATATGAACATGTGTATGTGTACATGAACGTGTGTATGTGTATATGAACGTGTGTATGTTTATCTGAACGTGTATATGTGTACATGAACGTGTGTATGTGTACATGAACGTGTGTGTGTGTATATCAACGTGTGTATGTGTATATCAACGTGTGTATGTATACATGAACGTGTGTATGTGTACATGAACGTGTGTATGTATACATGAACGTGTGTATGTGTATATCAACGTGTGTATGTATACATGAACGTGTGTATCTGTATATCAACGTGTGTATGTGTACATAAACGTGTGTATGTGTACATGAACGTGTGTATGTGTACATGAACGTGTGTATGTGTATATGAACGTGTGTATGTGTACATGAACGTGTGTATGTGTACCTGAACGTGTGTATGTGTATATGAACGTGTGTATGTGTACATGAACGTGTGTGTATATGAATGTGTGTGCGTGTATATGAACGTGTGTGTGTGTATATGAACGTCTGTGTGTGTGAATATGAATGTGTGTATGTATACATGAACGTGTGTATGTGTACATGAACGTGTGTATGTGTATATGAACGTGAGTATGTGTATATGAACGTGTGTATGTGTACATGAAGGTGTGTGTGTGTATATGAACGTGTGTGCGTGTATATGAACGTGTGTGTGTGTATATGAACGTGTGTGTGTGTATATGAACGTGTGTATGTGTATATGAACGTGTGTATGTGTACGTGAAGGTGTGCGTGTGTATATGAACGTGTGTGCGTGTATATGAACGTGTGTGTGTGTATATGAACGTGTGTATGTGTATATGAACGTGTGTATATGTACATGAACGCGTGTATGTGTACATGAACGTGTGTATGTGTATATGAACGTGTGTATGTGTACATGAAGGTGTGCGTGTGTATATGAACGTGTGTGTGTGTACATGAACGTGTGTGTGTGTATATGAACGTGTGTGTGTGTATATGAAAGTGTGTATGTGTATATGAACGTGTGTATCTGTACATCGACGTGTGTATGTGTATATGAACATGTGTGTGTGTGTGTATATGAACGTGTGTATGTGTATATGAACGTCTATATGTGTACATGAACGTGTGTATGTGTACATGAATGTGTGTATGCGAACATGAACGTGTGTATGTGGATATGAACGTGTGTGTGTGTGTATATGAACGTGTGTACGTGTATATGAACGTATGTGTTTGTATATGAACGTCTGTGTATGTGTATATGAACGTGTGTATGTGTACATCAACGTGTGTATGTGTACATGAATGTGTGTATGTGTACATCAACGTGTGTATGTGTATATGAACGTGTGTATGTGTACAAGAACGTGTGTATGTGTATATGAACGCGTGTGTACATGAACGTGTGTATATGTACATGAACGTGAGTTTGTGTACATGAACATGTGTATATGTATATGAACGTGTGTGTGTGTACATGAACGTGTGTGTGTGTACATCAACATGTGTGTGTGTACATGAACCTGTGTATGTGTATCTGAACGTGTGTGTGTGTACATGAACGTATGTGTGTGTATATGAACGTGTGTATGTGTACATTAACGTGTGTGTATATATGAACGTGTGTGTGTGTACATAAACGTGTGTACGTGTATATGAACGTGTGTATGTGTATATGAACGTGTGTATGTGTATATGAACGTGTGTATGTGTACATGAATGTGTGTATGTGTTTATGAACGTGTGTATGTGTATATGAACTTGTGTGTGTACATGAACGTGTGTGTGTGTACATAAACGTGTGTATGTGTACATGAACGTGTGTATGTGTATATGAACGTGTGTATGTGTATATGAACTCGTGTGTGTGTACATGAACGTGTGTATGTGTATATGAACGTGTGTATGTGTACATGAACGTGTGTATGTGTATATGAACGTGTGTATGTGTATATGAACGTGTGTATGTGTACATGAACGTGTGTGTGTTTATATGAACGTGTGTATGTGTACATGAATGTGTGTATATGTATATGAACGTGTGTATGTGTACATGAACGTGTGTGTGTGTACATGAACGTGTGTGTGTTTATATGAACGTGTGTTTGTGTACATGAACGTGTGTATGCGTATATGAACGTGTGTATGTGTACATGAACGTGTATATGTGTATATGAACGTGTATATGTGTATTTGAACGTGTGTATCTGTACATAAACGTGTGTATGTGTATATGAACGTGTGTATCTGTACATAAACGTGTGTATGTGTATATGAACGTGTGTATGTGTACATGAACGTGTGTGTGTGTACATTAACGTGTGTATGTGTACATGAACATGTGTATCTGTACATAAACGTGTGTATGTGTATATGAACGTGTGTATGTGTATATGAACGTGTGTGTGTGTACATTAACGTGTGTATGTGTACATGAACGTGTGTATGTGTACATGAACGTGTGTTTGTGTACATGAACGTGTGTATGTGTACATGAACGTGTGTATGTGTACATGAACGTGTGTGTACATGAACGTGTGTTTGTGTACATGAACGTGTGTATGTGTATATGAACGTGTGTATGTGTATATGAACGTGTGTATGTGTATATGAACGTGTGTATGTGTACATGAACGTGTGTATGTAAACATGAACGTGTGTATGTGTACCTGAACGTGGGTATGCGTACAAGAACGTGTGTACATGTATATGAACGTGTGTATGTGTACATTAACGTGTGTGTGTACATAAACGTGTGTATGTGTACATGAACGTGTGTATGTAAACATGAACGTGTGTAGTGTATACAAACATGTGTATGTGTACATGAACGTGTGTATGTGTACATGAACATGTGTGTGTTTACATGAACGTGTGTATGTGTATATGAACGTGTGTGTGTGTACATAAACGTGTGTGTATATATGAACGTGTGTACATGAACGTGTGTATGTGTATATGAACGTGTGTATGTGTATATGAACGTGTGTATCTGTACATGAACGTGTGTGTGTACGTGAACGTGTGTATGTGTATATGAACGTGTGTGTGTGTACATCAACGTGTGTGTATATATGAACGTGTGTACATGAACGTGTGTATGTGTATATGAACGTGTGTATGTGTATATCAACGTGTGTATGTGTATATGAACATGTGTATGTGTACATAAACGTGTGTATGTGTATATGAACGTTTGTTTTTATATATGAACGTGTGTGTATGTGTATATGAACGTGTGTATGTGTACATGAACGTGTGTGTGTACATGAACGTGTGTATTTGTACATGAACATGTGTATGTGTATATGAACGTGTATATGTGTACATAAACGTGTGTATGTGTATATGAACGTGTGTATGTGTATATGAATGTTTGTATGTGTATATCAACGTGTGTATGTGTACATGAACGTGTGTGTGTACATGAACGTGTGTATGTGTACATAAACGTGTGTATGTGTATATGAATGTTTGTATGTTTATATCAACGTGTGTATGTGTACATGAACGTGTGTGTGTACATGAACGTGTGTATGTGTACATGAACGTGTGTGTGTACATGAACGTGTGTATGTGTACATGAACGTGTGTATGTAAACATGAACGTGTGTATGTGTACATGAACGTGTGTGTGTGTATGAACGTGTGTGTGTGTATATGAACGTGTGTGTGTGTATATGAACGTGTTTGTGTATATGAACGTGTGTATGTGTATATGAACGTGTGTATGTGTACTTGAATGTGTGTGCGTACATGAACGTGTGTATGTGTACATGAACGTGTGTATGTGTATATGAACGTGTGTGTGTGTACATGAACGTGTGTATGTGTATATGAACGTGTGTGTGTGTACATGAACGTGTTTATGTGTAAATGAACGTGTGTGTGTGTACATGAACGTATGTTTGTGTATATGAACGTGTGTTTGTTTACATCAACGTGTGTGTATATATGAACTTGTGTATGTGTATATGTCCTGGGTATGACATTAAACTACATCCAGTGGCAAGGCTCCAGTTCGGGAGTTCAGGAGATGTGGGGAATGTGGAGTTACCCCTTAGTTGTCATGACTCCCAGGTCTGCCCTGGCCCGGGGTGGTAGTACCTGTTAGGGCTCCATTTATGGGTTAAATAACTACCTTATTCGAGTGGCGCCGGTAAGGTATTGTCAGCCATTGAAAAGAAATATGGAGAGTCGATCTAACAGCACTAGGGTTAGAGCCCCTAATTACACTGTTAAGGGGCAGCCTGGTCGTTATGACTCTGCTGGCTTAGAGCCACAGAGAGGGCCAGTGGATGATGGATCAGCTGTCTCTGAGACAAATATAAAGAATGCAGTTTTGTCCTGCAGAAGAGCCATCAAAATGGGCACTTTGAATGTGAGGACTATTCGGACGCTGGAGAAGAGAGAGGAGTTGGGACATCTGTTCGAGGAGAGTGGTATACAGATACTTGCGATCCAAGAACACAGGATTCTACACGATGAGCCCGTGAGGAGTGTGATGATCGGGAAGAGGAGCCAGCTCATCACTACATCGGCAGTGAAGAACACAACAAATGCTGCAGTAGGAGGGGTGGGTTTTGTGTTCAGTGCAAAAACCAATCTGTTGGTGAGGGAAATAATGCCTATCTCCCCGCGAGTGTTGAGGGTGACCTTCAATGGAAACCCAAGACTGACAGTCATCTCAGCCTATAGTCCAACCGAGGGGGACAGTGATGTGAATGCCGAGGAGTTCCATGAGGAGGTGTGTAGAGCTGTCAACACCACTCAGGCACACAATATCCTGCTTGTTTTGGGGGACTTTAATGCACATCTGAGTAAGGAGGGCAGTGAAGATCCTTGCTGGTACTTCCATAACAACACCAACCGAAATGGAAGACTACTGAGAGACACCCTGCTGGAGGCGAACTTGATGGCGACCAACCTAGGGTTTAGGAAGAATCTGGGGAAGATGTGGACCTACATCTCAGATATGCACCTGTCCAAGTCCCAGATTGAATTCATTCTGGTGAGGAAAAAGTGGCGGAATAGTGTTCTGAACACGGAACCATACAGCTATTTCAGTACACTGGGTAGTGACCACCGGCTTGTTATGAGTGAGGTCCGCGTGAGCTTAAGAAAGAGCAAGGCTCAGCCCCGGAGAACAATCTATGACTGGGGAGCTTTCAAGGAAGATGATAAGCTACAGGAGAGGTTAACAGTGGAAGTGAGAAACAGGTTTAGTGCTCTGTGTGGAGAGTCAGAGGAGAGAGAGATTGGATGGACTGAGGAGAGTGTGACGAGTAGGTACGGGCACTTCACCAATGCAGTGGCGAAAGCAAGTGAAACCCTGGTGCCGAGGAAAAAGAACAAAGGGAAGCACGTCAGCTCTGCAAACCCAAAAGTGTGTGCAGCCAGAGAACACCTGAAAGCTGCCAGGGACCAATTCTATGCTGATCCTACGGAGGAGAGGATGGAGACTGTGGAGGTGATGAGGGAAGAGCTCTGTACCGCTTACACTGAGGTCAGAGAGGAGGCACTGATAGAGAAGATCAGAAGTGTGGAGAGAGCGGTTGACAGATCTGGATGTAAGGAGAGCTGGATGATCATCAACGAGATCACAGGGAGGAAGAAAAGGTGTTCGAGTCAGATCCAGGGAACGGGGCCCGAGGATAGGAAGAGGAAATGGCTAGACCATTTTAGGACCCTACTAGGAGAGCCACCCTCCACAGCCCAGAGCACTGGGGAGATCAGGCGGCTGTTTGAGGAACTGGATGTTGAGACAGAGCCCTTCACCAGAGAGGAGATTCAGAGAGCCAAGAAGAAGATCAAGGAGGGCAAGGCTCATGGAGAAGATGGAGTGGCATCAGAGGTGATGAAGAGGTGTGATTTTGATGATATCATCCTGGGGTTCTGTAACGGGGCACTGGAGAAAGGAGTTGCCCCGAATCAGTGGAGGATCAGTAACATCGTCCCAGTGCCAAAGAAGGGAGATCTCTCTAACACCAACAACTACCGGGGGATCTCACTGACGTCACTTGTGGCAAAGACCCTCAACAGGATGATTCTTAACAGGATCCAGCCTGAGATGGAGAAGAAGCTCAGGGACAACCAGAACGGCTTCAGAGAGGGTAGATCAACCACCAGTCACATCCTGATGCTGAGGAGGATATTAGAGGGAGCTAGAGCAAAGTGCCTTCCTGCGGTCATGGTTTTCATTGACTTTAGGAAGGCCTTTGATTCTGTGGACCGTTACTGCCTGATGAAGATCTTACAGGCTTATGGAATCCCCAAGAGGATAGTGGACCTGATATCACTGCTCTACACCAACACCAAAGCCCAAGTCATTACACCTGATGGGATGACAGAGTTCTTTGAGATACTGGCTGGAGTGCTCCAGGGAGATACATTGGCTCCCTACCTTTTTATCATCGTAGTGGACTATTGTATGCGCCTTGCACTGGAGAAACACCAGGACACTGGCTTTACTGTAGCACCGGCTCAGAGCATGAGAGTTGGGGCGAAAAAGGTATCGGATGCTGAATTTGCCGACGACATAGTTTTGGTGACAAATACTGTGAAGGAGGCAGAGGATTTGATGCGGGAGGTTGAGACTGTGTCGATGAGTGTGGGGCTGAGAATGAATGAGACTAAAACAAAATATCTGGTAGAGAATGTTGAGAAGCCAGAGGGGATCACTAATGTAGGCGGGAAGCCGCTGGAATTGGTTGAGGACTTCCTGTATTTGGGAGCAAAGATTGGGAATACGGAAGATGATGTGGTTGAGAGGAAGAGCAAGGCCTGGGCGGCGTGTCACAGCTTGAGATCGGTGTGGAAGTCGGACCTTCGTAGAGACCTGAAAATCCGCCTCTTCATTGCTGTAGTGGAGTCTGTGCTGCTGTATGGGTCTGAGACTTGGACACTGACCAAGAGACTCACTCAGATGGTGGATGGGTGCTACACGAGAATGCTGAGGATGGCTCTGAACATTAATCAGTATACACTGAGGATGAAAAACTCAGAGCTGTATGGGAGCATCCCAAAAGTCAGCTCAAAAGTGACACAGAGGAGACTGAGGTTGGCTGGACATGCTCACCGACATCCAGAGTTGACATTGCACTCAGTGCTCCTTTGGGAGCCCCTACATGGACACACTAGAAGAGGAAGACCAAGGTTAACATATGTTGATGCCCTAAGGACAGACACTGGTCTGTTGGAGATGCAGGATATGGCAGCGATAATGAGGGACAGAGACCGCTGGAGAGAACTCGTCCATGGATCTCGGGAATTTTACCCGCCTTAGATGTGTATATGAACGTGTGTATGTGTACATAAACGTGGGTATGTGTATATGAACGTGTGTATGTGTACATAAACGTGTGTATGTGTATATGAACATGTGTATGTGTAGATGAACGTATGTGTGTGTATATGAACGTGTGTGTGTGTACATTAACGTGTGTATGTGTACATGAACGTGTGTGTGTGTATATGAACGTGTTTATGTGTATATTAACGTGTGTATGTGTACATAAACGTGTATATGTGTATATGAACGTGTGTATGTGTATAAGAACGTATGTATGTGTAAATGAACGTGTATATGTGTATATGAACGTGTGTATGTGTAAATGAACGTGTGTACGTGTATATGAACGTGTGTATGTGTATATGAACGTGTGTATGTGTACATGAATATGTGTATGTGTATATGAACGTGTGTATGTGTACATTAACGTGTGTGTGTGTGTACATAAACGTGTGTATGTGTACATGAACGTGTGTATGTAAACATGAACGTGTGTATGTGTACATGAACGTGTGTAGTGTATACGAACATGTGTATGTGTACATGAACGTGTGTATGTGTATATGAACTCGTGTGTGTGTATATGAACATATGTGTGTGTTCATAAACGTGTGTATGTGTATATGAACGTGTGTGTGTGTACATGTACATGTGTGTGTGTACATGAACATGTGTGTGTTTACATGAATGTGTGTATGTGTACCTGAACGTGTGTATGTGTACATAAACGTGTGTGTATATATGAACGTGTGTACATGAACGTGTGTATGTGTATATGAACGTGTGTGTGTGTGTCCATGAACATGTGTATGTGTACATGAACGTGTGTATGTGTACATGAATGTGTGTATGTGTATATGAACGTGTGTGTGTATATGAACGTGTGTATGTGTACATGAACATGTGTGTGTGTGTGTACATGAACATGTGTATGTGTACATGAATGTGTGTATGTTTATATGAATGTGTGTGTGTGTGTACATGATCGTGTGTATGTGTATATGAACGTGTGTATGTGTACATAAACGCGTGTATGTGTACATAAACGTGGGTATGTGTATATGAACGTGTGTTTGTGTATATCAACGTCTGTATGTGTATATGAACGTGTGTATGTGTACATGAACATGTGTGTGTATGTGTACATGAACATGTGTATGTGTACATGAATGTGTGTATGTGTACATAAACGCGTGTATGTGTACATAAACGTGGGTATGTGTATATGAACGTGTGTATGTGTATATGAACGTGTGTTTGTGTATATCAACGTGTGTATGTGTATATGAACGTGTGTATGTGTACATGAACGTGTGTACGTGTATATGAACATGTGTATGTGTACATGAACGTGTGTATGTCTATATGAACGTGTGTATGTGTACACGAACGTGTGTGTGTGTACATGAACGTGTGTATGTGTACATATGAACGTGTCTGTGTGTATATGAACGTGTGTGTGTATATGAACGTGTGTGTGTGTATATGAACGTGTGTGTATGAACGTGTGTGTGTGTATATGAACGTGTGTGTGTGTATATGAACGTGTGTATGTGTATATGAACGTGTGTATGTGTACATGAACGTGTGTGTGTGTACATGAACGTGTGTATGTGTACATGAACGTGTGTGTGTATATGAACGTGTGTATGTGTACATAAACGTGTGTGTGTATATGAACGTGTGTGTGTGTGTATGAACGTGTGTATGTGTACATGAACGTGTGTGTGTGTATATGAACGTGTGTGTACATGAATGTGTGTGTGTATATATGAACGTGTGCATGTGTACATGAACGTGTGTGTGTATATGAACGTGTGTGTGCGTGTATATGAACGTGTGTGTGTGTACATGTACGTGTGTATGTGTATATGAACGTGTGTATGTGTACATGAACGTGTGTATGTGTATATGAACGTGTGTATGTGTATATGAACCTGTGTGTATGTGTATATGAACCTGTGTGTATATATATGAACGTGTGTGTGTATATGAACGTGTGTGTGGTGTGTACATGAACGTGTGTATGTGTATATGAACGTGTGTATGTGTATATGAACGTGTGTATGTGTATATGAACGTGTGTATGTGTATATGAACGTGTGTATGTGTATATGTTCGTGTGTATGAGTACATGAACGTGTGTGTGTGTATATGAACGTGTGTGTATATGAACATGTGTATGTGTACATGAACGTGTGTATGTGTATATGAACGTGTGTATGTAAACATGAACGTGTGTTTGTGTACATGAACGTGTGTATGTGTATATGAACGTGTGTGTGTGTATATGTTCGTGTGTATGTGTACATGAACGTGTGTGTGTGTATATGAACGTGTGTGTGTATATATGAACGTGTGTATGTGTATATGAACGTGTGTATGTGTATATGAACGTGTGTGTGTGTATATGAACGTGTGTATGTGTATATGAACGTGTGTGTGTATATGTTCGTGTGTATGAGTACATGAACGTGTGTATGTGTATATGAACATGTGTATGTGTATATGTTCGTGTGTATGAGTACATGAACGTGTGTATGTGTATATGAACATGTGTATGTGTATATGAACGTGTGTATGAGTACATGAACATGTGTATGTGTACATGAACGTGTGTATGAGTACATGAACGTGTGTATGTGTATATAAACATGTGTATGTGTACATGAACTTGTGTATGTGTATATGAACGTGTGTGTGTATTTAAATGTATGAGAGCAATCCCCCCTTCCATCTCTCTCACTAGTCTATGCACCTTCATATATGTATATATGTATGTATGTATGTATATATGTATGTGTGTGTATATGTATGTATGTGTGTGTATGTATGTATATGTGTGTATGTATGTATGTGTGTGTATGTATGTATGTGTGTGTATGTATGTATGTGTGTCTATGTATGTATGTGTGTGTGTGTGTGTATGTATGTGTGTGTATGTATGTGTGTGTGTATGTATGTTTCTGTGTGTATGTATGTGTGTGTATGTATGAGTATATATGAATGTATGTGTGTGTATGTATGTGTATATATGTATGTATGTGTGTGTGTGTGTGTGTATGCATATATCACCACCACCATCTCCCACATCATAATTATCACCATCATCACCCTCCCCACCATCACAACCATCATCACCCTCACCACCATCACAACCATCACCACCCTCACCACCCTCACAACCATCATCACCCTCCCCACCATCACAACCATCATCACCCTCACCACCATCACAACCATCATCACCCTCCCCACCATAACAACCATCACCACCCTCCCCACCCTCACAACCATCACCACCCTCACCACCCTCACAACCATCACCACCCTCACCACCCTCACAACCATCATCACCCTCACCACCATCACAACCATCACCACCCTCACCACCATCACAACCATCATCACCCTCCCCACCATAACAACCATCACCACCCTCCCCACCCTCATAACCATCACCACCCTCACCACCCTCACAACCATCACCACCCTCCCCTCCATCACAACCATCATCACCCTCCCCACCATCACAACCATCATCACCCTCACCACCATCACAACCATCACCACCCTCACCACCATCACAACCATCACCACCCTCACCACCCTCACAACCATCACCACCCTCACCACCCTCACAACCATCACCACCCTCACCACCATCACAACCATCACCACCCTCCCCACCCTCACAACCATCATCACCCTCACCACCATCAGAACCATCACCACCCTCACCACCCTCACAACCATCACCACCCTCACCACCATCACAACCATCACCACCCTCCCCACCCTCACAACCATCACCACCCTCACCACCCTCACAACCATCACCACCCTCACCACCCTCACAACCATCACCACCCTCACCACCATCACAACCATCACCACCCTCCCCACCATCACAACCATCATCACCCTCCCCACCCTCACAACCATCACCACCCTCACCACCATCACAACCATCATCACCCTCCCCACCATCACAACCATCATCACCCTCACCACCCTCACAACCATCACCACCCTCACCACCATCACAACCATCATCACCCTCCCCACCATCACAACCATCACCACCCTCCCCACCCTCACAACCATCATCACCCTCACCACCCTCACAACCATCACCACCCTCACCACCCTCACAACCATCACCACCCTCACCACCCTCACAACCATCATCACCCTCCCCACCATCACAACCATCACCACCCTCCCCACCCTCACAACCATCATCACCCTCACCACCCTCACAACCATCACCACCCTCACCACACTCACAACCATCACCACCCTCACCACCCTCACAACCATCATCACCCTCACCACCCTCACAACCATCACCACCCTCACCACCATCACAACCATCATCACCCTCCCCACCCTCACAACCATCACCACCCTCACCACCCTCATAACCATCACCACCCTCACCACCATCACAACCATCACCACCCTCACCACCATCACAACCATCATCACCCTCACCATGATCATTCTCAACATCACCCTCACCACTATTACGACTACTACCATCACCATCACCACAATTTTGGAGGCAAGAGGAAAATCAATTATACTGACCCTAGTGCATTACTGGTACTTTATTTTATTGACTCCCGAAGGATGAAAGTCAAAGCATTTTGTCTGGCCCGCTACTGATACTCTCGATCCACTGCCCTCAATCAACTGCGCTCAATCTACTGCCCTCAATCCGCTGCCCTCAATTCACTGCCCTCAATCTACTGCCCTCAATCCACTGCCCTCAATTCACTGCCCTCAATCTACTGCCCTCAATCCGCTGCCCTCAATTCACTTGCCCTCAATCCTCTGTTTTCAATCTACTGCCCTCAATCCACTGCTTTCAATCTACTGCCCTCAATCCACTAAATGCTAAAACTCTGATTAAGATTTTGCTCTGGCTTTTTGTTCTTTGTGTTCAAATTCTTCTGATGTCCAATTTGCTTTTGTCCAGCCGAAGACTTTTAAGGTTGATACATAAAGTACCAGCCCAGACTTTTGAGGTCGATAAATTAAGTATCAGCCCAGACTTTTGAGGTCGATAAATAAAGTACTAGACCAGAGCAGTGGATTGGTGGAATTGTAAGAGAATTACATGAGACGTTTTACAATAATCATTCTATTTTTTTTGTACCCTGGTGGCAATACCTGTGATGATGCTGGAAACAAATTGTATGGGATCCTTCTTTCTATTGGACATTGGTGGCATAGAGAGAGCGGGGGGGGGTATGCATGGGAAGCTGCTAGTCTTGCATCTTGCGTAAAATAAACTCTTGATCAGACCTACACCTCAAAGAGAATTTTTTGGTGTGCAGATAGATTGTCTCATGAGACAACTTATGTTGCACTGAGCTGAAATCACTTTATTATGTGTGAAGAGAAAACTGGAATAGAGACTAGCAACCTAGCCAGGCAACAGAAGTTTCTCTCACCTATTTAGCATCTTGAAAAGTGAGAGAAATTCCAATAAAATTCCAGGAAATAGAAAGAAATTTTAAATAAAAACAAGAAAAAACAAACCTACATTTGTAAAATACAATCTTTTGTTCTTGAATTGGTTTCAGTCATTTGAACTTTGATTACAAAGAGCCAGATCAAATAACACAGAGTAATACTGTCAGACTCCTTAATATTTCTGTCAATCCACTGCACCTGGACAGGTGTTGAATTTAGTGACTCCACTCCTTAAAGGATGTATGTGGCCTAGTGGTCAGAGTGTTGGACTTAGGATGATGGTGATATGGGTTTGATTCCTCGACTGGTGTTGAATTTAGTGTCTCCATTCCTGAAAGGAAGCCCATGGCCTAGTGGTAAGGGTGTTGGACTTACGATCATGGTGATATGGGTTTGATTCCTCGACTGGGTTGTGTGTTGAGTTCCTGAGGAAAACATATCAGTTCACATTGCTCCATTATACTCAGCTGAAAATGAGTACCTACAATAACTGGGAGATTTAACCCTGTGATGGTCTGGCGTCCTGTCCAGAGGAGAGTCTTGTACTTTCAGTCTCTTCACACCTCAAAAACTGTGATAAGCACCTGCCTGATGGGCCTCCGGGCTTGAGACAGACTTTAACCCTGTGATGGACTGGTGTCCTGTCCACACAACTATCAGCCACTACACCCTAACCCTACCCCCTTAACCACACAACTAACAGCCACTATAGCTACACCCTAATCCTATCTCCTTAACAACACAACTAACAGCCACTATAAATGGCACCCTAACCCTACCCCCTTAACAACACAACTAACAGCCACTATAAATGGCACCCTAACCCTACCCCCTTAACAACACAACTAACAGCTACTATACCTACACCCTAACCCTACCCCCTTAACAACACAACTAACAGCTACTATACCTACACCCTAACCCTACCCCCTTAACAACACAACTAACAGCTACTATACCTACACCCTAACCCTACCCCCTTAACAACACAACTAACAGTTACTATACCTATACCCTAACCCTACCCCCTTAACAACACAACTAACAGCTACTATACCTACACCCTAACCCTACCCCCTTAACAACACAACTAACAGCTACTATACCTACACCCTAACCCTACCCCTTAACAACACAACTAACAGCTACTATACCTACACCTTAACCCTACCCCCTTAACCACACAACTAACAGCCACTATAGCTACACCCTAATCCTATCCCCTTAACAACACAACTAACAGCCACTATAAATGGCACCCTATTTTTCTCTTACTTCATAAATTATTTATTTATATGCAACTAGTGAATATTTGAGAGAATTTTGGTCGTATATTTTTTCACTTATATTTTTTTATTTGTTTTGTTGTTGTTTTTTTTGTTGTTTTTTTTTTGTTGTTTTTTTGTTTTTTTGGGGGGTGGGGGGAGATCTTGCAGAAAAATCAAAAGCAAACACATTAGCTATCGTGAAAAAAAGTCCACTGTCTAATGAAGCTTATTTCTTCATTGTTAGAGTTAGTTCCAGCAGAATTTGTAATGGTCTACTAATGTGAATTCACAATTCTCTATTTACTATTTACTGAACTAATTGCTCTCAAGTAGCCGCTTTCATCACCATATCATCGTTAGCTTTAACGAGGATCACAGAATCACTTAATCCATTTTTTTCTCGCTTTCTCTTTTATTCTCTTGCTTTTGCTCTCCTTATATCCCTCTTCTCCACCTCTCTCTCTCACTTTTTTTCTCTCTTTCTTAGACATATCTCTATATATAAAATTCTTTGTCTCTCTGTCTGTGTGACTATCTTTTCCTTATGCATTCTCAAATGACTCGACCAAATCAAACCAAAGTTTACAAGGTAATAGTATTAGACCCCGGGATTAACATGTAATTTTTATTTTCACTTGGATTGAAACAATATAACATTTCATCTAAAAAATTCTACTATAGTCAATTATAATAAGCGAACATTTTATAACACGACGACAACGTCACATTTTGTATATGAGTGTGTATGTGTCCGTGCATGTGTCTGTTTGCGCGTTCGTTACGTATGTTAGGCCTTACTAAGTTACATACACACACATCTTCACGTAAATATTTAATCAGATACACAGAGAATTAAACACACACACACATCTACACATGTGATGACTGATAAGTATATGTGTGTGAGTGTGTGTGTAAGTATACATACATTTCTGTGACAACCGACATAACAAACGCTGGGGAGAAACTGTGTGTTTGTATGAATGTATGTCTGTGTTTTTTATAAGTGTATGTTTGTGTGAGTGTATGTATGTGTTCGTGGGTGAAACTATGTGTGTGTTTGCATTCTCATACCCTTAAATTAGCAGTTAATTTGCTT
>OZ024754.1:18581043-18601043 GCA_964016885.1 Eledone cirrhosa | reverse complement strand
GGTGGTAGGGTGTGTAGAGTTGGTGGTGTACGAGGGTGTGTGAGTACGTGTGCGTAGGGTTGGGGGGTGTTAGTGATGTTAGTTGTGTGTGGGGTGGGTGGTGTAAGTGGGTGCGTGTTAGCGTGTGATAAGGAGGGGGAGGAGGAGAAGAGGGGAGGGAAGGGATGTTAGTATGTTAGTTGGGGAAGGGTGGTCAGATGAGGGGTGGAGTGGAGGTGTTAGTATTGTTAGTGTGGGGTGGGCGGTGAAAAGGAGGGGTGTGTTAGTGGTGTTAGTGGGGGATAAGTGTGGGGGGGGGCGGTCGAACGCTAAAGGAATAAGGGTGGGGAGTTCAGGCCGGGGGGAGTGTGGGTCTGTAAGATATATATATATATATATATATATATATATGTATTGTGTGTGTGTGGGGGTGGGGGGTCTGATGGTAGCTAAGATGCTTCCATAGGCGGTATGCCGGTTAAGCACTCTATGCTCTTACAGGGCAGAGTATGATATAATAGAAAACGAAAAATCAGTGATGCATCTGAACTCTCAGAGTGAGAGAATATGCTCCGAAATCATTAGACGTGTCCGTCGAACTTGCGGGTCCAGAATCAGACAGATCCACACAATGATAGCGTCTCGAGCTGTCCGCCGGCGAAACAATTGTAACACACATTAAATTGAGTTCAGATGCATCACTGATTTTTCGTTTTCTAGTCTATATATATATATATACGGGATAACAAGTTATCGTTATAGGCAATCCACTTAGAGGTAGTCCAGTTAGAGTACTCTGTGTTGTGGATGGTATTAACATATGGCTTAGTTTGACTCAACAAGACGCCTCCATAGTGATGCAGCGAATTCACGGTGATTTCTATGTAGGTTATACTTGGAGTAATAATAATTCAAGAGATAAGAGTAACATGGTTGGCTGTACAATAAGGGCTTTATTCAGAGTGCTGACAATTGTTTCTTTGATCTGGTAGGTCTAGAGTTCGCTAATCACTAAATGTTGCGTCAATCGAACTCCAATACTTTGTTTATAACCAGTTAATTCATCAGAGCTCGATGGGTTAGAGGTTAAAAGGTGACATAGGGAACACGGGGGGAAAAAGTTTGTGGGCGTATAGCGATGTGTGTTTGGTCATGGTGGTGGTGGTGGTGGTGATGGGGTGATATGTTCAACAATATGTTTACATGATCAGATGTTACGGTGGGTTACAGGGTAAAGCAGACAGAGAGGGCAGACATAACACAGTGGTTCCAGGAGGGGAGGGGTGATATGTGTTGATGATGTTAATGATGTTAATGATTGTTGAAGTATGTGGATGTATCTAGTGGTGGCGGTGGTGGTGTGTGCGACAGTCTCGAACCAACGCAAGTGTGTGGGTCTGTGTGTAAGTATATTTAAATATATGTACGTATATATATGTGTGTGTGTGTGTGTGTGTGTGTGTGTGTGTGTGTGTGTGTGTGTGTGTGTGTGTGTGTGTGTCTATATGTACAATACCATCTCCATCGGCTCTCACCTCCCTCAATCTTTGTACTACGCCACCCCCACTGATACTCTCCCCTCTCTATATATATCCACACGCGCGCATGCATATATACGGGCGTGTATATATGCATATAAATATATGTATGTGTGGATCTATGTGTGTATGTGTGTGTGTATATAAGTGTGTATGTATATATGTCAGTATATATGCGCATGTATATGTATACAACGTATTTGTCAGACTAAGTGTGTCTAGGTATGTATCTCCCCCATGGATTTGACACCACCAACACATCCACCACACCACCATAAACACCATTACCATAGACAACACCACCACACCCACACCACACAATAACCAGCCACAAATACACGCCAAACTGTCTACCGACAATCCACCACCCCCACACCACGCCCCATCCCAGCCAGCGACCGTCACCATCATCTTATCATCACATCCACCCCCACATACACAACAGGCGAAAGCATCCCTATGATCTATTCCACCAATCAAAACAATTCATATTGACCAACATATGAACTTCTGACTTTACCATATAGTATGTATTCATTTTCTACTAGTATTTTAAAAGGTCCGTCGAGCTGCCGATTATAGAGTCGGGTCAGATCGATACAGATCGAACCTTGAGCTGATCAGTGGCGAAACGCGCGTCACCTACCAATAAATGTAATGAAGGAGTAACCAATCGTCCTTGTTATCTTTTCAATATAATACACTCTATATAGCTCAACACCTCAACACAGAAGTGAACCTAAACATCGAGTGCTCACCCGGGTGAACCTACAGTAACTCCAAGTTACACTCCCTAGATATATATATATATATATATATATATATATATATATATATATATATATATATATATATATATATATATATATATATATATATATATATATATATATATATTGTTATACTTTGGGAGGGTCATGTTGCCAATAAGAAACACATGCACCAGTTGCTTTCACTTCAATTTATTAGAATAAATTTATAAATTTAGGAATTTATAAATTTATAAATTTCCGGTTGGTTGGTTGGTTCCACAACCGGATGGTTGTTTATATATTGTCAAAGTTCTTTCGTCACACATTCTGTGACCTCTTCAGTGACTGGGGATTCTTTTCTTTGTTTTTTGTGCCTCTCCTTTGTTCTGTCCTACGCCATCTTGTTTTTGTGTGTGTGTTGTGTGCTTAGTTTGCGCATGTGTTACATCCGGGTGTCTGTGTGTGTTTATATTCGTTTATCTATTTGTTTATTTACATGTTACTGGTTGGTTGGTTGTTCTATGTGCGTGTGTGTTTTCATTTTGTCCTTAATTGTAAGTTGTGATGTTGCTGTTCCACTCATGTTTCCTATTTAATTTTGGTTGTAATTCATTTATGTTTTTATGGAGACCAGGTATGGAGACCAGGTATGGAGACCAGGTACCTCCATAAAAACACTTATTAGCAAGACATACCCTTTTCAAAGACCTCCCTGTATAGATAAGAAATGTATAATCTGTAAATTAAGCCCCCATATTAACTGCAAAACTAGAAATGTAGTATATAGCATAAGATGTACTGAAGGACAATGTAGAGATAAAAATATAGTGTACATAGATGAGACAGCTCGTAGTATAGGGGAACGGATAAATGAACACTGGCGAGACCATCACAGAGGCAATAAACATAAATGAATTACAACCAAAATTAAATAGGAAACATGAGTGGAACAGCAACATCACAACAGCAACATCACAACGAAAAAATTCGCGAGATTTAAACCACCATGATTCGAACCAATACCACTTAGCTTTTAACATATGAAATCCGCCTTCTCACACAGCCCAGTACGGAACTATAATCTTCTAGAAATACATTATAGCCTCCCTAATTCTATCCCACTGGAATATGTCTACAACTATCTTATCAGCCCATAAATCAATCCTACCTTCGCTGTTACCCACTCCTTCGGACCAAGGATTTATATCTCTCATTAGCACTCACGATCTCTAACAGATGAACCTAATTCTAAGTACATTATCTTATTACTCCTACACCGCTTGAAATCTCACTTTCCTCTTATTATTCTTCTTATTATTATTATTATTATGAACATCTCAATATAGCCCTAATATTATTCATCGTGTTCTATATACCTACCATGCACATTTTACTACTTTACTACCTTCTATTATTGTTATCACTGTCTTATTTATACACGATTTGTTATTGATGCTGTGAAAACTAAACCCCCACAATTCGAACTAACAATCCCTACCTTTAGTATAGGCCACTTAAATAACGAATCTACAACTCTATTTAACACCACATAAAAACTATCATCATCACTAAATTAATCAAACGAAAATGTTTATCTGTCAAATAAAAAAATAAAAAGTAAATCTCCGGTTTATTGCTAGAATACCTACAGCACAGTGGATACCTCATAAATTCTGTCTCCAAGTACATCTTAGTGGTTACTGTTATCTAGTCGTTACCCTATCACTATATCTAATGTACCCTATAGCAGTTTTCACATGTCAATTCCATACATCTGTATCATATCAATCTGTTTAACATACTAGATTCTCCATTATACTCTATCTCTTACTTATATTGATGTTATTATTTTAATTGTCTGCTATCTAGTTATTTTATTTTATCATTGATATTATTGTTCTGGTTTAATACCACACTTATATAAAAACCATGCCTTATGTATCTTCTTCATTTCACCCGCTCTGATGAAAACGACCGGTTATAAACAAAGTATTGGAGATCGATTGGCGCATAATCAGGCGTATAGCGAACTCTAGACCTGCCAGATCAAAGAAACAATTGTCAGCAATGTGAATAAAGCCCTTATTGTATAACGAACCATGTCAATCTTCTTTCTTGAATTATATATATATATATATATATATATATATATATATATGTGTGTGTGTGTGTGTGTGTGTGTGTGTGTGTGTGTGTGTGTGTGTGTGTGTGTGTGTGTGTGTGTGTGTGTGTATATACATATATAATAATTAAGTCAAATAGGTAAAATTTTGCTTCGTTTATTATAAATTATAGATATACTGCTATATATATTTCGGTGACAGCCATCATTGGCTGTGACGTCTTCAGGCAGTCCGAATTGGTGTGGGAAAGACAGGTACACATGTTGTTTAAGTGTGTTTTACTCCGTCAATCATTGACGGAGTAAAACACACTTAAACAACATGTGTACCTGTCTCTACCACACCAATTCGGACTGCCTGAAGAGGTCACAGCCAATGATGGCTGTCACCGAAATATATATAGCAGTATATCTATAATGTATATCTATATATATATAAATGCAAGCTTCCGATTATGTGTGTCCGCCTAAAATTAACAAACTACCGGACCAAACTCCTCAAAATTACATGTACATATTCACTATACACTCGGACAGGTAACGGTTGAAAAGGTTTTACTTTGCAAAGCAAGGAATTCATTTAAATTCAATTTATCTTATTTTCTAATGAATATCAAAAGAGATCATCCATTTTGTTTTTTATGTTCTCCAGTCTGTAGATAAGAGAGCAAGGGATGGGAGAGAGAAAGAGAGAGAGAGTAAGGGATGAGAGAGACAGAGAGAGAGTGGGAGGTGGAAGAGAGGGTAAGGGGATGAGAGAGAAAGAGAGATAGTGAGTGGATAGGAGAGAGAGAGTAAGGGATGTGGGAGAGAAAGAAAGAGAGTAAGGCATGAGAGAGGAAGAGAGAGAGTGGGAGATGGGAGAGAGAGAGTAAGAGGAGGTGAGAGAGAAAGAAAAAGAGTAAGGGGATGAGAAAAAAAGTCGATGAAAGAGAGAGAGGGAAAGCTTTCAGCGTTGTTAACTTTTATTTATTTATTATCTTTACACACTTTTTAACTCTCCCGCTTCCTTAACGTTATTTATCTTTTCTTTATTTTTTGTTCTCTATTCTGTAGAGAGAGGGGGATGTGAGAGAGAAAAAGAGATAGAGAGAGTAATGGGGTGGGAGAGAGAGAGGGAAAGTAGACAGCGTTCATTAACTTTTATTTATTTATTATTTTTACACACTTCTTAATTCTCCCAATGTTATTATCTTTTATTTATTTTTTGTTCACTATTCTGTAGAGGATGAGAGAGAGAAAGAAAGAGAGGAGATGAGAAAGAGAAAGGGAGTGAGGTGGATAGGGAGTGAAAGACAATAAGAAAAGAGAAAAGATGGGAGAGAGAAAAAAGTAAAGAGGCAGGAGAGAGGGAGGGTGATTTGAGGGATTCTTTACCTAACGTGTGTCCGCGTTTATATATATATTTACACACACGTGTGTGTTATGGGGGGGAGGCGTTCTTTAGCAGACGATATATGTTACCATCAAAGCTTATTTTCTACATATGTCTAAAGAAATCACAGATGGTTTTATAGAAGTTGTATATATGTATGTATTTAACAGACAAAAAAAAACGGTAATTTTAAAAGATATTATTTGAATATATTATTTTCCGCTGTTATTTGAATTAACACAGAACATATTTTTTTTGTAGTGTTTGTCTTTGTTTTTTTAGGGGGGGGGGGGGTAAAAAATGATAATTTCAGAATACAATCTGAAATCCCAATATTTTCTACATATGTCTAAAATTAATTACACCTAATATACATTCATATAAAGAGATCATTTAAAACAACTTTACTGAGTGAACAATACATTCTATAGTTTCTATTTCGGAAAGAGTGTGGTGTGTAATAATTGTTTCTACTTTTGCCACAAGGCCAGCAATTACCCAGTGCATAGAAAACGTTCCAGATCATTATATGGTAGGTCATCTTCAGAGGCTAAGAGAAAGAAAACACACCGATCTGAAGAAAGTGAAGAAGTTCGGCATCCCGTCTAGCTGCTAACAGAGCCTAAACAGCTTTAGCACGAGCACACCGTTTGGATGAAAGGGAACAAAGGACTGCTGCTACACGAGAACAACAAATTAAGGAACAGCAGCAAATCAGACGAAATGATAATCAAGCACATCGTTCTACTGCCCGAGCAGGAGAACAAACCACAAGTAAAATGAACTGGCTGATGGGTGCTTTTTCTATGACCCCCAAAAGGACTACAGCAGTAATCCACAAATCAACATTGGGAAAATGAACAAACGCTGCCATTATTGTGGTGCCAAGAAGTGGGCAGCAGAAACACCAAGTTCGCTTCTCGGCCTTTTGGCTAAGATCAAAGTGTAGTGAGCCTTAAAACGATACAAGAACTTCCTGAATTTCTGAAGAATCTGCTCCTTCAGTATACACCAGAAGCACGACACTTCAATAAATACATCATAAAATATAATTCTGCCTTTCAAATGACATCTTTTGGGGCTGACAGGAATGTGATTGACTTTAGATTCTGTACAACTTATAAAATTCAGGGACAGTGTTACCACAGGAGCCTCACAAATTTGTGCAGGTTTACTTCATGGGTGGAAATGAAACACAGGCACAACAAAGATGTATCAATGTCTATGGTGGATTGCAGTTCTACATAGTCATAAAGTTACAAGAAATGCTTCACCAACATCACATGTACGTCAGTGTATTTAAATATGCACTGGAGCATATGAACAACACCAGAGATCGTAAAATCATCATTAGGGCAGACAAACGCCCAACTTCAGAACATGAACGCAGATTCAATGCACCTGTCACTGATGAAGTTATAATTGTTTCTACTTTAGGCACAAGGCCAGCAATTACCCAGTACATTACTGGTACTTTATTTTATCGACCTCGTAAGGATGAAAGGCAAAGTTAACCTCGGCGGGATTTGAACTCAGATTGTAAAGGGACGTAACTATGCTGGAAAGCATGTCTAACCCTCTACCGATACTGCCAATTTACCGTGAACAGAATGAACGACGTGACATTGTTTTGCAAAAACAAAGTGGACATTTGGAGCGAATTTGTGAAACTCATAGAGCCTATGATTCACTCCAATATCCACTCATCTTTTGGAATGGTCAAGATGGATATCATTTTCAGCTACGGCAGATCAGCCCAGGGACGGGAGAAGAATCTGGCCGATCAATCAGCTGCAAAGAATTCTATGCTTATCATTTCATGGTACGTGACCACTTCAACCAAGTTCTGCGATTCAAAGAAGTAACCAGTCAGTTCATAGTGGACATGTATGCCAAAATTGAAACAGAAAGATTGGGTTTTCTGCGAAGGAATCAAACTAAGTTGAGGGCAGATAACAACATCCACCTTAGAGATGCCATCAATTCTGATGTTGACCCAAGAAATATTGGCCAGCCAGTCATACTACCATCAAGCTTCACGGGAGGACCACGTTACATGCATGAACGTACGCAAGATGCAATGGCCTATGTCAGAAAATTGGTCGGCCAGATATCTTCATTATATTTACATGCAATTCAAACTGGTCATAAATATCAAATGAATTATTTCAAAATCAAAAACCAAAGGATCGACATGACCTCATTGCTCGGGTTTTCCATGAAAAGCAAAAAAAAACTCATCTGGCTCAAAAAAGAAGGAAGAATCTTTGGTGAGCTTAGTGCTTGAATGACCACTATTGAGTGGCAGAAGAGAGGTCTTCCTCACTCTCACACACTAATCTGGTGCAAGGAGAAGATAAGACCAGATGATATTGATAAGATCATTTCAGCAGAGTTGCCTGATAAAGGTGGTGATCCAGAGCTCTTTGAAACCATCAAGTCCAAACTCATTCATGGTCCATGTGGAGTCATCAATCCAACCTCTCCCTGCATGAAAGATCAAAAATGCAGCAAACATTATCCTAGAGCTTTTATTCGGGAAACTCGGACTGACAATAATGAATACCCCCTTTATCGTAGGCGTAGACCAGAACATGGAGGCAATACTGCAAGCCTAACATTTCGAGGAGAGGAGCTGACCATAAACAATCAGTGGGTCGTCCCACACAACAAATTGTTGTGTAAACTTTTAAAAGCTCATATCAATGTTGAGTATTGCAGCTCTGTCAAGGCAATCCTATATGTCACAAAATATATCAACAAGGGCAGTGACATGGCTACCTTTATTACTGTCAAAGAACTCAATGATGGTGGGCTGGATGAGGTTAAACGGTATCAAACAAGTCGATACATCTCCAGCAATGAAGCTATCTGGCAAATCTTTGGATTTGATATCCACCAACGCCACCAAACAGTGGTGAACCTCGCAGTCCATCTGGAAAATGGACAGAGAGTGTACTTCACTGAGATCACTGCTCATCAGTTGGCACAAGCATCACATGACACTACACTAACTGCTTTCTTTAAACTCTGCCAGAATGATGAATTTGCTCGATCCCTCCTATATGCTGAAGTCCCAACATACTACACGTGGACCAATTGCAAGACCTGGAATCGAAGAAAGCAGAGTCATTTAGTGGAAGGTGATGAAGTCAAGTCAAGTGATACTATTGGGCGTGTTTACAATGTCCATCCCAACAACAGAGAATGTCTTTATTTACGGCTACTTCTGCATACTGTTCGAGGACCAACGTCATTTGAGGATCTTAGGTGCTTCATAAAAAGGGAGTGCGCAACATACCAAGAAGCATGTAAACAGCATGAACTCCTGCATGACAATGGACACTGGAAGAAGTGCCTAGAAGCAGCAATCACTCAAGTAGCCAGTCAAATAAGACAATTATTTACTATTATGCTCACAGCATGTGGAATTGATGAAGCTCATCTACTCTGGCAGGAGTACAAAAACAATATGTCGGACGACTATCTACACCTAGCCCGAAGACATCATGGTAATATGTATATGGAATATACGCCCCATGATTTACAATCAAGCTCTCTGTGACCTGTCCCATCGAGTTCAGGCAATGAATAGCACATTAGCTAACTGCGGGATGCCAGAGCCATATGAAGAAATGGAGGTAGCACAAGACATTTTTCAGGAGATAAACTACGATATTCAAGCATTGCGTAAGTTTGTGGATGAAAATGAACCTCGATTGATGGATGACCAGAAATACGCAACTACATCATCGAAAACATTCAAAATAACAGGGGAGGAATTTTCTTCATCGATGCTCCTGTTGGCACAGGCAAGACATTCCTCATAAAACTCCTGCTTGCAAAAGTTCGCCAAAAGCAACATATTGCCCTTGCTGTGGCTTCAAGTGGCATTGCATCCACACCTCTGGATGGAGGAATAACTGCACACTCCATGTTTAAGCTGCCCATAGATCTCACACGGCATGAACAATCTTTTTGCAACATCAAGAAGAACTCACCCAAGGGCAAGCTTCTGCAAACATGCAAGATGATAATTTTGGATGAAGCTACTATGAGCCATAAAGGAGCAATTGAAGCTTTGGACCGGACGATAAGGGATCTGAGAGAAAATAGTTGCATAATGGGAGGAGTGACAATGGTTCTTGCTGGTGATTTCAGACAAACTCTGCCTGTAATTCTTCGAAGGCCTCGAGCTGATCAGATCAATGCCTGTCTGAAAACATCCTATCTCTGGCCCCACTTTCAGCTGTTGAGACTTACAACCAACATGCGAGTGCACTTAACTGGTGACGAAGGTGTCAGTGAGTTTGCCATCCAACTACTTAAATTGGGAAATAGACTTCTTGAAAAGGACTCCAATGACCATATTCAGTTGTCATTTGGCCATATCATTGACACAGAACAAGAACTGATTACCAGAGTGTTTCCAAACATTCAGACCATCCGAAATGGCTCTGTGAACGAGCAATCTTAGCACCTAAAAATATTGCTGTGAAAGAAATCAACAGAAGGCTGCTGGAGATGTTACTGGGAGAGAAAATATGCTACAAATCAGTTGACACGATCACTTCTCAAGACCAGGTTGTAAACTATCCAACTGAATTTTTGAACAAGCGGGAATTCCTCCACACAACCTGATACTAAAGCTAAGAGCATCGGTTATGCTACTTCGCAATCTGAATCCTCCAAAACTTTGTAATGGCACAAGACTGATGTCCAATGTTCTAGAAGTTGCAATCATATCAGGGAAATTTGCTGGTGACAATTGTTTCATTCCCAGAATACCTCTGAAGCCAACTGATTTTCCATTTGAATTTCAAAGACTTCAATTTCCGATCAGGCTCAGTTTTGCCATGACCATTAATAAATCTTAAGGGCAATCATTGAAAGTCGTTGGGTTGAATCTGGCAGATCCTGTCTTTTCACATGGTCAACTCTATGTTGGCACAACAAAGGTTTGGAACCCTGATTGTCTCTTCATTGTGGCACCACAGGGCAAAACCAAGAATATTGTTTATCCAGGGCTTTGGAATGAGCAATGTCGTAATTCCTCATTCAATGACAATACACACAGAACCTAATTCCTTAGTTATGTAGTTTGCAAGGAATTCTGAAGCCGCAAATTTACTGCATGGTGTTACTTTGGAAGAATATGCAGGCATTCCCGGGTACCTCTGCTATATAAAGTAGTATAAGTGAGGGCTTTGTTGGGTAGAAATAGCAGCCAAATTTCCTTCAAATCCCACCTTACTTTCTCAGGTATGTATATATGTATGAAGCAAAAAGGAATGGTTCTGTGTGATAACTCGATCTACTAGAAATATTAGCAAAATCCATTTCAAATCACAAACAACTGTCTTACACACATACATGTGTGTGTATGTATCTATGTATGTCAAGTGAGCCACTATAATTGTTGGTATAGCTAATAGAAATAGAAAACAAATCTCCCTCAAACAAGATCCTACTGCCATAGAGTCAAATATTGGTGAAAGCTACAGTGTACAAATTTAAATACACTTTCCACGAATTACAGAAATGAGTAAGTAAATTCTTCATTCAATCATAAACCAATGCTAAATTTATTTTCTTATTTTAAAATAGTCTTTACATTTTGTTTGAATTTCAGAGGTTCTGATTGAGCAAAAGAAAAAAAAGAAAGAAAACGATAAATAAAAAAAATCTAAATGTATTTTTGGGGTCATGCCCTTTTCACTGGCAACATACGTAATGATTCATCTATGAGTAAAGTTTTATATATGCTGACTGTAATAGGGAGCAGTATTCAAAAAATCACCACTGGAAAAAACTAATATTTTTATCTAGAAGATTTACTTTGACCAAACGGCAATAAATATTCTGCTATAATTCCTACTTTGGTTAAAATTCAGCAATCATATTTGAATGGTCAAATATATTGTAACTTTCATAAAATACCCGGGTATCACCGGGTAGCTCAGCTAGTTTATAATAAACGAAGCCAAATTTTATCTATTTGACTTAATTATTTTACATTACTCGGGAGTAAACAAACCAACCTGCGTACTTCGTCGAGAGCTCCAATCTGCATACTGAGGTGTCGGTAAACAACCAGCATATACTCAAAATTTATATATATATGTGTGTGTGTGTGTGTGTGGTGCCAAAGGTCCCGTCTTCCACATCTAAAATAAGGAGCAGATATTGCAATAGCCTGCGGTTCAAAGGCCCTCAACTTTTCAACAAGTTGCCGAGGGATTTGAGAGATCTGCATGGTGTGGGGGTGGATGTTTTCAAGAAACATCTTGACACCCTGCTATCCGGGATCCTGGATGAGCCCACAGCAAGGCACGAGGGAAACCTAAGAGAAGTAGAAACGAACTCCCTCTTGCACCAATGGCCAACCAACACAGACTGGAGATAGAATATGTAGCAACAAGGGCAGTGCCCCAGCATGGCCTTAGCCGGATGGCTGGAACAGATAAAAGAAAAAAAGAATATATATATATATATATATGAGAAAGTAAGACCCCGACGGCAGAGCTCAAGCTGTTTCGACGGCTATTTCTGGACTAAAGTCACTTTAGTTCAGAAATAGCCGTCGAAACGGCTTGATATCTGCCGTCGGGGTCTTACTTTCTCCTATTACCCATTCTACTACCCTAAGTATTGAGTACTCTGGTGCGTTATGGTTCCTTATCACAACTCCTTCGTTATATATATATATATATATATATATATATATATATATATATATATATATATATATATATATTTATTAAAATAACAGATTAAAGTTTAAGCAAAGAATCGCTGCTTTCACCCTTAACGGGATCTTCAGAAACTAACAAAGTCAATCTGTAAACGCAGAAGTGGATATTTCAAAAAACATTGCAACCGGAGGAAGACAGGAAGACGATACTTTGGTTCGTGGAAACGTTCGCTGGCAAAGAACGGGAAAAAACGAATATAATACGTCATTAATAGGAGCGGTGAAAAACAATTACGCGTAAAGACAGAACCACGTTTATGGTATAAAAGAGGTCGTAGACTAATGTTCTCTTAGGTGGTTCATAGAGACGTTCTCTGGCAATGAACGAAAACAACGAAGATAATACGTCATATGTGGATCGTGGAGAACAATAGCACGCAAAGACAAAACCAGGTAAATGGTATAGCAGAAGTCGTAGACTAAAATTCTAACTAGGAGACCGAATGAATCTCCGCTACAGAGTTGAGAACAAATTAAATAAATACAATACAGAAGTAATAGAAATAAATAAATACATACACGCAAACAAATACGTACATACACAAGCATACGCAAAACACTTACCATAGGTATACAAAACCACGCACATATAAATATGTGTGTGTATGCGTGTATACAAATAAATAAATAATTATATAAACGTATATGAATAAATAAATACGTATATAACAAGCGCACCTACATGTAAATACACGAATGTTCGGAGACGTAAGTCAACCAAAACATGAAGTACACATATACACACACCTTACATACGTACGAACCTGCATACTCACACAGACGCAAAACTCCCGTATACACATAGCCAAACCATATGTACCAGAATATATAAAATTATACGCCATAACATAAACAATCAAATATACGTACGAGAAGGTATACGTACCTTCACAGAACAAGCGGGTAATATATACTTACCTATGCAAATAAGTAATGGTATAAGCAAAACATATACTCAACTCCCACATCAAGACGTAAAATATCCACGTATAGATCGTACTATCCGTTAGGGTATAACGTGGGGCTGTAATACAGGAAAGTTTTATGCAATTTATGTTTACAAGCCGAAATTGCCTCAGATTTTTTGTTTAAGATGTGGTCTGTGGCGTAGAGTATTTCCAGGGCCTCAGCGGCGCAGAGGTCACATGGTCTTTTATTTCCGTTATACGATCTAGCCCTAGCTAGGATCTCCCAGTGTAACTTATATTGGGTGTGGTTGTCTTTTAGACTCCAGATATAAGCTGAAAGTGACGTCATATTCCTTCTTAGAGGGTAACGAAAAGAATGGGTATGCATGTAAAGACGCTGCTTGAATCTATTGGCGGTTAACCCTATGTAGGCCCTACGGGACGTAGGTGTTACAACCTTACATTTGTAGACAATGTTACTAGAGAGGCATTTCCCGGTTCTGAAGATCCCGTTAAGGGTGAAAGCAGCGATTCTTTGCTTAAACTTTAATCTGTTATTTTAATAAATATTTGCTCTACGGTTCTTATATATTTGATATATATTTATCCTTATTGAGCCCTCTTTGGATTTTAGTCTTCAAATTTATTATTATTACTATATATATATATATATATATATATATATATATATATATATATATATATTGGAATAAATGCTCTTAAATAGCGATATATATGTGAATATAGACATAGAATATTCGAAAATATTCTGTATGTTTATAATAAACATTTTGAAGACCTAATCGCTATAGAATAGAATACGTCACGTATTACAATTACAGAATATTTTCGAATATTCTATGTCTATATTCACATATATATCGCTATTTAAGAGCATTTATTCCAATTTCTAATTTCTGCCGGACCGGCAACCGCTCTTTCAAACCAGTTCCTGTACACAGCTAAGTATTCTATAAGTCTCTAGCTGTGTCATTCTCGATAAAAGCACTGGATATGTAGTCCTGAAGATTTCTAATAAGAATGAAACGCGTAGATTACTTCCCTTGCTTTTATCGAGAATCTAATTGTAATACGTGACGTATTCTATTCTATAGCGATTAGGTCTTCAAAATGTTTATTATAAACATACAGAATATTTTCGAATATTCTATGTCTATATTCACATATATATCGCTATTTAAGAGCATTTATTCCAATTTCTAATTTCTGCCGGACCGGCAACCGCTCTTTCAAACCAGTTCCTGTACACAGCTAAGTATTCTATAAGTCTCTAGCTGTGTCATTCTCGATAAAAGCACTGGATATGTAGTCCTGAAGATTTCTAATAAGAATGAAACGCGTAGATTACTTCCCTTGCTTTTATCGAGAATCTAATTGTAATACGTGACGTATTCTATTCTATAGCGATTAGGTCTTCAAAATGTTTATTATAAACATACAGAATATTTTCGAATATTCTATGTCTATATTCATATATATATATATATATAATGTATATTAAACAATACAATATAATTACCTCATTACCAGAGGTTTCCCGAATAGGACGAATACGAAAAACGTCCTCATTCGTTCGTCGGACAAGGCAATTTAAAACATAGTGAAATATTTGAAAAGTCTCCTCAAGAAATGCAAAAAATATATAAATAAAAGTAATGCAAGAGATATATAAAAAAATAAGGAAATATAGTTACGGTATGTGTATATGTATGTATATACACTCACAAATGTACATATGTGTGTATGTACAAATGCATGTGTATGGTGAAAATGTGTGCGTAAGTACATATATGAGGGCAAGTATATTTGTGTATATGTGACCACAAATACGTATATAATATGAGTTGAAAAAGAAATTGTATGATAATATAGTTGACACGCATCCAGATACAGGTATTAAATACACATACGAGTATGAAAGCACGCGTATAAACACACACACACGCGCGCGGTCACTTATATGCGGAAGATAAAGAGGGAAGGGAGTGTAATAGTAAAAAGAAGTGTCATTCTCGATATATGTATAAAAATGAAACAATATATGAGAATGAAAAAATATTTTTTAAATCAAAGAGAAAGTAATCAATTAACACTAGAGAAAAGAAAACAAACATAGGTACGCACGTACATACATATATATATATATATATAAAAATATTTATACACACAAATACGTACAGTCAAAAGCGCATGCATGCGTACATACATACACACGAGGCACGTATATATATATATATCGCCACATGTATATCTAATCACACGTACGTACGCGACTATATATATATATATATACATATATATATACACACCCATACATACATATACATATACACACATATACATACACATACACATACATTCACCCGCATACACACACACGTATAAATAAGTATGTAAAAAACATAGATATAAAAAAAACATAGATATAAAAACACACATACATATACGTACGCACGCACACATACGGATTATTTTTCTTTTCCTATTATTATGTTTAAAAGAGTTAGTATTGTTGGGTATGTACTTAATCGGTTCGCTAAATCCGCTATTTTGAAGGGCTTTATTATAGTACGGGGATGCCTTATTGAAAATAGCTTCTGAGGAAGAGAGGGTGGAGATCCTACGGCTAATATTAGGGATAAGGTTTTTAAAAACTATAGGAGGATGGCAAGAGCCTTTATTTATATATTTTAAATTTTTTCATTAGGTTTATGGTATGGTTTATAAGAAGCAGTAGGCAGATCTAGGTTTATATCTAGAAAATTAACATTGGAAAGGTTAGTGTCAATAGTAATTTTAAGATTAAAACTAGCGAAGGTTTTTATTAAGTCTTTCCTTAATCTATCTAAGTTATGGCCTATGGTGGTATGGGAAAGTATTAGACCATTGTCGCGATAAAGCCCAAAAATATGGTTAGGGAATTTTTCTTTAAGTGTGTGTAGGAGGAATAGGCCGACTAAATCACAAATATCAGCACTGTCAAAAGAACCCATTGAGACATCGAATGGGTTCTCTGGGTTAGATAGTTTTACCCAAGTGTCATTAACAGTAAAGAGTAGAGTGTTTCTAGCGTGCAAGATGACATTCTCTTCAATGTCAGAAATATTGGTAAAATTTCTAGCGAAATTTAAGGCTTTCGCTAAAAGAGTCTGAGTGATAGACGAGTAGAAATCTACAATGTCAAATTGGGTGAATCTAGAACTATTTTCATCTTTAATATTATTAAACCAATGTACTACGGAAGAGCTATTTATCCATTTGAGTAATTCAGACTTACTTCTAATCTGTGTGTTTATATTATTTAAAATGTTTTTGCTGGCAAGACCGATATCAGTCTTAGCAGGGTTGATTAATCTACAACTAGGACGATTAATAAAGTCAGGTTTGTGATCTTTAAGGGTGATATATGCATTACGTTTAGCAAGTTTTTTCTGTCCTATTATCTATTTTTAAAGAACTAGCTAATTCTTTAGCTTCCTTATTTATATTATTATTATATGTGTTTATATTAGCTATTTGGTATTTAGAGGTGATGTTATCTATTAAGAGTTGGTCGTGTAAATTATTATTAACTTCGTATAGGTTTTTAGTTTTGTCGGAGAAAATGAACTTATTTTTAGAAGATTTGAATATTGAAATATCGTTAGATAGTTTAGATTGAAAAGGGTTAGAGTACTTACGAAAATTGATATGGTTGATTAGATTAACTAAGTCTAGTTCAAAAGCGGTCATATCTTTTACTCTTTGCGGGTATTTATGAATTTTGATATCAAAATGTTCCGTAGAGTCCGTGTTAAAGTGTCCATCGTGAATCAAAGCTTTCCATCTCATTCTTTTAACAACCTTCTCTACTTTGTCTATCAGCATTTTCGTGTAGGAAGTGTTAGAAGGTGTTGGGATATTCTTGATAGAGTAATCCAAAGGATATTTATCCATGCTCAGTATTGGTTTAAAATCCTATTGACTGAAGAGTGATCGACTTTAAAGGGGCTGGAAGGTGCCAATCTCATAAAAATGTAGAATATGCTGCGATCATTGAAAATTGAAAAAGTCATAGGAGTGAAGAGTGCTCTATGTAAGTACCAGAGCAAAATTTAATGTATAATAAACAATACAATATAATTACCTCATTACCAGAGGTTTCCCGAATAAGACGAATACGAAAAACGTCCTCATTCGTTCGTCGGACAAGGCAATTTAAAACATAGTGAAATATTTGAAAAGTCTCCTCAAGAAATGCAAAAAATATATAAATAAAAGTAATGCAAGAGATATATAAAAAAATAAGGAAATATAGTTACGGTATGTGTATATGTATGTATATACACTCACAAATGTACATATGTGTGTATGTACAAATGCATGTGTATGGTGAAAATGTGTGCGTAAGTACATATATGAGGGCAAGTATATTTGTGTATATGTGACCACAAATACGTATATAATATGAGTTGAAAAAGAAATTGTATGATAATATAGTTGACACGCATCCAGATACAGGTATTAAATACACATACGAGTATGAAAGCACGCGTATAAACACACACACACGCGCGCGGTCACTTATATGCGGAAGATAAAGAGGGAAGGGAGTGTAATAGTAAAAAGAAGTGTCATTCTCGATATATGTATAAAAATGAAACAATATATGAGAATGAAAAAATATTTTTTAAATCAAAGAGAAAGTAATCAATTAACACTAGAGAAAAGAAAACAAACATAGGTACGCACGTACATACATATATATATATATATAAAAAAATATTTATACACACAAATACGTACAGACAAAAGCGCATGCATGCGTACATACATACACACGAGGCACGTATATATATATATATCGCCACATGTATATCTAATCGCACGCACGTACGCGACTATATATATATATATGTATATACACACCCATACATACATATACATATACACACATATACATACACATACACATACATTCACCCGCATACACACACACGTATAAATAAGTATGTAAAAAACATAGATATAAAAATATATATATATATATATATATATATATATATATATATATATATATATATATATATATATATATATATATATATTTATATTTATATATATATATATATACATTGAACTAAAACCTGTTGAGAAAGTGGCTTCCTTGTTCAATCATCTTACCAGAAGCCTGACATTATTTATGTAAGCGGACAGTACCTGATTTAGGAGCCGCAGAAACCCATATACTGGATTTTACCAACCTTCCAGGGGTCCGGGTAAATTTTCAATACGCGAATTCCTTAATCGTTTTTTTTTTGGCTATGCGAATGATTGTTTAACCATCGTCTCGGTGGGTTTGGCCTTTAACGTTTGTTATAGCTTTGGTTCATCTGAATCATTGAGCACTTGCCGCACATCTCGGAGGTTGTTTTTCGTTATTTCGCGGGCCGAAATGCGAATCTCGATAATTTATGTTTATATATATATATATATGTGTGTGTGTGTGTGTGTGTGTGTGTGTGTGTGTGTGTGTGTGTGTGTGTGTGTGTGTGTGTGTGTGTGTGTGTGTGTGTGTGTGTGTGTGTGTGTGTGTGTGTGTGTGTGTGTGTGTGTGTGTGTAAATGAAGTAATTTGCGTCGGAAAGGTCCAGGAAAAAAGAGTGCTCTATGTAGGTTACAGAGCTTAATAGTTATGTAATACACAACATAAGGCAATTATTTCATTTACCAGTGGTTTCTTGAAAGCAAACAAATTTTGTATATATGTATAAATATATATTATATATATATATATATATATATATATATATATATATATATATATATATATATATACATCTATATATATACATACATACACATAGTCATACACATATACACACGTACATACACACACATACATACACACACATATACACGCATACATACGCATACACAAATATAGATATATGTACACACACATACATACGCACACACACAAATAATTATAAGAAAAAATATAATAATAAAAATACCGTCACATAAGAATAAAAATAAATGTAAAAATTATAAAGTTGACAGCGATACAGGCAACAAATAAATGAACAAACACACGTGGTAAGCAATACACACAATTGCACATACACATACATACGTAAAAATAAATACATACACACACACACACACACATACACATACATATGGTGGCTGCCAACTCGTTTTCGAGTACGGCCACTACTTTATAACCATGTAGGAGAACCCCTACCGATGCGCTGAACGAGTGTGACTTTTTAGTCCAGCCAGCGACTGGAAAACTCTGGTACAAACACTACACTTGTGACAATTATTGACACATAGTGCTGGGCCCATGGTACCATGTGACGACAAGTGCAGAGAGATCTCCAGATATAAAGCAATGCCTGTGTCGTGAAGCTTTTATAGTGAGCAAAGGCACTGCACAAAGCCAGTCCCACTCTCTTAACCAAGATGATATTTACCAAAAAGAAGAACAAGTCAACATCATTGGATACATACACATACACATATACATACACATACACATATACATACACATATACATTTCAAGAAATC
>OZ024754.1:18553543-18576043 GCA_964016885.1 Eledone cirrhosa | reverse complement strand
ATATAAATACATTATCGGAGAAAGCTAATAGCGAGGAAAATGTTTAACCCCGACGGCAGAACTCAAGCCGTTTCGACGGCTATTTCTGGAGTAAATTAGAATTTTTGGCGTGGTAATAAATAGCCGAACTTTTTTTATTATTTTTACTATTTAATTTTATTATTTTTATTTTTTTATTTATTATCCTTTAATCTCAATTGTTTAACCATTTCTATAACGTCCGACTCTCAGTATCCTTCTTCGCCTGCCTTCTACCTAGCCTAATTTCATACACACTCCTTAGAATTTGCTGTATAGAATTCACTTTCAACGCTTGACCGGCTCCACCCACTCCCTCATTGTTCTACAGGCAAGTTCAGTCAACACCCCACCCCACCCACTGCCATGAAAGATTTAATTGTGTTTACAAGAAATGTTGACCAATCCTTTTGACGACTACAATCTTCCCATATGAAAAGTTCGGCTATTTATTACCACGCTAAAAATTCTAATTTAGTCCAGAAATAGCTGTCGAAACGGCTTGAGCTCTGCCGTCGGGGTTAAACATTTTCCTATTACCTACTCTACTACCCTAAGTATTGAGTACTCTGGTGCGTTATGGTCCATCCGGTTCCTTACTACACTTCCTTCGTTATATATATATATATATATATATATATATATATATATATAGATATAGATATATATCCTCATTTAACACCCAGTTTCCCTGCTATACATGTGTAGTTGTTAACGCATATGTATGTAAGTATGTATGTATACATGTAAACTTATAGACATGAATGCATATGCATATATATGTGCATATATATGTATATATATATAACGGCGGCGAAGATTCGAAACCGAATCTGAGCTTTTCCGCCTCTGGGACAAGCCGTGGTTAGTTCTTTACGCCCGGCAAACCAAACCCTTGGGAGATGCTAAACACATGTCAGAGGTAGTTTACACCTGGCAGAAAATAGGTCAGATGATATATCCATCCTTCTGAGTTGTTTACACCTGGCAGACCAACCCCTTGGGAGTTACTAACCAAAGGTCAGAGGATATATCTATCCTTCTAACTTCAACCGTTATAAATACAAGTGTTGTTTACGGCCCGGCAGAAAAAGTGGACTACAGACAAGACAGGTCGCATTTACACGCTATAGTCACGAAAACCGGCTGCCTACTAACTTCTCACACGTCTGGCTGAGTGATTACTACTACTGCTAAAACAAAAAAGTATACTAATACGTACACACGCATACACAGTAAGTTCACACTGATTGCATTTTTATACGTACCATTTTTGTCACATTGTATCTTTCAGATACAGTACAAATTATCTTATAATCGTATTCTGTGATACTGTGATACATTAAGGGTACCACATTAAGGGTACTTCAACAACTCTCTGGCGATATTTGGCGACCTGTATCTTTTTTCTCTAAGCGATTAAAACCCGCCGAAACTAAGTACAGCACATTCAGTCGTGAATTATTGGCAGCATACCTTGCTGTCAAGCATTTTCGACACATGCTAGAAGGTCGAGTGTTCTCCATATACACCGACCACAAACCACTAGTGTACGCGTTCAACGCCAAGCCTGACCGACACTCACCCAGGAAGATCTGACATTTGGACTTCATTTCTTAGTACACTACTGATATTCGGTGCATTAAGGGTGCCACTAACTTAGCAGCTGATGCCCTATCACGCATGGAGCTTAACGCAATCCACACCACTGCCATTATCGATCTCCAGAAGATTGCAGCGGATCAACAGAATGACGAGGAACTGCTGCAGCTCCGGAAATCATCCTTGAAATTGCAGGAATGCCCGCTGCCCTCTTCTTCGGGTTATATTTGGTGCGACATCTCCACAGGCCACGAGCGCCCATACGTTCCCCGGAAACATCGACGCGACGTTTTTTCGGCACTGCATTCTCTGGCACATCCTGGCGTCCATGCCACGCGGAAACTGATGGTTGCCCGCTTTGTGTGGCCCAACAAGGACACCCGTGAATGGGCTAGGAACTGTATCGCTTGCCAGAAGGCGAAAATTCACCGGCACATCAAAGCCCCGATCGGTTCTTTCGCAATACCTGATGCACGGTTCCAACATGTGCATATAGACATCGTTGGACCTCGCCTCCTTCTCACAACTACACTCATCTTCTCACCTGTGTCGACCGATTTTCTCGCTTGCCAGAAGCTTTTCCCCTGAAGGATATTACCGCGGAAACTGTCGCCAAAACGCTAGTGTTTCACTGGGTTTCGCGTTTCGGCACACCCGCGAACATCTCTACGGATAGAGGACGTCAGTTCGATTCGCACCTCTTTACCGAGCTGACTCGTCTCCTTGGGTGTAAACGGCCTATCACCCTGCCGCTAACGGTATGATAGAACGTTTCCACCGTCAGCTAAAAGCAGCCATCAAGGCTTACGCAGACTCCACTAACTGGTTCGAATACCTCCCACTCATTCTTCTCGGTATTCGTTCCACTGTTAAGGAGGGAGTCGGACATTCTCCGGCTGAAATGGTTTATGGCACCGTACTCACTCTACCTGGGCAAATGATCGCTCCTGTTTCGCCACAAGAACTTCCAGACCCAACAAAATATGTGCACCGTTTACGGTCACCGATGTCGCAGCTGTCTCCTTCAGCCCCTAAACAACAGCACATTACTTTACACTTACCAAAAGACATCGATACATGGACGCATGTTTTCGTTAGAAATGACAGTATTCCATCGCAACTTCGTCCGCCGTATTCCGGGCCCTATAAGGTGATACAGAAACGCCCTAAGTATTTCGTCCTCGACTTGAACGGGAAACGAAATACCGTCTCCATTGACCGTTTAAAAAAAGCGTTCATGGAACAGGAATTGCCACCAGTACCCACCGTTTCTCCAGCAGACTCACCAACAACTTTGCCCAACACAAACACGACAAATTCTGCACAACCCCGACACACCAAATCTGGAAGTACAGTTCGATGGCCCACGCGATACGTACAAGTTTATCGGGTAAGTACAAATTATGCATCTGGTCGACATTTCGGCTAATTTGTACATTTCAACGAATCGGCCAATTTTTGTGGTCATGAACTATTGCTACACACAAATCAATTGACTCTGTGCATCACACACATAAAAAAAACAGACAAAAGAACATTTTTCCGTTTCTATGAAATGAACGAACTTTTAATCAACAAACTTTTCGTACGAACATTTTCAATTTTATGAAACATCACAGTACATTTTCCTGCATGTAAATTTCTTTTGCTTTGCATGTTTTCTTTCAAGTGTTTGTAAGTGACTTTAATGTATTTTTTTTTCTGATTTTCTTCAACAACACACATAGTCATACCTATCTTAATTTTACATACACCTAGATCGTTCAATCTTTAGCTTTCTCACTGGAAGGGGAGTACTATAACGGCGGCGAAGATTCGAAACCGAATCTGAGCTTTCCAGCCTCTGGGACAAGCCGTGGTTAGTTGTTTGCACCCGGCAGACCAACCCCTTGGGAGATGCTAAACACAGGTCAGTTGTTTACATATGGCAGAAAATAGGTCAGATGATATATCCATCCTTCTGAGTTGTTTTCTCCTGGCAGACCAACCCCTTGGGAGATACTAACCAAAGGTCAGAGGATATATCTATCCTTCTAACTTCAACCGTTATAAATACAAGTGTTGATTACGGCCCGGCAGAAAAAGTGGACTACAGACAAGACAGGTCGCATTTACACGCTATAGTCACGAAAACCGTCTGTCTACTAACTTCTCACACGCCTGGCTGAGTGATTACTACTACTGCTAAAACAAGAAAGTATACTAATACGTACACACGCACACACAGTAAGTTCACACTGATTGCATTTTTATACGTACCATTTCTGTCACATTGTATCTTTCAGATACAATTCAAATTATCTTATAATCGTATTCTGTGATACTTGTATTTACGTGGCTCAAAGAGCCACCAAATTATTGTACGAATATTTCATGTTATAAATTTTATCATTCAATATTCAAATTAAATATTGTTATAATGAAATAAACTTTGTAACAACACAAGCCTCGTATTATTCTTTGCATTGAAACCATCATACCAACAATTCCATCTATTCACTTATCCGTTACAACCCAAATATTCGCTACATATATATAACATATATTTATATACATACATATATAAATATATTATATATATATATATATATATATATATATATATATATATATATATATATATATATATATATATATATATATATATATATATATATATATAAGAACAAAAGATGGTTAAAAGAGTTCCATGTATTTTATTATGCGCATTTCAAAAACAAATATCATCATGCAATAATATTTGTTTTCATCAGATAAAACAGGAAGACATGATATGAAGGTTAAAAAACACTTGTGGATAGTGCAGTTTTAAATCAACATATGAAAAGTAGTTTTAGATTGATGTGTGATATTGGGAAAAATATTTTATTTTGAGGGGGGGGGGTGAAAAAGAGGAGGAGATGAGAGTAAAAAGTGGAGAAGGAGGAGTATAATGAGGAAGGATGAGATAGGAGGAGAGATGGGTGATAGAGAGAGAGAGAGAGATAGCTTTTATAACTGAGAAAGATATATTGTTTTACATAGAGAGGTTGAAAACCGTTGGAAGATAATGTATAAATTAAAAGAATTTGAAAATTAACGAAGAGAAAAATAATGTAAAGTTAAGGTTTGTATATTGAAGGGTTTAATAATATGTGCGATGAAAAGAAAATGTTAATATGTATTAAGAATAATATTTAAGGGTTTAATAATATGTGTGATGGAACCATGATAATTTAGAATATATAAACTTTGAAGCCTCTGAGATTATGTCAAAACTTGGCATTGAAAAAAAGACCGAACCATTCCTCCTAAGAACTCCGAGGATAAATCTCAAGGATCACAAAAACAATTTTCGCACTGAACTACCTGTTAGATTAATCGCCCCCTCTAAATCAGATCTGGGGGTTGTTAGTAAAGCCATATTGGATAGAATTATCCCACAGGTTCGTTCTAATTGCTCTTTTTTTAACTTAAATTTATGGTTTGGTACTTCTGAAGTGATTGGCTGGTTCAACAAATTGAATAATAAAAACAAACTAAAATTTGTTCAATTTGATATTGCCAGCTACTATTCTTCTATTTCGCCTTCACTTCTCAATAATGCTCTATCTTTCGCACTTAAATATTCTGACATCACCACAGATGAACTTCACATCATTCTCACCGCACGTAAAACCATCCTAGAGTTCAACAATGAATATTGGACCAGAGCCGATACCTCTAACAACTTTGACATCACAATGGAAGCATCCGATTCATCCCAATTGACAGATTTAATTGGTATCTTTATTTTGAACTCTTTGAGTCGGAAAATTCCTCAACTTCGCGGTGGAATTTATCGTGACGATGGACTCTTTACTATCTTAAATTGCAACATAGTTAACCTTAATATTATTAAGAACAATATACGTAATCTCTTTAACCAACATAACATTTGCTATTGTTAAGTACATCTGACCTCTACCCTTATTTTGGTAGTGTTGTTGGTGTTGTGGTCAGCTTATGTCTTGCTGCTGCTGACAATTTAGAAGTATCTGTGTGTGTGTTTTTTCATCCCTCCTGCCACCATCTCCCGTGGTGGTGGTGGGGGGGGGGGGGGGGGGGGTTCTGCCGTGTATATGAAGAAATAGAAGGCAATAAAAAGAAGAAAACAGAAAATAAATAATAAATAGAGAATAAATGAAAAGTAATGAAAAAGTAATGAAAAATGAATATGGAAAATGAAAAATAAAAATGAAAAGTGAAAAATAAAAATGAAGATTCAAATAAAATAAGATAAAATGTGTGTGTGTTACAACCAATCTCAAGGTCAGAAATATGTTGGATAAAGTGGTAGGAGGAACAAGATGGTAAAAGAATAAAACGAAATAGGATAATCAAATAAAATGTGTGTGTGTTATAACCCATCTCAACTTAAATATAAATATAAGGTGATAAAGTGAAGAAAACAGAAAACAAATAACAAATGAATAATGAGAAATCAAAAATGAAAAATCAAAAATCAAGTAAATTAAAATGTGTGTGTTATAAAGATGTTGGCCAAATTATAAAGGCTGTGTCAGAATCAATCTCTAGGCTATCATGGTGTCTGCTCAGCCTGGGGTGGTCCCTATGGCTTGAGGGGAGTTCCCAACCTATGGTGTTGTTACTGCCCGTATAGCTTAAGGGAGGTCTGGCCGAGAGGTGTCTACATGTTCTGGAGAAGTCCCTATAGCTTGAGGGGAGTTCACATCTTAAGATACTCCATGAGAAAAGTAAGACCAGCTTTATACAACTGGATATCGCAGGCTACTACTCCTCAATCTCACCCATAGTACTCAATAAGGCCCTATTTTTAGCGATGTCCAATACGGATCTAACCCGATGTCCAATACGGATATAACCATCGCCATTCCTTCAATAAGGAGGCCAAAAGGAGAAGTACGGTTCTCTCCGACCTGATCTGGAAGCTTAAGCTGGACAGGACCCCGTACTCTCTGGCCTGGTCCATAATCAGGAAAGTACCACCCGATAAAGGGGGATCTTGCATATGCTAACTATGTCTGAACGGGACCCTCAAGATACTAAGAGGTGGAAGCGGCCAATATCTTTATAACACACACACATTTTAATTTACTTGATTTTTGATCTTTCATTTTTGATTTCTCATTATTCATTTGTTATTTGTTTTCTGTTTTCTTCACTTTATCACCTTATATTTATATTTAAGTTGAGATGGGTTATAACACACACACATTTTATTTGATTATCCTATTTCGTTTTATTCTTTTACCATCTTGTTCCTCCTACCACTTTATCCAACATATTTCTGACCTTGAGATTGGTTATAACACACACACATTTTATCTTATTTTATTTGAATCTTCATTTTTATTTTTCACTTTTCATTTTCATTTTTCATTTTCCATATTCGTTTTTCATTACTTTTTCATTACTTTTTCATTAATTTTTCATTTATTCTCTATTTATTATTTATTTTCTGTTTTCTTCTTTTTATTGCCTTCTATTTCTTCATATACACGGCAGAAACACACACACACACACACACACACACACACACACACACACACACACACACACACACACACACACACACACACACACCACCACCACCACCTCCACCACAGGAGATGGTGGCAGGAGGGATGAAGAAACACACACAGATACTTCTAAATTGTCAGCAGCAGCAAGACATAAGCTGGCCACAACACCAACAACACTACCAAAATAAGGGTAGAGGTCAGATGTACTTAACAATAGCAAACACAAACACTACAGGGACCCTCACCCCAGAAAGAATTTCTATAGACTTTGGACTGAGGAATGCTCTCAAAACTGACCAATGGGAAGAGTGACCTTACAAATCTTTATAACATTGAGATGGGTATAACACACACACATTTTATTCGATTATTTTATTTTATTTTGTTCCATTACCATCTTATTCCTTCTACCACTTTATACTTTTTTTTTAGCTGACTCCAACAACAACACCACTACCAACATAAGAATAGAGGTCAGATGTACCTAACAATAACAAGAACAACCACTACAGATTGGCTTGCCTCAGAACGAATTTCTATAGACTTTTGACTGAGGAATGTTCTAACAACTGACCAATGAGAGGAGAAGAGGCCCTTTGACGCTGAAATTCGTTTGTTTAAATTCATATGAATCCAGTTCCTCAGTGAAATAACAATCCAACCAGGAACTGGGCATATCAGAGTATTGACAAAGTTATACACCTCAACAACATGTGTACTCGTCTCTACCACACTAATTTCGACTGCCTGAAGAGGTCACAGCCAAAGATGGCTGTCACCGAAATATATATAGCAGTAATAAACGAAGAAAGTGAGGTTTTTTTTTACAAATTGAAAAATAACCGAGGTGTCCTACACGAGTGAAAGTATAAAGAAAAAGAGATGAAATCGAAAATGCAACTGGAGTCTTATTTTTTTTTTAAATATATATTTTTTTTTTTTAAATATGACTCCAGTTGCATTATCGATTTCATCTCTTTTTCTTTATACTTTCACTTGTGTAGGACACCTCGGTTATTTTTCAATTTGTAAAAAAAAACCTCACTTTCTAATATAGGGTCTGTGGTTTTTCTCACTTGTGAGAAAAACCACAGACCCTCCATCTCAACTCACCTTTTGAAAAGCAGAAGAACTGCGAAACTGGTAAAGGAACCAAATAAATATATATATTTTTTTTAAAAATAAGACTCCAGTTGCATTTTCGATTTCATCTCTTTTTCTTTATATATATATATATATATATATATATATATATATATATATATATATATATATATATATATATATATATATATATATATCATATCATATATATATATATATATATTTATTTTGCAAGGTTTTTTATACGAAATCGTGTGTGAAACAAATATTGTTATATTTGAGGACGGTCATATTGTTATAATATTGCCAGAAATAATAATAAAACACACTCATTGATTGGTCGGGGTTGGTTTTCGCTTCTGTATCTTTTATATCTCCACAGTTAATATATATATATATGTGTGTGTGTTGTTGTCAACGCATATGCATGTATACATGTAAACTATCTGGCAATTAATGTTTATCATTGATTGACCAACGGTTAAAAATACAGATATAAATAGATATATATAGTCTATCAAAGTTCTTTCGTCACACATCTGCGACATCATCAGTGGTACTATTATGTTTCCTCCCGTTGTATTGTAATGTCTATGCCATTTTTATTTTATTTATTTATTTATTCTTGTCTCTGTCCCCCCATGCATTTGCGTGTGTGTTCGTGTTTGGTGTGTGTGTTCGTGTTTGAGTCTATGTGTGTTTGTATTCTATCTTTGTTCACTAGTGTGTATTCTATCTTTTGTTTACTAGTGTGTGTTTATGTGTGTTTGTTGTTATTGTACTTGTGTATATTTATTTATTTAGGTCAGTATTGTGTGTTTGAGTATAGTTGTTGTTGTTATTCCATTCGTTTTTCTGCTCAACTTTGGTTTTCTTGGTTCTATTTCAGTTGCTTCTCTGATTTGCCTACCTGCTGAGTCATTTCTATGTTTAGATATTATTTTAATTTCTATGTTGTCTATATTACCATCATGGCTTTGTCTGGCGTGTTCATATAGTACCGAACCGTCTTTTTATCCTTTTAGTTCCCCCCAGTGTTGGTCTATTATTTCTCCTATAATAATTGCCAGTAACTACAGGATCTCCAACTTACTCTCGATGATTATACGCCCCATAATTAAGATGTCCCCAGATATATGTGACAGCACAGAGGACCTCCTCAGTAGAATCAATGAATGCAACAACAAAACTTAACAAACTGCATAATAGGCAGCATGGATGTAGTATCACTATACCCATCCATTGACATTGATTTTGCTGTGGAAAAATGTGTGGAAATAATCAGTGAGAGCGAAGTGGAGTTCTGCGATGTCGACACAGATGAACTGGGCCTCCTACTTAGACTTACTTATGACACCGAATACCTAAATAACAATGACCTTAGTGGTTTCTGCCCCAGTAGACCTATAAGAGGTAGACCCCACCTCCATAACCTCAATGGCTAAAAAGACTCACATAGGAAGATGGAATGGATGGACCAAAGCCATACAGACACCCAAAAACAACGATCAGGTGAGAAAAATAGTTGCACATGCAGTAGGGGTTAGTATTAAAACTACCCTAAAGGGTCACATGTTTAAATTTAATGAGAAAATCTACACCCAGAATGAAGGAGCAGCCATTGGCGTCAGCATAGCTGGCGATGTTGTCAATCTATTTATGGTATGGTAGGAAAGAAGAAGAAGAAGAAGAAGAAGAAGAAGAAGAAGAAGAAGAAGAAGAAGAAGAAGGTGGGGATAAAGCATATGAGTGGAGGAAGATTAACGAGCAGGACTTAGTGATGGGGAGTGAAAGTGAGCAGTATTAGGGTGGGGTCAGGAGTACAATCAGTTGCATCTGTTTTTCTTCATATATAGACATATACACATAGGTTCGTTTTTGAAGCCACGAGAAAATGTTGGTTGTTTCTTTTTTTTTTTTTTTGTTATTTTGAAAAACCACCACAATACAGACGAACTATAAATAACAGCCGACTACGTCAGGTACAATACGTCCAAAAAGTAGACAAAACCCCCAACGAATATCTAACCCCCATCTCTACACTATTTTTTGTTTCCATCTCCAGAGATATTTTACCTTATTTAATTGTGATGGCTTTTCAAAAATAAAAACAAACATATTTCTTCCGTAAAAGAACTTTTAGATTGTTTTGTTTTGTTTTTTAATGTATTATAGGGCTAACATTTCTTTTCGTTCTATTATTAGTTAAGTAATTGTTAGGGCGGTGGATTGGCAGTATCGGTAGAGTCGGACGCCATGCTTTGCAGCAATGAGTTACGGTCCTTTACGGTCTGAGTTCAAATCCCATCGTGGTTAACTCTGCCTTTCATATTTACGGAATCGATAAAATAAAGTACCAGTAATGTACTGGTGTTGATTTAATCGACTTTCCCATCCCCCAAAATTACTGGCCTTATGCCTATACTAGAAATCATTGTTTTATTTATACAACTGCGAATTATTAGTTAGCTAACTAATCTATTCCTCGGTTATTTTAGTAACATAACAACTCAACAACTTCATTATATTTCATTCTTTTCTTTTTTTATTCACTTCTTTACTGCAATCGTTTAATCCAAATATCCAGTACATGGGATTTTTACTTTCATTTTAATATATAGAAGGTTTCTAGGAATTTACCCCTATATAAAAATAATATTTTATTTCGCCCACTCTCTTAATCTCTAACACAAAACGTGTAACTCCGATATAGAATACCTTACACGTTTTTTATTTCTTTTCTTTTCTATTTCAATACAAAGAATTATATAGACTAATCCAAAAGATAATTGTAATTAAGGAATTGATTGATAAGAACAATGTTCTCGATATTAATATTGGATTTATTGTATTAGATAAACCTTATAGCGAAAAATGACATTCAAAACTGCAATGAGAGAGCTATGAATAGCAAAGAACTGATTTATTCGAATGTGTGTGTGTATGTGGGGGGGGGGGGGGGCTGTCAGAATTAATTTTCAGATATGGGTTTGAAATTACTTTAAAAAAATATAGATTATTTTTTATCAAAGTGACTAAGGTTGAAAGAAACGAAATAAAAAAAGAAAAACAGAGAGAGGGAGAGAGATAGAGAGGTGAAGGGGAGAGAGAGAGAGAGAGAGAGAGGGGGGGGGGAGATATATCCTTTTTATTCTTTTAGTAGTTTTAGTTATTAGATTGCGGCTATGCTGGGGCACTGCCTTCGTGGGGTTTAGTCGATTATATCAGCCTCAGTATTTTAAGTCTGGTACTTATTTTATCGATCTCTATTAGTCGAACAGTGAAGTTACGTGGCATACATACACACATGGTGGCTGCAACTCGATTTTGAGTAATGCCATCGCTTGATACTTAAGCATGAACATCATGGACGAGGCTTTTTAATCCTGCTAGGGACTTGCCTATGGCCAGCAATACCATGCATCCCAAAAGATGTCACATATCAAGCGATGCCTGTGCTTGAAGCTTTTTAAAGTGAGGAAAGGCTTTGCCAATCCCACTCTCTGAACATCGAATGTATTTGGCCCAAAAGAACTGGTCTACATCATTGGATGCAAACGAAGTCGCGGCTTTTATATCAATGACCTTCTAGAAAGATGTCTTAATAAAGACTAGGAATCTCTCGCTCCACAAAAAAAAAAAAAAAGCTATCAAAAAGACATCTTTCAGGGTGATAGCTTGTCGGTGCTTCTTTCAACCTTTCGTTAAACCCATATCATAGCTGCTAACAAAACATAGTGACCATAGAAATGGGCTCAGAAGTATCTCCCATCTTTGCTTTGTCAAATACCAACTACATAAAAATCAATTGAACCTCCTTACCCAGTTTTCTACAGGCATTGCAATGAAATTTCATCTAAATGTGTATTTTTGACAATAAAACGTGGAAAAGTTGTGCCCTCCTATGGAAACTTTAAAATGAACTTCAGCTGCCTACTTGATGTCAATGCGATAAAGAAAAATAGAAGAGGAGAATATCTACAGGCCATTGATGAGGAGTTTGCAGATCCAGTATCCAAGATACACGTCCAGCTTTCTACCCATCATTGGAGCTACAGTTTACATGCCGACCCACGTCGACTGAGCTTGCATTTATGGAGAAAGAACGTTGCTCCATGATAAGCTACAAATGGCCACGATATCTGGAACCTTCAAAATCTGTAAAACATTTTTATGATTCAAAGAAGGAACGATTGCACAAAAGGAAAAAGACCAAGGAAATTTCGTTTTCTTTACAACCTTGCCACTGGGAAGGTGGCCAGTCAAAGATAAACTCAAAATTAAAACAACGCACGCACGCACACACACACACACACATACATACATACATTGTGTGTGTGAGACGGATATTCGTCTACCAAATTCTACTCACATTGGTCAACCCTGAGGCCATAGTAGAATCCACATGCTCGGGCTGCTATCCACGAAGGACCACAGAAACCTTAAACCACGATGTTGCGAGAGGAACTCCTTAACTTTTTTTGTAAGTCTACACTGTTAATTTTATGTCATTAACAGTATTCATTTTATTAAGTTTTAAATATATACATAAATAATATTACACATTGCTCGCAATTCCTTTAGAATGAAAATATAAACAAACTCATATAACAAATACAATTAATTATTGCTAGGAACTTCACAAATATAATGCACCAAAATATCTGACCGGAGTGAGGTCACACATCACACCACAAGGGTCAACAGAATATTTCGAGGCAATCCAATATGCTCGAAGCATTATCACGGGTGATGGCGAGGCTAAGGTGCTGAAACAACCAGGCACCCCCACAATCATGCCTGTCAATAAAGTAAAGTGTGATTGTTTAAAAGCCAATCTTCCGGTACACGTTTAAATAACACACATGTTAGCTGTGTAACTTTCGTTATACAGCTAATGTAAGGGACGGAACTCTGGCTGACATTAGAGAGGGCTTCACTGTTTTAATGAAAAGCGGAGAAATTTTATATTCACGCTTTACTTTATACATACATATATATATACATATATAAAGTATTCTCGCTATATAACGGTAAGGGAGTGATTCTTTTTATATATATAAATGAATGTATTTGTTTTAAATATATACATAAATAATATTACAAATTGCTCACAATTCCTTTAGAATGAAAGTATAAACATATATGATAAATTCGATTAACTATTGCTAGGAGCCTCACAAATATAACATACCAAAATATATAACTAGAGAGAGAGAAAGAAAGAAAAACTAGCAGGGGGAGGGATCACTGGCGAAATAATTTTAAACTATAACCGAGGTGTATTTATATTTACGTCAGAATCAAATTATAAAAAGAGAAAAACATTGACTTGGACCATAAAAACATTCTTCCAAGTCATATTTTTGTCCTACTAATTTGATAACCATTAAAGCTTTTGGTACCAAACCGGCGCTGCTTCTCGGGTTCTAAACAATTGTTTTTAAGCGTTTATATTTATGTTAAAAGCCTTCCATCGTAATTATAAGAACCTCTAAGTTGTGTTAGACACCGGCTAAATAATGATAAAGTTAGTTATATTACAAAATCTCTAAAAATTCCTAATTAATTTTAAAATTATTTGAAAATCATAAGACTTTGATTTTATTATTATTATTTTTCATCCTTTAGAGGTCGATAAAATAAAGTGCCAGTAACACTGGGCTCGATTAAAACGACTTTACCCTCCCCAAAATATATATTCATACATAGTGAAATGGGTGTTTTATATACTAGTGTATATAAAACACTCAAACATTAGCTGAACGAGTACTCAATACACATGAGCAGAGTATAAGATTTATTTACTGAAGAAATAGGTAGTTGTGATTTCGAAGTTACTGTCAATCCCTCTTTCTTACATTTCTTCAAAAACAAAATCCCATAAAAATATATAAACGCTGAAATTATTTCATCATACCTTCCAATTTTATATTGATAATAAACATCATTGAGGATGCCGTCATATTTTATATTGAAACCTAATATCATTTTTACAATACAGTAGTTGTCTTAAAGGTTATTTCTATGTTGTTGTTTTTTTCTATAAATAAATAAGCGTAATTATATATATATATATATATTTTAAAAAAAGGAAAAGAATGACTTCACTTGTAGTGTTAAATAATTTGATTTAATTTTATAATATTATAATTGTTTCTACTTATGGCACAAGGCCAGCAAATAACCCAGTGTATTACTGGTACTTTATTTTATCGACCCCGTAAGGATGAAAGGCAATGAGTTGGTTGATATATATATATATATATATATATATATATATTATAAAATGAGGGGTTTTCTCCAAAATGAAAAAAAAACGAGTCCTACACGAGTGAAAGTATAAGGAAAAAAGATGAAATCGAAAATGCAACTGGAGTCTTTTTAAGAATATTTATTTGGTTCCTTTACCGGTTTCACAGTTCTTATGCTTTTCAAAAGTAGAATTGAGATGGAGGGTTTGTGGTTTTTCTCACATTATATATATATATATATAACATGTAAATCTTATGAATTTATCGATTCAATAGCAACAACAGTTGAAATACTCTTTAATCCATAATAACTGATAGACATGGTGTGATTTACTGGGTGGGAGGAGAGAGACTGGAAGAAAGAGATAGAGAGAGAATAACACATTGCTATGCGAAATTGTTTCGATATTCTCGTGACCTTCACTCCAGTTATTCATTTATCAATTTAGAAATATCAATATATAGGAATCAAAATTCTCCATTGCAGCACAAGATGTATAAATGTCAGTTTGGACAATGCGAGAAGGGGAAATACCTGCTAGCTTAGCTTTACCTACCTACATGTTTCACTTACTAGATGTTTTCTCGTTACTGTTTGATCATTATAAAGTATTAAGATAATGTGCCCCCTCCCCTCTCTCTCCAGCTATCTATATCGCTGTGTCTCTCTTTCTCTATCTATCTATCTCGCTGCCTCTCTCTATATATATCTACGTATCAAAATCTCTCTCTCTCTCTCTCTCAATCGTATTGCTACTACCAAACATATGTACGTTTCTGGGGAGCTAGATTGATATGTGTATATATATATATATATATATATATATATATATATATATGTGTGTGTGTGTGTGTGTGTCTGAGAAAGAGAGAGTTTGTGTGTGTGTGTGTCAGGAGACTCTTTTCATATTTGATATAGTAGGAAAAGAGCCTTAATGTTTCGGGCGTTAGTCTTTCATCACAAGATATAATTGTTTCTACTTTTGGCACAAAGCCAGCAATTATCTCAGTGTATTACTGGTACTTTATTTTATCAACCCCGTAAAGATGAAAGGCAAAGTCAACCTCGGCGGGATTTGAACTCAGAATGGCAAGGGCCGTAACTCTGAAAGAAAGAATAGCAAGATTGGCAAGAGTCAGAAAAGGAATTATATATACATATATTACGAAGGACCAACTCCTAAACAAAAAAGACGAACTTGTAACCGCGTGTAAACACCGATTGCGTAGGACTTACCTTGCCCTCAAACCCCCTTATGACCCGGGTGGGTAGACAATGGCTGTAATATCCTTTTTTCCCTACTTGCCAAACAAGATAGGGGAAACCTAGATGTAATTCTTTTCTATTTTCCCTTTATCTGTTCTCACTTCCTTCCACTCCTTTTCCTCTTCCTTTTCCTTAACTTGTAGCCTCAGTACCCCCACCCCGTAAATTCTATATAGCATTGGCCGAAAACGCAATACCAGCTAAAAATATAGCGGCTGTTTTAGACTCTAGTTTTTATTATTTAATTTTTTAATATTATTTTTTAATTTTAATTTATTAACTTTTTAATTTTTTAATTTTATAACTTCCCACTCTCAGATTCCTCCAGAATTCTTTTTTTGCCTGCTTTCTAGCTAGCCTAATTTCACCCACACTCCTTAGAATTTATTGTATAGAATTCACTTTCACTGCTTGACCGGCTTAACCCACTCCCTCATTGTTCTACAGGCAAGTTCAGCCACCCCCACCCACTGCCATGAAAGATTTAATTGTGTTTACAAGAAATTTTGACTAACCCTTTTGACAACTAGTATCTTCAGAAGTGCATCATTATTGCACGCCCATATAAGAATCACCCCTTGAAAAGTTCGGCTATTTACTACCACGCTAAAAATCTAATTTAGTCCAGAAATAGGCATCGAAATGAACATTTTCCTATATATATATCTTCTCACGTTGTCCACATGTCTGGAAACACCTCTTGCATAACTACAAAGCTCCGGATTGAATAACAACAACATTCTAATTTTCTAATCAACTCAAACACCTTTTCCGGACTTTCGAAGTTATCTCCCTTACACCTTTCGCCCGTGGCTTTGTATCGCTTGAGTGAAGTGACCGTTTCTGCGCATGCACGTTCACATGGTTGTTCTTCCTGTTCTGTATAACCATGCCAGTACGAGCTGAAGATCCACTAAGGTGAAACAATTGTTCTCGGTATGGTGAACTAACTGTTGTGTTACCACTTCTACCTAACTCGTCCCATGGACTGAGTGCTCTACCACTACAGATATTACCTTCCAGTGTTCTATCTCGATATATATATATATATATATATTTGTGTATATGTATGTAAAAGGTAAACATAAATAACAACACAATCGGTACAGTATATGGAAGGGATATATTAGGTTAACGCTTGATATAGCAGGAAGAGGGTCTTAACGTTTCGGACGCTAGACCCTCATCAGAAGAAAGAATAAGAAATAAGATAGATTGAGGGGAGGGGCAGGTTGGAATTGGAAAAAATGTCTTTAGATAAAAATAACAGGTCCATTCGTGTTGACATCTCTTGCAAAACTGTTGGTGCTGGCGTTGATGATTTGTTTTTTAGAAAAGTGGATGATGGAGCACGTCTACCTGAAATGGAAAAATAAAACGTTATGTAAAAAGGGCTATAATTGTGCACGTGCGTAAGCATGTGTGTGTGTGTTATTATACGTCCGTACGAAGCTAAGAAGAAATGTGTGTGTATCTGTGAGTAAAAGAGTGTGTGCATGTAAATATGATATATAAATATATATATATGGAGGCACATGACTTAGTGGTTAGAGCATTGGCCTTGCAATCGAAAGGTTGTGAGTTCAATTCTCAGACCGGGTGATGTGTTGTTTCCTTGAGCACGACACTTTATTTCACATTGCTCCAGTTTACTCAGCTGTAGAAATGAGATGATAGGACTGGGGTCCCTATCATTCCACTGCAAAGTGGTCGTGGAGGTGCCACGGCAAAAAAGCACCCAGCACTCACTTTAAATGAGGTTGGTGTTAGGAAGGGCATCCAGCTGTAGAAATCAAGCCAGAATCAGTTCCCGTCCCACCCTTGCAAGCAGGGAAAAAGCGGACGTAAAATGAAATGTTATATATAAATATATATATATATATGTTATAACATCTCTATCTGACGAACGATCCAGACGTACATATGATCATCTGTGATCCAAAAACCTTTAGTAATGGAATAGTTATATTTTGTGTTGTTCACTTTCTAATTAAATATATATATATATCTAAATATATATAACTAAATATATATATATATATATATATATATAAATATAAACATACAAAAACCTGGAGGAAACATAATAGTACCACTGTTGATGTTGCAGATGTGCAACGAAAGAACTTTGTTAGACTATATATATGTATTTATATCTATATTTTTTACCGTTGGTCAGTCAGTGATAAACATTGATGGCCAACTGTGGAGATATAAAAGATACAGAAGCGAAAACCAACCAAACAGTGAGTGTGTTCTGTTATTATTTCTGGCAATATTATTACAACAATATGACCCTCCTCAAGTATATAAATATATATATATATATATATATATAGTTATGTAATAAACAACATAAGATAATTATTTTATTTACCAGTGGTTTCTTGAAGACAGATATTTATGTATGGATTTGAAAACAGTTTAGGATAAATGAAAGTGAGGCTGAAATAAAATAACAGGCAAAAAATATCCAAAACATAAACATACACATGCTCGAACTCACGCATATACATAATTGTTTCTAATTTTGGCACAAGGCCAGCAATTAGCCCAGTGTATTACTGGTACTTTATTTTATCGACCCGGTAAGGATGAAAGGCAAAGTTAACCTTGGCGGGATTTGAACTCAGTCCGTAAAGGGACGTAACTGTGCTGCAAAGCATGGCATCCGACCCTCTACCGATACTGCCAATCCACGTACGTAAACGTATACATTCACACATAAGTATATGTGCGTCTACATGGAAATACAAATACACACATATAAACGTGTGATCTTTTGGTCACATATGCGCACACACAAGCGCACATTCACACAGGTAGTCAGTAATAATGTATAAATATATATACATTGCTGGCGACCTAAATAGTCACGTTGGACAACATTGTGATGGCTATGACGGAATCCATGGAGGCTATGGGTTTGGTACTAGAAATGAGGAAGGCTCCAGAATCCTGGAATTCTGTGACGCAAATAACCTAACTGTCTGTAACACTAACTTCAAAAAACAAGACAATCACTTGATCACCTATAGATCAGGGGAACACACCAGTCAGATAGATTATATCCTTACCAGAAGACGTGATAGAGTGTCTGTTGTAAACACTAAATCCCTCCCCCATGAAGAATGCACCTCCCAACATACTCATAGTCAGCGACCTCATAGTCAGGACAAGACGTACTCGACAACAGAGGAGGACTATCCTCAGGAGAAAAATATGGAAGCTAAAGGACCCCACAGCCAGTAATAAATTTAAAAGCATATTACTTGATGCTTTTGACAGTAAGGAAGAGCAATTAGAGTCGTACAATATAGAGGAACAGTGGGAATTCCTGAAAGCTAAACTGCTGAAGGCGGCAGATGATGTTGGTGGCAGGAGGAGAGTAACGTGGTGGTGGAACAGTAAGGTGGAGGAGTCAATTAAGGCCAAAAAGCAGGCTTGGAAAGTATGGCGGGATGGGGGAAGTAGAGAAGACTATCAAGTGACCAGGAGGGAAGCTAGGAGACAAGTGTACTTCGCAAGAAGGGAAGCAAAGGAAAGAAAGTTCAAGCATGTTCTACAACGTGAGGACCAAAAACGTGAGGTGTTCAGGATTGCTAGGCAATATGTCAAGGAAAACAGTGATATTGTCGGGGAGAAGTGTGTCCTTAATGATGATGGTGTACTTGCCATCACTGACGCTGATAAGAAGGTAGCTTGGAAGTGTCACTACGAAAGGCTACTAAATGAGGAGAATAAATGGGAGAAAGACAGTCTCCCCCACATCGATCCAATAGAGGGCCCAGCAGTGCTAGTTGAAGGTAGTATAATAAGTAAGGCGATCAAAGATATGAAGACAGGCAAGGCGGCTGGGCCTTCGGAAATAGTTGCTGAAATGCTGAAAGCATCTGGAACGGTGGGACACACAATGGTCACCCGGATAGTAAACCAAGTCATACAGAATGGGGTTGTTCCGAAGGACAGGCGTAGCAGCATCATCATTAACTGCTACAAGGGTAAAGGAGATGCCCTAGATAGGGGAAACTATAGAGGCATTAAATTAATTGACCAGGTCATGAAGGTCACAGAAAAAGTAATAGCACAACTAAGCAGAGAGTGAATTGATCTAGATGAAATTCAGTTCGGGTTTGTGTCAGGTAAAAGTACCACAGACGCTCTTTTCATTGTACGACAACTATAGGAGAAGTACCTAGCTAAAAGTAAACCCCTACACTTAGCTTTTGTTGCATTGGAGAAAGCCTTTGACAGAGTCCTACGCCCCATTATCTGGTGGGCTCTCAGAAAACTAGCTGTTGATGAATGGCTTGTGAGAGCTATACAAGCCATGTATAAAGAAACAGTCAGCAAGATTAGAATTAACAACGAATATAGTGAAGAGTTTAGCGTAAAAGTTGGTGTTCTTCAGGGCTCCGTCCTTGGCCCCCTCCTATTAATGCCCTTCGGGATATAACAGAGGAGTTCAAGACCGGCTGCCCATGGGAACTCCTATACGCAGATGATCTAACGCTCATAGCTGAATCAATGGCTGAACTAGAGAAGAAATTCCAAACATGGAAGCATGGCCTAGAATCAAAAGGCCTTAAAATTAACTTGTCTAAGACTAAAGTTCTAGTTTGTAGGAAGGAAAATAGGGCACTGGTCCCATCTGGGAAATGGTCATGCTCAGTGTGTAGGAAAGGAGTAGGCAGAAACTCCATTTTATGTCCCAAATGCAAAGTATGGGTGCATAAAAGATGTAGTGGGATCACGGGTAAGCTAACTAAGAATATAGATTTTATATGTGGCCAGTGCTCAGGTGCAATAAGTAGCAGCAAGTGCTAACGGAATACTAGCTCATTCCATTGCACAGATGGTTCTATAGAAATAGTGGACACCTTCCGTTACCTGGGTAACGAAATCAGCAGTGGTGGAGGGTGTTCTGAAAGTACAGTAGCTAGAGTCAGAATGGGATGGAAAAAATTCAGAGAGCTTATACCACTATTGGCCACTAAAGGTTTCCCTCTAAAATTGAAAGGCAGGCTGTATGATGCCTGCATACGAACACCAATGTTACATGGCAGGGAGACTTGGGCATTGTGTGCAGAGGATATACGCAGACTGGAGAGGAACGAAGCTTGCATGCTCCGTTGGATGTGTAATAGAAATATACGTGAACGGCAAAGCATTAATGAACTAAGGGAAAAATTAGGAATAAGAGGGATCAGATGTTGTTTACTCGAGAGAAGACTACGTTGGTATGGTCACGTGATGCGCTTGAAAGACGACAGCTGTATAAAAAAGTGCAGGACGATAAAAATAGACGGTAGCCACGGAGTAGGCAGACCCAGAAAAACCTGGGACGACTTGATAAACTCCGACCTCACACACTTACACCTCTCCAAGACAATGTCACTGGACCGAGATCTTTGGCGCTACACAGTAATACAGAAGACCTGCCTTGCCTAAGTACAAAGCGAAACCTACAGTCAGTAAGCACCTCTTAACAAAAATACACCCCCGTCCCGCTACCCCCACCCCATCCACACCACCCCTTTCAATGTAAAGTTATGTTGGTATCACAACATCCAGTCCGAAATAAATGAGGTCGTGTAGGTGTCACGACAAAAAAACACAGTCCACGCTGTAATGTGGCCGTGTAGGTAACACGGTAAAAACCTCCCAGTCCACACTGTAAACGTGGTTGGTGTTAGGAAGGGCATCCAGCCGTAGAAAGCCTGCCAGTCAGTCCTATACAAGCAAGACAACCAATCTTGCCTCAAGTGGGAAAATTCCTGTCCAAACCCATGCAAGCGTGGAAGATGGACGTTAAATGATGATGATGATAATGATAAAACCAAAGATTAATATGGTTCATTGATTACTCAATGAATATAGTTTTACAATAGATTAAAAGCACTCTACAGTGCAGTTTTCTGGAGTTATTAATATTATTCAGAATATTAATAAATGAAGACATTCACATAATCAAATTATATGTTTTATTATATATATTTTGAAGGTACTGTGCTGTTTTTTCAGTACGTCCTCGTCAGATAAAATACATGAATTGATGGTTCAATTCCAGTATTGGCTATACTGGAATTGAACCATCAAGACCGTTGAGGTATATCATACATCAGTTCATGTATTTTATCTGATGAGGACGTACTGAAAAAACAGCACAGTACTTTCGAAATATATATAATAAAACATATAATTTGATTATGTGAATGTCTTCATTTATTAATATTCTGAATAATATATGTATATATATATATATATATATATATATATATATATATATATATATATATATTTACACAGTGCATCTTCGCTTATCCGGATATCGCTTTTCCGAAATTCGATTTACTGGACGGCTATTTCTATACTACCTCCGGATGAGGAGGACTTGATTTCGGCAGACGGACAGATTCAGGCAGCATTTCTTCCAGCGAACGTTACGTCACTTATTCAGCCAATGGACTAGGGAATTTTGGAGACACTAAAGCGGATTTACAGAAAACAATTGCTGCAGGATTTGATCGGAAAAGGGGACACGGGAATGATTACATTTTTACGTGCGATAAACATGAGGGAGGTGGTTGACCGTTCAGCTGTTGCGTGGAAATGGTAACGGAACAACGAGCTTCGCCACGAAAACAATCTTCTATTTATTCATTTTTATAAAAGTACTAACTTTTTATGGTTTGACTCAATTCAGTTTTACCAAGTTTTTAGTTATTCT
>OZ024754.1:18453543-18543543 GCA_964016885.1 Eledone cirrhosa | reverse complement strand
TTTCTCCAAGTCGACAAAAGCTAAGTATAGGGGTTTACTTTTAGCTAGGTACTTCTCCTGTAGTTGTCGTACAATGAAAAGAGCGTCTGTGGTACTTTTGCCTTACACAAACCCGAACTGCATTTCATCTAGATCAATTCGCTCTCTGAATAGTTGCGCTATTACTTTTTCCGTGACCTTCATGACCTGGTCGATTAATTTAATGCCTCTATAGTTACTCCTATCTAGGGCATCTCCTTTACCCTTGTAACAGTTAATGATGATGCTGCTACGCCAGTCCTTCGGAACAACCCTATTCTGTATGACTTGGTTTACTATCCGGGTGACCATGGTGTGTCCCACCGTTCCAGAGGCTTTCAGCATCTCAGCAACTATTTCCAAAGGCCCAGCTGCCTTACCCGTCTTCATATCTTTGATTGCCTTACTTATTATACTACCTTCAACTAACACTGCTGGTCCCTCTATTGGGTCGATGTGGGGGAGACTGTCTTTCTCCCATTTATTCTCCTCATTTAGTAGCCTTTTGTAGTGACACTTCCAAGCTACCTTCTTATCAGCGTCAGTGATTGCAAGTACGCCATCATCATTTAGTATACACTTCTCCCCGACAATATCACGGTTTTCCTTGACACATTGCTTAGCAATCCTGAACACCTCACGTTTTTGGTCCTCGCGTTGTAGAACATGCTTGAACTTTCTTTCGTCTGCTTCCCTTCTTGCGAAGTACACTTGTCTCCTAGCTTCCCTCCTGGCCACTTGATAGTCTTCTCTACTTCTCCCATCCCGCCATACTTTCAAAGCCTGCTTTTTGGCCTTAATTGACTCCTCCACCTTACTGTTCCACCACCATGTTACTCTCCTCCTGCCTATAGGCCTGCTCCTGCCACCAACATCATCTGCCGCCTTCAGCAGTTTAGCTTTCAGGAATTCCCACTGTTCCTCTATATTGTACGACTCTAATTGCTCTTCCTTACTGTCAAAAGCATCAAGTAATATGCTTTTAAATTTATTACTGGCTGTGGGGTCCTTTAGCTTCCATATTTTTCTCCTGAGGATAGTCCTCTTCTGCTGTCGAGTACATCTGGTCCTGACTATGAGATCGCTAATTATGAGTCTATGTTGGGAGGTGCATTCTTCATGGGGGAGGGATTTAGTGTTTACAACAGACACTCTGTCACGTCTATATATATATATATACATATGTGTGTGTTTGTATATATATATATATATGTTTGTGTATATATATATATATGTATATATATATATATATATATATATATATATATATATATATATATGTTTGTATATATATATATATATATATATATATATATATATATATATACAATATTAAATAAATGGAAACTATATTTATAAAACCATATTTATTTCATTATATATATTTCGGGGATATCATATTAACAATATGCTATGCCTTCCTCAGACAAAATACAATATAAACAGTTTTATAGATAAATAGATTCGACATACCGTAATAACACCGACTTGCATTTGAAGAGGTTAAACTGGCAGTGAAAAAATTTTACACAGAGAGAAAGAAAGAGAGAAAAAAGAAAGAAAGACAGAAAACGAAGAAAAGGAAGAAAAAGAAGAAATGCATGGAACAAAATAGAGAGATGGAAAGATAGATAAAGAGAAGAACTTCATGTAAAGAAACAGAAAGAGAGATATATATATAGAGAGAGAGGAAATAGAGATAGATACATATATATATAGAAAATTAGGTAGTGGGAGGTCAGTTGAGTAAATGTATCAATGATACATTTATTTATTTATTTATTTATTTAGCTCTAGTATTAATGTAAGGGAGATATATAGAGAGAGAAAAAAATATAGAGAGAGAAAAAATAGCGAGAGAAAAAAATTTAAAAATAGCCAGATATATTCGAGGCGTAAAAACCCTATGTTTTAATGTATTAGTATTTATAAAACTTCCACTATATTGTAAATATCAGTATTCCTGAATGAGACAAGTATCCATAGTGTGTGAAAATTAATTATCTTATGTTTAGTTTTTTAAAAAAATTCATATGTTTATGTGATAGCTACAAATATCCATGTGAATCCACATGATCAACTCTGCAAACTCTAAGTTCACGGAAAACATTCTCAATGTGGTATAAAAATTTGAGTATACATATATGTGTATTATTATTCCTGTCTTTACTCTACAAGATTATCTATCAAGCAGAAATAGAGAGCAGATTTCAATATACTAATAAAAATATATATCAGAAATGTTCCACATCGACGGAATTTAAACTTCGCTATAATAACCACAAGAATTCTTTCACAGATCCAAGTAAAAAATCTTCAACGGCACTATCAGGCGTACTCTGGCAACTTAAGCTAGATAACGTTAGATATTCGACGGCTTGGAATATAGTCTCAAGAGGGATTCCTTTTAATTCATCCTCTGAGACATGTGACCTCTGCGCAGAGGAGATATTCTTTATACTAAAATCTAAAAATTCCCTTAATCTACGGACAAATTTATTCAGTTGTTGCAAACATAGATTAAACTCAACGTTTAAATATAAATTTAAATTTAAAATGTAGTATATTTAGTTTGATTTATATTTATATGGGAAACTAGCCGATAAATTTTTGATTCCTTCTTTTTATTCTTTTTTTTTATTGTTTATTTTTATTTTATTTTTATTTAAACATTCCTCATGAAAAATTAAGCTACCCTAAAAGCTGATGCTCCAAATATTTTGAATAAACCTTACACTAGATAAACTTCTATATTAAATATAAGAACACATGTAGACCAAATTGGGCATCATAAACTTTTTGAAATGATCTTTGCTAGATGTGATTTGATAGATAATTTTTGGCTTTGTCTTATAATGAACTTGGCAATATATTGTCAATTAATTTTGAAGGGTTGATCTTTGTGGTTTATTTTTATTTTTTATTATTGTAGTATTTTATAATATTTTTTTATTTTTATTTTATTTTTAATATCTTTAATATGTAAATTTTTTAATATGTAATATTTTTAATATGTAATATTCTTTCGTAATATTTTTTTAGTTTTCTATTTTATTATTACTTATTATTATTATTGTTATTTTTTTATTTTTTTAGTTTTGTTTCTGATATATATTTTTATTAGTATATTGAAATCTGCTCTCTATTTCTGCTTGATAGATAATCTTGTAGAGTAAAGACAGGAATAATAATACACATATATGTATACTCAAATTTTTATACCACATTGAGAATGTTTTCCGTGAACTTAGAGTTTGCAGAGTTGATCATGTGGATTCACATGGATATTTGTAGCTATCACATAAACATATGAATTTTTTTAAAAAACTAAACATAAGATAATTAATTTTCACACACTATGGATACTTGTCTCATTCAGGAATACTGATATTTACAATATAGTGGAAGTTTTATAAATACTAATACATTAAAACATAGGGTTTTTACGCCTCGAATATATCTGGCTATTTTTAAATTTTTTTCTCTTGCTATTTTTTCTCTCTCTATATTTTTTTTCTCTCTATATATATCTCCCTTACATTAATACTAGAGCTAAATAAATAAATAAATAAATAAATGTATCATTGATACATTTACTCAACTGACCTCCCACTACCTAATTTTCTATATATATATGTATCTATCTCTATTTCCTCTCTCTATATATATATATATCTCTTTCTGTTTCTTTACATGAAGTTCTTCTCTTTATCTATCTTTCCATCTCTCTATTTTGTTCCATGCATTTCTTCTTTTTCTTCCTTTTCTTCGTTTTCTGTCTTTCTTTCTTTTTTCTCTCTTTCTTTCTCTCTGTGTAAAATTTTTTCACTGCCAGTTTAACCTCTTCAAATGCAAGTCGGTGTTATTACGGTATGTCGAATCTATTTATCTATAAAACTGTTTATATTGTATTTTGTCTGAGGAAGGCATAGCATATTGTTAATATGATATCCCCGAAATATATATAATGAAATAAATATGGTTTTATAAATATAGTTTCCATTTATTTAATATTGTAAATATACTCCAAATATTTGTCGAGTGCTTTTATATCAGTTATAAATATTTACTAGTTGTAACCCAACAATTTTAAATATAACTTTCCATATATATATATATATATGTTTGTATATATATATATATATATATATATATGTATATCATCATCATCATCATCTTTGTTTAACATCCATCTTCCATGCTAGCATGGGTTAGACGAGAGTTGTCCCACTTGAGGCAAGGTTGTTCGGGTGACCGTGTCTCGTTCATATAGGACTATCTGGCAGGTTTCTACGGCTGGATGCCCTTCCTAACACCAACCACATTTTACAGTGTGGAACTGGGTACTTACCTACACGGCCACATTACAGTGTGGACTGTGTTTCTTTTTGTCGTGACACCTACATGATCTCGATCTCATTATCTCATTTATTTGGACTGGATGTTGTGTTACCAACATTACAGAGAGAGGGTGGTGTTGGTGGGAGTGGGAGGATAGGGTAGGGGTAGTGGATCGGGGTGTATATTTGGTTAAGAGGTGCCTACTGACTGTAGGTTTTGCTTTGTACATAGGCAAGGCGGGTCTTCTGTATTACTGCGTAGATCTTGGTCCAGTGACATTGTCTTAGAGAGGTGCAAGTGTGTAAGGTCGGAATTTATCAGATTTTTCGGGGTCTACCTACTCCGTAACTACCATCAATTTTGATCGCACTGAATTTGATTATACAGCTGTCATCTTTCATGCGCATCACGTGGCCATACCAACGTAGTCTTCTCTCAAGTAAACAGCATCTGATCCCTCTTATTCTTAATTTCTCACTTAGTTCATTTATGCTTTGCCGTTCACGTATATTACTATTACACATCCAACGAAGCATGCATGCTTCGTTCCTTTCCAGTCTACAGAGGTCCTCTGCATGTAATGCCCATGTCTCACTGCCATGTAGCATTGCTGTTCGTATACAGGCATCGTACAATCTGCCTTTCATTTTCAGAAAGAAACCTTTTGTGGCCAACAGCGGTATAAGCTCTCTGAACTTTTTCCATCCCGTTCTGACTCTGGCTACTGTACTTTCAGAACACCCTCCACCACTGCTGATTTCGTCACCCAGGTAACAGAAAGTGTCTATTATTTCTATAGAACCATCTGGGCAATTGAAGGAGCTAGTATCCTTGGGCACTTGCTGCTACTTATTGCACCTGAGCATTGGCCACATATAAAGTCTACGTTCTTAAAAAGTTTACCTGTGATCCCACTACATCTTTTATGTACCCATAGTTTGCATTTGGGACATAAAATGGAATTTCTGTCTACTCCTTTACTACACATGGCCATTTCCCTGAAGGCACCTGTCCCCTATTTTCATTTCTACAAACTAGAACTTTAGTCTTAGACAAGTTAACTTTAAGGCCTTTTGATTCTAGGCCATGCTTCCATGTTTGGAATTTTTTCTCTAGTTCAGCCATAGATTCAGCTATGAGAGTTAGATCATCTGCATATAGGAGTTCCCATGGGCAGCCGGTCTTGAACTCCTCTGTTATAGCCTGAAGGGCAATAATAAATAGGAGGGGGCTAAGGACAGAGCCTTGATGAACACCAACTTTTACACTAAATTCTTCACAATATTCATTGTTAATTCTAACCTTACTGACTGTTTTTTTATACATAGCTTGTATAGCTCTCACAAGCCATTCATCTACACTTAGTTTTCTAAGAGCCCACCAGATAATGGAGCGAGGGAACTCTGTCAAAGGCTTTCTCCAGGTCTACAAAAGCTAAGTAGAGGGGCTTTCTTTTAACTAGGTACTTTTCCTGTAGTTGTCGTACAAGGAAAAGAGCGTCTGTGGTACTTTTACCTGACACAAACCCAAACTGCATTTCATCTAGATCAATTCGGTCTCTGATTAGTTATGCTATAACTCTTTCTGTGACCTGCATGACCTGGTCAACTAACTTAATGCCTCTATAGTTTCCCCTATCTAGAGCATCCCCTTTACCCTTGTAGCAGTTAATGATGATGCTGCTATGCCAGTCTTTTGGTATGACCCCATTCTGTATTACTTGGTTAACTATAGGGGTGACCATACTATGTCCCACCATTCCAGATGCCTTCAACATCTCAGCAACTATCTCCGTAGGCCCAGCTGTCTTGCCTGTCTTCATATCTTTGATTGCCTTACTTATTATACTACCTTTAACTTGCACCGCTGTTCCTTTTATTGGATCGATTTTGGGCAGACTATCTTTTTCCCATTTATTCTCCTCATTTATTCTCGTAGTGACACTTCCATGGCTATCTTCTTATCAGTATCAGTGAGGGCAAGTATACCGTTATCATTATGGACACACTTCTCCCTGACAATATCACGGTTTTCCTTGACACATTGTCAAGGAAAACCTTTTTGCAAGGTACACTTGTCTCCTAGCTTCTCTCCTGGCCACTTGATAGTGCTCTCTACTTCCCCCATCCTGCCATACTTTCCAAGCCTGCTTTTTGGCCTTGATTGTCTCCTCCACCTTACTGTTCCACCACCAAGTTACTCTCCTCCTGCCAATAGGTCTGCTCCAGCCACAGATTTCATCGGTTGCTTTCAGCAGGTTCACTTTCAAGGAATCCCACTGTTCCTCTATATTGCACGTCTCTAATTGATCTTCCTTATTGTCAAAGGCATCAAGTAACAAGCTTTTAAATTTGTCAATGGCTATGGGGTCCTTCAACTTCCATATTCTTCTCCTCAAGGTAGGCCTCCTCTGTCGTCAAGTACGTCTATTCCTGACTATGAGGTCACTAACTACTAGGCTATGTTGGGAGGTGCATTCTTCACGGGGGAGGGATTTAGTGTTTACAACAGACACTTTGTCATGTCTTCTAGTAAGGATATAATCTATCTGGCTGGCGTGTTCCCCTGATCTATAGGTGATCAAGTGGTTTTCTCATTTTTTGAAGTTTGTGTTACAGATAATTAGGTTATTAGCGTCACAGAATTCCAAGATTCCTCATTTCTATTTCCAACCCCATAACATCCATGGATGCCATCATAGCCATCACTATGTTGTCCAACGTGGCCGTTTAGGTCGCCAGCAATAATTAAGTAGTCGTTGTTGGTTATTTGGGAGGTAGTGTGAATTAGCGTCTCATAGAACCTGTCCTTTATAATGTCAGGTAGACCAGATTGGGGTGCATAAGCGGATATTATTGTCACAGTAGTTCTATTTAGAACTAGTCTTATTTTAATTATTCTGTCATTCACTCTATTTACGTCAATTACCAAACTACCCATTTTTCAGCTATATATATATATGTGTGTGTATATATATATATATATATATATATATATATATATATATATATATATATATAAAAATATAAATATATATATAAAAAAATATATATATATAAAAATATATATATATATAATTTAAAAATATAAGCTTTCACCGTATTTTTGACTAAAGAAATTTTTAGCCTGATAGTGGGGTTTAGAACCCTCAGAGAAATGGAAAAAGATGAGTATTGACGTACATGGGAGTCGAACCCACATCTTTGGTTATCCAGACCACTGTGCTACCATTACACCAACACATCACCCAACTCCTTCCATTCAAATTAGAAGCTACATTCTTAGCAAGTAAATGACAAGTATGTATGTTTTGAATATATATATATATATATATATATATATATGCATGCTCCGTTGGATGTGTAATAGTAATATACACGAACGGCAAAACATAAGTGAACTAAGTGAGAAATTAGGAATAAGAGGGATCAGATGCTGTTTACTTGAGAGAAGAGTACGTTGGTATGGTCACGTGATGCACATGAAAAACGACAGCTGTATAAAAAAATGCAGGGCGATCAAAATTGATGGAAGTTACGGAGTAGGTTGACCCAGAATAACCTGGGACGATTTGATAAATTCCGACCTTACACACTTACATCTCTCTAAGACAATGTCACTGGACCGAGATCTCTAGCGCCTCACAGTAATGCAGAAGACCCGCCTTCCCTATGTACAAAGCGAAACCTAGTCAGTAGGCACCTCTTAACCAAATATACACCCCAACCCACTACCCCTACTCCATCCTCCCACTCCCACCAACACCACCCTTTCTCTGTAAAGTTGGCACCACAACATCCAGTCCAAATTAATGAGATAATGTGATCAAGATCGAGGAAAGCTGTACTAGTTTCAAGCTTATTAGCTATCGTCAGCAACGTATACCTTCCTGCCAGATTGTTGAACGTATATGCATATTAACGGCTGAGTAGCCCAATTTGCATATCGAGTGGGTTAATCGGCCGGGTGCACCGAAAACGATTAACGGAGAAAATGAAACGAAATTTCATTTCCTATCAGTCAGTCCCATTTGTCAGTGTTGAACAAACGAGCAACGATGGTTGCTAGACTCTACGGCTTAATACGGGATGTTTGTTTACAAACACACCGAGCGTTATAATAAATGTTCGGTGCATCCATACGTACATATATATATGTGTGCTTGTATGTATATATATATATATATATATATATATATATATACATACTACTGTACGTCTGTATACATATATGTATGTACGTGTACATACTTATATTTAAGTAACAGCCGTACTAAGAGTGGGAAATGAAATTTCGTTTCATTTTTTCCGTTTATATATATTTATTTATATATATATATTTATTTATATTTATATAAATCTAGTTTGTAGGAAAGAAAATAAGGCGGCGGTCCCTTCCGGGAAGTGGCCATGCTCAGTGTGTAGGAAAGGCGTAGGTAGAAACTCCATTTTGTGTCCCAAATGCAAAGTATGGGTGCATAAAAGATGTAGTGGGATCACAGGTAAGCTAACTAAGAACATAGATTTTACATGTGGCCGGTGCTCTGGTGCAATAAATAGCAGCAAGTGCCCACAAAATACTAGCTCTTTCAACTGCGCAGAGGGCTCTATAGAAATAGTGGACAGCTTCTGTTACCTGGGTGACAAAATCAGCAGTGGGGTAGGGTGCTCTGAAAGTACAGTAGCTAGAGTCAGAACTGGATGGAAAAAGTTCAGAGAGCTTATACCACTATTAGCCGCTAAAGGGTTCTCCCTAAAATTGAAAGGCAGGTTGTATGATGCCTGCATATGAACAGCAATGTTGCATGGCAGTGAGACCTGGGCATTGTGTGCAGAGGATATACGCAGACTAGAGAGGAACGAAGCTTGCATGCTCCGCTGGATGTGTAATAGTAATATACGTGAACGGCAAAGCATAAACGAACTAAGGAAAAAATTAGAAATAAGAGGGATCAGATGTTGTTTACTCGAGAGAAGGCTACGTTGGTATGGACACGTGATGCGCATGAAAGACGATAGCTGTATAGCAAAGTGCAGGGCAATAAAGATAGACGGTAGCCACGGAATAGGCAGACCCAGAAAAACCTGGGACGAGCTGATAAACTCCGACCTCACACACTTACACCTCTCCAAGACAATGTCACTGGACCGAGACCTTTGGCAGTACTCAGTAATAGAGAAGACCCGCCTTACCTAAATACATAGTAAATCCTACTACAGTCAGTAGGCATCTCTAACAAAATACACCCCCGTCCCACCACTCCCACCCCATCCACACCGCCCCCTTCTATGTAAAGTTATGTTGGTGCCACACGATCTCATTTGTTTCGGCCTGGATGGTGTGGCACCAACATAACATCCAGGCCGAAACAAATGAGATCGTGTAGGTGTCACGACAAAAAAACACACAGTCCACGCTGTAATGTGGCCGTGTAGGCAACACGGTAAAAACCTCCCAGATCCACACTGTAAATGTGGTTGGTGTTAGGAAGGGCATCCAACTGTAGAAAACCTGCCAGACAGTCCTATGCGAGCAAGACAATCACTCTTGCCTCAAGTGGGAAAACCCCCGTCCAAACCCATGCAAGCGTGGAACACGGACGTTAAACGCTGATGATGATGATGATATATATATATATATATTTGTTTATATATATATATATATTTATATATATATATATATATTTATTTATATTTATATATATATTCATCCACAGAATTTAGTGAAATCCAGGGAAAAATCAATAGAGCCTTAACTCATGATAAAATAAAGTTATATATATATATTTATTTATATATATATATATTATATATATATATATATATATATATATATATATATATATATATATATATTTATATATATATATATCTATATATATATATATATATATATATTTATATATATATATATATATGGGTACCTAAAAGATGTAGTGGGATCACAGGTAAACTATCTAAGAACGTAGACTTTATATGTGGCCGATGCTCAGGTGCAATAGGTAGCAAGTGTCCACAGGATACTAGCCCCTTCTATTGCCCAGATGGTTCTATAGAAATAGTAGACACTTTCCGTTACCTGGGTGACGAAATCAGCAGTGGTGGAGGGTGTTCTGAAAGTACAGTAGCCAGAGTCAGAACGGGATGGAAAAAGTTCAGAGAGTTTATACTGTTGTTGGCCACAAAAGGTTTCTCTCTAAAAATGAAAGGCAGATTGTATGATGCCTGTATACGAACAGCAATGCTACATGGCAGTGAGACATGGGCATTGCATGCAGAAGACCTGCGCAGACTGGAAAGGAACGAAGCATGCATGCTCTGTTGGATGTGTAATAGTAACATACGTGAACGGCAAAGCATAAATGGACTAAGTGAGAAATTAGGAATAAGAGGGATCAGATGCTGTTTACTCGAGAGAAGACTACGTTGGTATGGCCACGTGATGCGCATGAAAGACGACAGCTGTATAAAAAAGTGCTGGGTGTTCAAAATTGATGGTAGTTACGGAGTAGGTAGACCCAGAAAAACCTGGGACGATCTGTTAAATTCCGACCTTACACACTTGCACCTCTCTAAGACAATGTCACTGGACAGAGATCTTTGGCGCTACGCAATAATACAGAAGACCCGCCTTACCTAAATACATAGTAAAACCTACTACAGCCAGTAGGCATCTCTAACAAAATACACCCCGTCCCACCACCACCACCCCCACCCCATCCACACCACCCCGTTCTATGTAAAGTTATGTTGGTGCCGCGCCATCCAGGCCGAAACAAATGAGATCGTGTAGGTGTCACGACAAAAAAACACAGTCCACGCTGTAATGTGGCCGTGTAGGCAACACGGTAAAAACCTCCCAGACCCACACTGTAAATGTGGTTGGTGTTAGGAAGGGCATCCAACTGTAGAAAACCTGCCAGACAGTCCTATGCGAGCAAGACAATCACTCTTGCCTCAAGTGGGACTACCCCCGTCCAAACCCATGCAAGCGTGGAACACGGACGTTAAACGTTGATGATGATATATATATATATTATATATATATATATATATATATATATATATATATATATATATATATATATATTTATGTATATAAGTTAAAACAATGAAATAAAAAATCAAGTCATTAGAGATATACTTCACTGCTTCAAGATCGTTTCTAGATGATGATAATACATTGTAGATATACTCCGTTATTGATCTATGTAAGGGCGGTGGATTGGCAGTATCGGTAGAGGGTCGGACGCCATGCTTTCCAGCATAGTTACGTCCCTTTACGGTCTGAGTTCAAAATCCCACCGAGGTTAACTTTGCCTTTCATCGTTACGGGGTCAATAAAATAAAGTACCAGTAATGCACTGGGTAATTGCTGGCCTTGTGCCAAAGTAGAAAAAGTTATTGATCTATGTAAGGTTAGCTACAAAATATCAGATAAAGAGAATATTTACTTACATGCATATCACCAGCTGTTTTCAAAAGCAATAATAATTTTATTCAGAATTAGTAGTATGTTAGTATCATGTCCTTATGTGGAGGTAGTTGATGGTGAAATATATTTCTTTAATGAAATATAAACAAGGAAGATTAATCATTTTAAAAGGTATCTATATTTAAAGTTCTAGTTAAACTTTAATTAGTTAACTACCTAGCTGTGTGTGCTTACACACTTTGCAAATTATTCCCTGTGATTGCTTCATATGTTTATTTTAGATCATCATCATCATCATCATTTCATTTTACATCTGCTTTTTCCCTGCTTGCAAGGGTGGGACGGGAACTGATTCTGGCTTGATTTCTACAGCTGGATGCCCTTCCTAATACCAACCTCATTTACAGTGAGTGCTGGGTGCTTTTTTGCCATGGCACCTCCACGACCACTTTGCAGTGGAATGATATGGACCCCAGTCCCTATCATCTCATTTCTACAGCTGAGTAAACTGGAGCAATGTGAAATAAAGTGTCTTGCTCAAGGAAACAACACATCACCTGGTCTGAGATTTGAACTCACAACCTTTCGATTGCAAGGCCAATGCTCTAACCACTAAGCCATGTGCCTCCATATATATATATGTCACTCAATTTCTAGCTGATATAAAATGTTCGGATCTATTCATTGGAATCTTTGAGCATATTCTACAGTGGATATGGCGCATATATCTCGGACATGACACCCTTAATTTAATTTTGGATATATATTTATTTATATTTATACTAGCTGGCTCGCCCGGCTACCATTGGCGTGTTCTATGGCATCCATATATATATATAGCTTCGCTTGGATAAACAGATAAGCCATCTGTGTAATATAGTATTATTGTTCAAAATATATAGTATAGTATTACTGTTGAAAACATATAGTATAGTATTACTGTTGAAAATATATAGTATAGTATTACTGTTGAAAATATATAGTACCGTATTACTGTTGAAAATATATAGTACAGTATAGTATTACTGTTGAAAACATATAGTATAGTATTACTGTTGAAAATATATAGTATAGTATTACTGTTGAAAATATATAGTACAGTACAGTATTACTGTTGAAAATATATAGTATAGTATTACTGTTGAAAATATATAGTACAGTACAGTATTACTGCTGAAAATATATAGTACAGTATTAATGTTGAAAATATATAGTATAGTATTACTGTTGAAAATATATAGTATAGTATTACTGTCGAAAATATATAGTATAGTACAGTATTACTGTTGAAAATATATAGTACAGTATTACTCTTAAAAATATATAGTATAGTATTACTGTTGAAAATATATAGTATAGTACAGTATTACTGTTGAAAATATATAGTACAGTATTACTCTTAAAAATATATAGTATAGTATTACTGTTGAAAATATATAGTATAGTATTACTGTTGAAAATATATGGTATAGTATTACTGTTGAAAATATATGGTATAGTATTACTGTTGAAAATATATGGTATAGTATTACTGTTGAAAATATATGGTATAGTATTACTGTTGAAAATATATGGTATAGTATTACTGTTGAAAATATATAGTATAGTATTACTGTTGAAAATATATGGTATAGTATTACTGTTGAAAATATATGGTATAGTATTACTGTTGAAAATATATGGTATAGTATTACTGTTGAAAATATATAGTATAGTATTACTGTTGAAAATATATAGTACAGTGTTACTGTTGAAAATATATAGTATTACTGTTGAAAATATATAGTATAGTATTACTGTTGAAAATATATAGTATAGTATTACTGTTGAAAATATATAGTACAGTATTACTGTTGAAAATATGTACACGAATATATAATTATATATATATATATATATATATATATATATATATATATATATATATATATAATTAATTAAAAGTTGGTTAGAAGCGAAGTCAATGCAGACATACAGACAGATATTTAATATTTAATTGTCCCTATATTTCGGATTTTGCATATAACCGATCCGAGAGAAGTGAGACGAGATGGCCGGTGTAAATAAACGAAACAACAACAACACACACACACAGTAGCAATCAAACAATTGTTATTGTGTGTATAGTGTATCCACTGTCCACCGACCAACAAACAACAATCAGGCTTACAACCAATACAACACCACACCTGCCAGTATCAAAGACTGAATATAAGAAATTGACAGCAAAGATGCGTACACACTGACACATCACGATCCCACTACTCTAGTATAGAAGAACTGCCTCGACCTTTGTCTGACCACAGCTATTCCGTGCGCCCCACAGGGTGGTTCAGTTGTACACACACGGTAGACAACAGAGGCCACATGTTGCTCTCCGACTAAAAACTTTCCCCCTCGGAAAACCCCCAGTTGATGGATGCGAAATCCGAAATATAGGGACAATTAAATCACTTCCAAGGTAACTTTATGTTATTATTTTTACACTCTTTACTGGTACTTTATTTTATCGACCCTGTAAGGATGAAAGGCAAAGTCGAGGTTAACTTTGCCTTTCATCCTTACAGGGTCGATAAAATAAAGTACCAGTAATGTACTGGATAATTGCTGGCCTTGTGCCAAAAGTAGAAACAATTATTTTTACACTCTTTCCTCTACACCCTATACGTCTCATTCTACATTTCCTGTTACATCTGTCTCATTACCACCTGATTTTGTTACCCGGAGACTTACCCATCTGCATTGTTGAGGCTTCCAAAACAACCAATTTTATTATCCCACAATGCTTCAAGCAAACTTCAATACTCTCTTATCCTTACACCTGAGCCAGGAATTGTTTGCATCCGTAAGGGAACTTTTTAGACTGTCGGAGAAATGGGCCAAAGTTGGCTGTCAAATTATTTTCCTAAAACGCTGCCTAAAAAACGATGTCGTCCCCACCACCATCAGGAACATCCATTTACCAGGATGCCTACGTATAAATATTCAAAGTATAAATACTGAGCGGTGGATTGGCAGTATCGGTAGAGGGTCGGACGCTATGCTTTGATGCACAGAGTTATGGCCCTTGCCATTCAGAGTTTGAATCCCACCGAGGTTAACTTTGCCTTTCATCCTTACGAGATCGATAAAATAAAGTACCAGTATTGCACTGGGTAATTGCTGGCCTTGTGCCAAAAAGTAGAAACAATTATAATAATAATATATGCAGTAATAAACACAGTAAATCGTGTGTCTAATATTACGAGGGTTGAAGAACCACATTTGTTTGAAACAGATTAACCATGAAACAGACAGAATGATAAAAATATACAGAACGCCTCAATAACGATTAATCTGTTTCAAACAAATGTGGTTCTTCAACCCTCGTAATATTAGACACACGATTTACTGTGTTTATTACTGCATATATTATTAATATTTATATATATATATTTATATATATATATTTATATATATATATATATATTTATATATATATATATATATATATTTCGTTTCTGAATTTGTTTAGCAAGATTCTTTATCTGAAATCGTGTGTTGAAACCGATATCCGTGTGTTGAAACAGACACCCGGATGTGGCGCATGCGCAAACTGAGCACACAACACACACACAGAAACAAAATGGCGTAGGATAGAAGAAAGGAAAGGCACAGAAACAAAGAAAGGAATCCCCAGTCACTGAAGAGGTCACAGAGTGTGTGATGAAAGGACTATGACTATATATAAACAACTATCTGGTTGTGGAACCAACCAACCAACCAACCAGAAATTTATAAGTTTGTAGATTTGTAAATTTATAAATTTATAAATATATAATAAATTGAAGTGAAAGCAACTGGTGCGTGTGTTTCTTATTGGCAACATGACCCTCCCAAAGTATAACAATATATATATATATATTTATATATATATATTTATATATATATATATTTATATATATATATATATATATATTTATATATATATATATATATATTTATTTATATATCATCATCATCATCATCGTTTAACGTCCATGTTCCACGCTTGCATGGGTTTGGACAGGAGTTTTACCACTTGAGGCAAGAGTGGTTGTCTTGCTCGCATAGGACTGTCTGGCGGGTTTTCTACAGTTGGATGCCCTTCCTAACACCAACCACATTTACAGTGTGGGGCTAGGAGGTTTTTACCGTGTTGCCTACACGGCCACATTACAGCGTGGACTGTCTGGCGGGTTTTCTACAGCTGGATGCCCTTCCTAACACCAACCACATTTACAGTGTGGGACTGGGAGGTTTTTACCGTGTTACCTACACGGCCGCCACATTACAGCGTGGACTGTGTGCTTTTTTTGTCATGACACCTACACGATCTCATATGTTTCGGCCTGGATGTTGTGGCACCAACATAACTTTACATTGAAAGGGGCGGTGTGGATGAGGGGGGTGGGGTATTTTGTTAGAGATGCCTGCTGATGTAGTAGGTTTTACTTTGTATTTAGGTAAGGCGGGTCTTCTCTATTACTGAGTACCGCCAAAGGTCTCGGTCCAGTGACATTGTCTTGGAGAGGTGTAAGTGTGTGAGGTCGGAATTTATCAGCTCGTCCCAGGTTTTTCTGGGTCTGCCTACTCCGTGGCTACCATCTAACTTTATTGCCCTGCACTTTGCTATACAGCTGTCGTCTTTCATGCGCATCACGTGACCATACCAACGTAGCCTTCTCTCGAGTAAACAACATCTGATCCCTCTTATTTCTAATTTTTTCATTAGTTCATTTATGCTTTGCCGTTCACGTATATTACTATTACATATCCAGCGGAGCATGCAAGCTTCGTTCCTCTCTAGTCTGCGTATATCCTCTGCACACAATGCCCAATATTTATTTATATATATATTTATATATATATAGGAACAAAAATATGAAGACGTCGCATCTCAGAGTTGCAACACTTAATGTTGGTACTCTAACAGGTAGATCTGGTGAGATAGTGGAGATGCTAGAGAGAAGACATGTGGATGTGTGCTGCATGCAAGAGGTGAGATGGAGAGGTGCCTCAGCAAGACTAATTGCAGGCAAACATCTTAGTTATAAGCTTTTCTGGGTAGGTAAGGATGATGGGTTAGGGGGAGTAGGCATTTTCCTGGCTGAGAGATGGATCGATAAGACAATAGAGGTAGTTCGAGTTAATAATAGAATAATTAAGCTTAGATTAGTTGTAGGCAGGAGACTACTGACAATCATCTCTGCCTATGCTCCCCAAGCAGGCCTCTTGGACCCTATATTCGTCAATCTCAATAGCTGGTCCCTCTGTCGGATCTACTGAGGGTAATTTCTCTCTCTCCCATTCGTTCTCCACATTCATCAGTCTCTCATAATGACATTTCCAGGCCTCCTTTTTCTGTTCATTCGTGACACTAAGTACACCGGCATCATTCCGGACACACTTATCTCCAACAACATCTTGATGTGCATTGACACACTGCCTTGCAATGTGGAACACCGCACGCCTCTGATCTCCCCGTCACAGAACATTGGCAAACCTCCTACTCTCAGCCTCCCTGCGTGCTAAGTACACCTGACGTCTAGCTTCTCTCTTAGTAGCTGTATATCCTTCTCTACTCCCACCCTTTTTCCAAGCCTTCCATGCTAGTCTTTTGTCTCTAATGGCCTTATCTACTGTGCTGTTCCACCACCAGGTCACTCTCTGTCTGGTTGGAGCTCTTCTCCAGCCACAAGTTTCATCAGTAGCCTGCAGTAAGTTGTCACGTAAGAAATTCCAGTTATTATCTATGTCATGCAACTCTAAATCGTCTTCTTTTTCGTCATACACATCTTGAAGGGCTTTTCTAAATTTGTATTTTAGTGAAAGGTCTTTTAGCTTCCTGACCTTTCTTCTCCACACCATCCTGTATGTCTCATTCCATCTCTTGCTTACTGAGATATCACTAACGACTAACCTATGCTGTGGGGTACATTCTTCCCCAGGATATGCCTTGGTATTTGACACCATCTGCCTGTCCTGCTGCCTAACTAGTAAGAAGTCAATCTGGCTTATGTGCTCGCCTAATTTGTAGGTTATTAGATGGTTGGCAGGTTTCTAGAAGTTAGTGTTGTAAATAGTCAGTGTACTTGCATCACAATGTTCAAGAAGTCTCACTCCTTCATTTCCTGAGCCGTAACCGTGCCCACCATGTACTCCAGTGTAACCATCCTGGAGCTGTCCAACTTGACCATTGAAGTGCCCTGCTAGCATAATGATGTCTCCGTCCTCTGTCATTGCGGTTGTTTGTAAAAGTTGCTCGTAAAAGCAGTCTTTCTCTTCTTTGCCTAGGCCTGCTTGGGGAACATAGGCAGAGATGATTGTCAGTAGTCTCCTGCCTACAACTAATCTAAGCTTAATTATTCGATTACTAACTCGAACTACCTCTATTGTCTTATTGATCCATCTCTCAGCCAGAAAAATGCCTACTCCCCCTGACCCATCATCCTTACCTACCCAGAAAAGCTTATAGCTAAGATGTTTGCCTGCGACTAGTCTCGCAAAGGCGCCTCTCCATCTCACCTCTTGCACGCAGCACACATCCACCTGCCTTCTCTCCAACATCTCTGCTATTTCAGCAGATCTACCTGTGAGAGTGCCAACATTAAGTGTTGCATCTCTGAGATGCGATGTCTTCATATTTTTGTTGTTCCTATATACTTGTTCCTGTGCTTATAATCGTTTTGGCATTGATACAGTGGTTGGATGCCCTTCCTAACACTAGCATCACTTTACAGCATGGATTGGGTGCTTTTATTTGTGCCACCAGCACTAGAGAGGATGTCTTACTGGACTCATGGGCCCTCTCTACCCCTCCATTTTACAGCATGGTCATACAAAAAAAAAACAGCACCTATTGACACTCACGACACACACACACACACACTCACTCACACACCAACACTCATGCATACAAACACACACGCCACTCACACATCAACACTCATGCATACAAACACACACACATACATATATATATATATATATATTACCGTCAGTACTGATACAAAATCACGTCAACTGTTGACTTTTCTAGGCTATTTGTAGTGGCATTGCAACTGACCTGCTAGCGGCGAGAATGGCATTAGACCATTTCTTCAATGCGAAACACGAAGGTTGCATTGTCAGAGCTAAGGCGCGTGCACTGAGAAACGAGGGAACCAAAGCTGTTCGATGGGCCCGCGTGGCGGAGGCGCAGCGTGGTAATAAAACCACAATTCGGTCTTTGGCGGACCGAGACGGACACGAGATAAGCGATTCCAAGCGGATGTGTGAGGCCTTTCGTCAGCACTTTGCTCGGTTGCTCGGGGAGAGTGGCAAGTCAGAGAGAGTAGCGGATTTCAGTGCCTACCTTGACGGTTTACCGCACATCTCGTCGGTCAATGCTGAGTGCTGCGAAAGGCCGATTACTTCAGCCGAAATTCAGGATGCCCTTGTCGGCTGCATGAGGCGCAAGTCACCCGGTTTGGATGGCCTGCCCTATGAGCTTTATGTAAATATGCCAGACTTGTTCTCCGATCTCCTCAAAGCACTCTACTGCAACTGGCAGCAGAATGGGAGTATTCCAGCAGGGGAGTGGTGACGCTGATAAGGAAAGATGAGAACAAGAGGGATACGTTAGACAACTTCAGACCCATAACTCTGCTCAACACAGAGTTTTAGATTTTGGCCAAGGTGTTAGCAAAGAGATTGGTGGTTGTCGTCGAGGATATGGTTGGGGAGGCGCAAACTTGTGCAATCCCAGCCAGGTCTATACACGACAATCTCCACCTCATGCGATACATCATAGAGAGGGTAGGGTGTAAACCTGGTTTCGGTGGGGCACTGATCAATTTAGTTTAGACCAATCAAAAGCATTCGATAGGGTCGACCATCGGTATCTGGAGTTTGTCCTCAAAGCAGCTGGCTTCGGCCCTGTCTTCAGAAGCTGGATCGCTGCAATGCACAGCTGCACATGCTCGGTGGTCAAGGTTAATGGCCACCTCTCGGAACCATTTCGGCTCTCCCGATCGGTCCGTCAAGGGTTCCCTCTCTCTTCCCTTCTGTACGTATTGACTCTCGAGCCTTTACTGCGGAAGCTGGAGCTGTTGCAGGGCATCCCACTTGAACCGGGACGTGGAAAGGTGGTGTCGGCTTATGCGGACGACATCACCGTGATGGTGTCGAACACCTCAGAAATCGGGGTGGTCGGCACCTTATTGAAGGAATATGAAAGGTTGACAGGAGCCAAACTTAACCCGGAAAAGTCGGTGGGCTTGCAGCTCAGAACCTGGAGAGGCAAGCCTATGCTGTCCAACAGCGTCGTGGGGCGTTGGACGGACGGACCAGTAAAGTTGCTCGGGGTTTGATTCGGACCAAACCTCCAGGTGGAAAAGAATTGGGACGAGGTAACGAGCAGAGAAGCCAGTCTCACCTAAAAATGGGCTGGGAGGAAGCTATCACTGAAAAGTCGCGCAGAGGTGGCGATGGCGTACATCGCGTCCGTCATCTACTACCGCCTGACCATCATGCCTTGCCCCCGTCTGCGCCTCGTCAAGTTGGAACAGCTCCTCTTCAAATTCTTGTGGAGGGGACAAGTTCCGTTGGTGAGGCGGTCCATCTGCTGGCAGCACCCTCTACATGGAGGGCTGGGCATGCCGTGACTAATGATGCGCAGACATGCGCTGAGGCTGCGACATCTCCAGATATTCTGCCTAAACGGTGAACAGGTGTGGTCACCGTTTATCAGGCGGGCCTTTCCACAGCTCGTTTCTTTGACTGAGCTGCAATCCTGGGTCAAGAAGAGACCGAGACTGGGTGACTGGCACCTGGAATGTTGCCAGGCACTCACTGCCCTCTACCAAGCGGGCAATGTGATTAGTGGAACTTCCACTCTCGAGTTCTATAGAGGATTAGTGGTGGGCAAGTGTGATGATGCACTCGGAGAAGCTTTAGGCCTCAACGAAGTCGAACTGACCAGTCTGTACCGGAGGACTTTCGAGCCGAGGACGATGGACAATTTCCAGAAATCCCTCGCTTGGCAGTGCTACCGGGGGGCACTGCTGGTTCGGGATAAACTCTACAGGCACAGAAGTGCTGTCAGACGGACCTGCCTAAGATGCGCACAGAGCGACGAAACCGTTCTGCACGCACTTGTCCAATGTCCGTGCATTACTGACTTGTGCAGTTATGTCGAAAAGCTACTGTCGCGTGGGGAACGGATCCGGCTATCGGCCGAGTCCATAGTGAAGATCGACCCGCTGCCTTCTTTAGGTCAGGAAGAGCAGGCAATTTTCCTCTGTCTAGTGGCCGTTGCAAAAGAGGTTATATGGTGGACCAGATTGAAAGGACTGAAGACAGACACTTTTCTCTTCGGCCAATCCCTCATCAACTTCACCTGGAAAAGAAGGTGAGGGTGGAGAGAGAAGTGCTGCCCCCCAGTACATTTGCTAAAAGGTGGATGAATGTGGCGAGAATGGCCCGTGTGAATGAGCCTACTCTGACCATGCACCTATAGGCTAGCTAACTTGAGGAGAGGGGTGCTCTCCCTGGGTGCCCTAGAAGCGCAGGGTGGTTCAGGATTGGTGGAGTACCTGAGTCACCCCTGAGTCGTCCACCCCCTATTGGGGAATTTATTTTGTTATATTTATGCATAGTTTATTTTATATTTTTATATCTTCATTGTTAAATTAGTCTCGCCATTGACCTTATTGTAAACCCCCATTGTCCCTGTCTTTGTATTGTCCCCTACATGTCGGCCCTTGTGGCTAATAAATGAAATCATTATTGACACAATTATTATTATTATATATCTATATATATATCATCATCCTCACTTTTTTACGTCCATTCTTCCACGCTAGCATGGGTTAGACGGGTTGTCCTGTTGTGGGCAGTGTCCGGTCGGCTGACCATGCCTTGCTCATACAGGAACTGATTCTGGCTTGATTTCTACAGCTGGATGCCCTTCCTAACACCAACTTCATTTACAGTGTGGGCTGGGTGCTTTTTTGCCATGGCACCTCTACGACCACTTTGCAGTGGGAGGTTGTGGGGGTTTATTGTCTTCTTGGGTCTCCCCACTCCGCGGTTTCCATCGACTTCTAGTGCTCTGCACCTTTTTATGCAGCTGTCATCCTTCATACGCATCACATGTCCATACCAACGCAACCTCCTCTCCTGCACACAGCATTTGATTCCTCTTATGCTCAGTCTCTCTCCTCTCTCAATTCGTTTATGCTTTGCCGTTAGCGTATATTACTTTTACACATCAACCGGAGCATTCAAGCTTTGTTTCTCTCTAATCTACACACAACGCCCAGGCCTCACTGCCATGCTGTTCGTATGCACACACCATACAGTCTGCCTTTCATTTTGAGGGGAAAGCTTTTTGCAGCTAACAGTGGCAGTAGCTCCCTGAACTTCTTCCATTCCATTCTTACCCTAGTTATTGTACTTTCCGAACACCCACCTCCGCTGCTAATTCGGTCACCTAGGTAGCAAAAGCTGCCTACTGTTTCTACCAGAGTTTGGTGGTGCTTGTTTCTTGTGGCCGTTTGCTGCTTGCAGTCCCGGTGCAGCTGCTACATGTAAAGCCTACATTCTTAGCTAAGCTTCCTGAGATCCTACTACATCTCTTGTGTACCCATTGTTTGCATTTGGAGCAGAGGATGGAATTCCTACCTACACCTTTCCTACATACTGAACAAGGCCATTTCCCTGAGGGGATCTAGGCTCTGTTTTCTCGTCTACTTACAAGAACCTTAGTCTTTGTCAGGTTGACTTTGAGACCCTTTCTTTCTAGTCCCTGCTTCCAAGTTTGGAATTTATTCTCTAGTTCTACGATAGATTCAGCTATAAGCATGAGATCATCCACATACAGGAGTTCCCATGGGTATCCAGTCTTAAACGCCTCCGTCATTGCCTGCAATACTATAATGAACAGGAGAAGGCTAAGAACGGAGCCCTGGTAGACACCGACCTGTACGCTAAATTCCTCGCTATAGTCATTGTTAACCCTAACTTTGCTGACTGCTCCCCTATATATGGCTTGTACAGCTTTCACAAGCCAAACTCCTAGTTTTCCTGTAACTGCCTCACAAAGAAGAGGGCATCAGTGGTGCCCTTTCCTAGCAGAAACCCAAATTGCATCTCATCTAGTTTTACCTGGTCCCTAATCAACTGTGCTATAAATCTTTCTGTTACTTTCATGGCTTGGTCCATCAGCTTTATACCTCTATAGTTTCCTCTATCAAGTGCATCACCTTTACCTTTGTAGCAGTTGACAATGATGCTGCTGCACCAATCCTTTGGTATGACACCCTCTAGTGTTACCTGATTAACAATACGTGTGGTTATGGTGTGACCTACCGACCCAGATGCTTTCAGCATCTCGGCAGCTATATCCAATGGACTAGTTGCCTACCCAGTTTTCATATCTTTAATAGCCTTACTTACTTCGCTGCTGCTGACTTGTACTGCCAGCCCCTCTATAGGGCCTACGTGGGGTAGGGCTCTTTCTCCCATGCATTCTCCTCATTTAGTAATCTTTCATAATGGCTTTTCCACGCATCTTTCTTCTCAGCACTTGTGAGGGCAAGCTCACCTTTATCATTCCGGACACACTTCTCTCCAATGACATCACAATTCTCTCTAACACACTGCCTCGCAATCCTGAACACCTCCTGTTTCTGGTCCTCACGCTGCAAAACATGTTTGAATTTTCTGTCCTCCGCTTCCCTTCTAGCCAAGTATACTTGTTGCCTAGCTTCCCTCCTGGTATCTATGTAAATGTAATGTACCCTACTTCCCCTGTTCTTCCATTCTTTCCATGCCTGTCTCTTAGCCTTAATTGCCTCATCTAACTTATTGTTCCACCACCAAGTCACTCTCCTCCTTCCTGTGGTCGTGCTCCAGCCACAGATTTCGTCCATCACTTTTAGTAAGTTATTTTTTAGGAACTCCCAATGCTTTTCTACATTGAATGTCTCTATCTGTTCTTCTTTACTGTCATAGACGTCGAGTAAGATATCTTTAAATCTGTTACTGGCTGAGGAGTCTTTCAGCTTCCAGATCTTTCTTCTCCAGGTTGCTTTCTGTTTCCAAGTTCGTCTAGTTCTGACAATGAGGTCACTGACAACTAAGTTATGTTGGGAGGCTTTTGTGTTTACAACCGTCCATCTATCTCATCCTCTGATGAGGATAAAATCTATCTGACTAGAGTGCTCCCCTGATCTATAGGTGATCAGATGGTTGTCGGTTTTTTGAAGTGTGTGTTACATATCAACATGTCATTGGTGTCGCAGAATTCTAGAAGCCTGAAGCTTTCTTCATTTCGTGTGCCAAACTCGTAGCCTCCATGGACTCCAAAGAAGCAGTTAAGGTGTTTCCCAACGTGTCCGTTAAAGTCCCCTGCAATGATTAGGAAGTCACAGTTGTTTGTTAGGGCAGTGGTGTGCATTAGGGACTCGTAAAACCTAACCTTAAGTTCGTCTGGCAACCCTGAATGGTGTGCGTAAGCTGATATGATTGTAGCAATTGTTTTATTCAGGACTAGTCTGAGTTTAATGATTCTTGTGTTCACCCTGTTCACTGAGATTACCTTATCTACCCAATTGTCAGCTAATAGTATACCTACATCACCTATCATGTTGTCATTTCCCACCCAGAAAAATTTGTAGCACTGATTTTTGCCTACAAGGGCTCTAGCTGACTCTCCTCTCCATCTAGTCTCTTGCACACAGCATACATCAATTTTCTTTCGCTCTAGCATCTCTACAATTTCTCCTGCTCTTCCTTTCATTGTGCTTATATTGATGGTTCCAACTTGGAGTTTTGGCCATTTGCCATCACTCGTGGGAAAGGGTGAATTTTTGCTGGGGTGTGTGTATGCTTCCTGTCTCTGAATTGAAGCTTCGCATGGGTGCTTGGTAACTCACAGATTCATATTCATTTATTAATTCGGGGTTGTTCCATTTATCCTCATCTCATCCATAGATAACGGTAAAAGAATTCTTTAGTGCAGGGCTAGAAGGATAGTAGTAGTAATGGCATAGTTTGTTGGGGCTGATAATGGGTGGGGACATGTTGCTGAGGTTTGATTGGTCAAATAGCCTATAATGGTGAGTGGGGGTGGGTAGGAGGGAAATTGTGAATTAGGTAGCCATCATGGTGTTTATCTTCACAGGCGATTTAGGGGAAATAAGCTGGTACAAGTAGGCATATTAGACAAGGCAAATATGCGAGGATTTCGAAGATGGTCACCTAGCTTTGTAAACATTGAGGTGAATGAATGAGAGAAAGGGAGGTAATGGGTTTGGGTTAGGGATGACGTTCGTAGAGAGAGGCACAATGTCCAACGTGGTGTATTTCAAAAAAACAAGGTCAAAGTATATACGTCGTGGGAACAGCAAATGATAACAACAACAATAATAATGTGAACTGGACATTTTGAAATTGGGAAAGAGAAATACCTGTAGGAGAAAATCTATGGATGTCTGGGATAGGTTGGAAGTATTTAGAAATCCATTTAGCCTTTCAGAAATCAGAAGTCTGTCTGTCTGGCTTCATACCACTGGAATGAATGAGAGAGAGAAAAAGAGAGGTAAGGGGTTTGGGTTAGGGATGACTTTCGTAGAGAGCAGCATAATGTCCAACATGGTGTATTTCGAAAAACATATATATATATATATATATTCACATGAAAATATACGTATGTGTGTATATATATCCATCAGTTGTTCAGTTAAAACAACTCTGGTAATTAGTCCTGTGAGATATAGCTGTCGTCAGACTAATGTAGATTATGTTAATTGCAAGTGAAAATAGATTAATGTGAATTACATATCTCATGCATCTCTATCCTTTCCTTTCACCTTTTAATATTCTGACAGCGGGGGATTGGCAAAATCAGTAGAGCGTCAGACAACATGCTTTATGGCATAGGGTTATGCCACTTTACGATCTGAGTTCAAATCCTGCCAAGCTTCTCTTTGCCTTTCATCCTTTTGGGGCCAATGATAAAATAAAATACCAGTAACATACTGGGGTTGATTTAATCACCCACACACGCACACATGTGTACATTCCTACACACATGTGTATACACACTGTTTACTGCAATTTAATTATTCAACTTGGACATTCTACCCACAAGATTATGGATATATTTGGCAACATTGTTGCTCAATAAAATGACAGCTTTGTTTGACACTCTAGCATTTAAACCAGCCATATCCGGCCAGAATTCTCTCACCTCTTTCTGTTCAAACCGGCTGTAACCAGCCACTCATACTGATGTTAAGGTATTGTTCTCAACATAAATAATATCAAAATCTCATAGGTTCAATATTATGTGAGGTAAAGCCTTTACCATGAAAATATAGTAAATATAGAGTAATAATAATTGTTTCTACTATTGGCACAAGGCCAGCAAATTACCCAGTGTATTACTGGTACTTTATTTTATCGACCCCGTAAGGATGAAAGGCAAAGTTAACCTCGGCGGGATTTGAACTCAGAATGTAAAGGGACGTAACTATGCTGGAAAGCATGTCCGACCCTCTACCGATACTGCCAATTCACCGCCTAGAGTAATAATAATGATTTCTGATTTAGGTACAAGGCCAACAATTTGAGGAGAGGTGAAAGTCAATTAAATCGACCCCAGTGCATTACTGGTGCTTTATTTTTTCAACCTTGTAAAGATGAAAAGCAAAGTAAACCTTGGCAGGATTTGAAATCAAGACGTAAAGATCTGGAATAAGTACAACAAAGCATTTTCTTCGACACTCTAACAATTCTGCCAATCCACTGCCAGTAACAACAACAACAACAATAATAATAATAATTGTGTCTTTATTGGCCATGAGGGCCTACATATAGGGGACAATACAATAAACAGGGACAGTGGGGGTTACAATAAAATCGAGTAAAAACATGTAAAACAATAAAAATATAACGATACAAATTCCCTAATAGGGGGAAGAATTACCCAGAGTAAATGTGGGAAGGCTTCAATTATAGGCTTGTAGGCGTTTCTCTGCATATTTCGTATGAATTAAAGTCTGTGTTATTGTTAGAGTGTTTTGTTATATCTGTTTTAGCAAATAATGCTGCAATATGTGTAAAACATGTTTTATTTTAACAACAAAATTATTTTTCTCTATTTTTTTAATAGGTTTGTAGAAAAACATAACTGGAGAACAACCTCCCAATAAGATGACAGAAGGAAGAGAGAAGATGACAGGTGTAGTAACAACCAAAATAGATACTCCTGAATTCCACGCCCTGTTTACTCCAGAGTTGGAAGTACTTATCAAAGTGTTCGATAAACACCAACATATGCTGAGGATTACCGGTGGGGCTGTACGAGATCTTTTAATAGGGATACAACCTACTGACATTGATTTTGCTACAACAGCAAATCCTGATGAGATGAAGATGATGTTTACTGAAGAAGGGATCAGGATGATTAATATAAATGGGGAAAAACATAGAACTATTACTGCAAGGATTAATGACAAGGTAACACGTTACTTAATTACTTGATGACCAGGTAACACATTCCTTAATTAATTAATGACCAGGTAACTCATTAATTAATTAATTGTTTCTACTTTAGGCACAAGGCCAGCAATTACCCAGTGCATTACTGGTACTTTATTTTATCGATAATGGCCATAAAACATACCTTAAGTAATTAATGACCAAGTAACTCATTAATTAATGGCCAGGTAACACATACCTTAATTAAGGACTAGGTAACTCATTAATTAATTAATTACTGGCCAGATAACACATCATTTAATGACGAGGTAACTCATTAATTATATTTGTGTGTCTGTAACTATATTTTGTGTATAGGAATATGTGTATATAAATGATCAGTGAGAATAAACATATAGGGAAAAGAGGAGTCAAATGATTATTTAATACGTTTTACTTACAGCGACAGGCTTCTGACATCCATTTATAAATAATTATCCTTTTTAACACTCAATTTACTATAAACATAAATTTATTGTAGAAAGCCGGTGTACTTAGTGTCACAAATGATCAGAAAAAGGAGGCCTGGAAATGTCATTATGAGAGACTGATGAATGTGGAGAACGAATGGGAGAGAGATTACCCTCAGTAGATCTGACAGAGGGACCAGCTATTGAGATTGACGAATATAGGGTCCAAGAGGCGATTAGGGAGATGAGAAATGGTAAGGCCGCTGGACCGTTGGGGATGGTTGCTGGGATGCTGAAGGCATCAGGGGACGTAGGCACTAAATTGGTTGCACACATCATCAATCAGGCTATATATGGCGGTGCCATACCTAAAGACTGGTGCAGCAGTATTCTCATAAATTGCTACAAGGGTGGGGGGGTGCTCTGGAGAGGAGCAATTATAGGGGCATAAAACAGATGGATCAGGTTATAAAAGTGCCAGAGAGAATATTAGTGCAACTAAATAGAGAAAGGGTCAAATTAGATGAGATGCAGTTTGGTTTTGTGCCTGGGAAAAGTACAACAGATGCCCTCTTCTTGGTGAGACAATTACAAGAGAGGTTCTTAGAGAAGAATAAGCCACTATACTTAGCTTCTGTTCACCTGGCGAGGGCCTTTGATAGGGTACCCCGATCTGTCATCTGGTGGTCCCTGGGAAGACTGGGTGTTGAGGAATGGCTTGTGAGTACAGTGCAGGCTTTGTGCGGAGGTGCTGTCGGTGGAGTGAGGGTGGGAATGGAGTTTAGTGAGGAATTCCAGATACAAGTAGGAGTACATCAAGGTTCGGTCCTCAGCTCGCTCTTGTTCATTATAGTCCTCCAAGCCATAACAGAGGAGTTTAAGTCTGGCTGTCCATGGGAACTTCTCTATGCTGACAATCTGGTTCTTATAGCGGAATCAGTAGAGGAGCTAGAGAATAAATTCTGGCTATGGAAACAGCAGTTGGAAGCAAGGGGACTGAGAGTGAACCTAACTAAGACAAAAGTGTTGATAAGTAGAAGAGAGGACAAAACTCTGATTCCGTCAGGGAGATGGCCATGTTCGATATGCGGAAGGGGAACTGGCACAAATTCTATAAAATGTACACAGTGCGGATCTTGGGTGCATGGGATATGTAGTGGGATAGCAGGCAAACTAACAGGTAGGGAGAAATATGTATGCAGTAGATGTACAGGGAAATTAGACAGTAGAAGTCGCATTGATAGACACATTTTTCAAATGCAGGTGGGTGTTATAGAAGTGGTTGATAGCTTCCGGTACCTAGGTGATCAGATTAGCATGGGAGGTGGGTGTTCCGAGGCCATGGTATCTAGAATAAGGACAGATTGGAAGAAGTTTGGGGAGCTGCTTCCTCTGTTGACAAAGAAGGGTTTCTCCCTGCATACGAAAGGCCGGTTATATGATGCCTGTGTGAGATGCGCGATGCTGCATGATAGTGAGACACGGGCAGCAACTGCAGAGCATATGCGACGGCTGGAGAGAAGTGGGGCAAGCATGTTCAGTTGGATCTGCAATGTCAATGTGCATGAACGACCGAGCATGGACGAGTTGAGAAAGAAACTGAGTATAAGAGGGATAAGTTGTAGTGTGTGGGAGAGAAGACTGCGATGGTATGGACATGTGATGCGCATGGAGGATGACCGATGGGTGAAGAAGTGCCAGGAAATACCAGTTGAAGGAAGATGCAGTAGAGGTAGACCACGAAAAACATGGGCGGAGGTGATGAGAGCAGTCCTCAGATCGCTGAAGCTCACGGTGATGACGACGAAGGACCGTGATAAGTGGAGAGATGCTGTGCGGAATAGGACCCGTCCCACCCTTGCAAGCAGGGAAAAGCGGACGTAAAATGATGATGATGAAGGCCAAATTTCTATACACAGTAGACTATCTCATATAGAAAACATAACGTAGAAGAACAATTCAAGAAATTTGGAATATGCTTTGTTGATGTTCATTAGCAGGATTATGGGAGGATTACAGTAGAAGTTATCCTAGGTTCATCTCGCTGTCCAAGAGCGTTATCTCTCTGGTGAACCAGAAGATTTTATAAGGAGGAGGCAACAATGTATTCATACGCGATCTAAAACGATTGGTTTGTTTAATGAAATCACGTATGAAACATTGTTGCTGTGAGGTATGAAATAGTTCCGCTTACATCACCCACTTCTTAGACTGCAAAGCAGTCGATAAAAATGAGAAGGAAATATCTGAAAAGGTAACACAATTCAAGCAAAGTAAATACAAAAAAAGAATAACATTTATATATTGATATTTGATTTCTTGTAGGAAAACTTTGAAATTTCTACACTTCGAACAGATTCCATAATTGTGAAGGAGACTTCTCCACAAGAATTTAGTTTCTATTGGCAACAAGATGCTAACAAAAGAGATCTCACAATTAATGCAATGTTTCTTGGTAAAGTATAAAGACAACAATTATTTCTTGTTTTTTTTTTAATGTATATTTGAATAACTAGAGAAAGAGTGAATTGGCTTGGCTTTGTGGTTAGGGTGTTTGACTCATGTTCATAAGCTTGTGGGGTCAATTCCTGGAATGGGTGATGTGTTGTATTCTTGAGAAAGACTCTTCATTTGGCATTGCTTTTTATTATAGGACTGGGACCCCTATCATTAAAACACCAAAAAAGATTCCTATAACATACAACCTCATTGGATGCCAGCTGAACGTGCAGAGGTGTGAGCTGTAACATAAAACACTGAGACCCCTATCGTTAAAACAGCATCTCTCCATTCGTCACTGTCCTTCGTCATCTCCTCCTTGAGCTTCAGCGATGTGAGGTCCGCTCTCACCGCCTCTGCCCACATTTTTTGTGGTCTTCCTCTACTGTGTCTTCCTTCTACAGGGATTTCTTGGCACTTCTTACCCCGCGGTCATCCTCCATGCGCATCACATGTCCATACCATCACAGTCTTCTCTCCTGCACACTGCAGCCTATCCCTCTTATACACAGTTTCTCTCTCAACTCGTCTATCCTTGGTCATTCATGCACATTGACATATCCTCTGAAGTTACTGCCCATGTCTCACTACCATGCAGCATCACACATCTCACACAGGCATCATATAACCGGCCTTTCGTACGCAGGGAGAAACCCTTCTTTGTCAGCAGAGGAAGCAGTTCCCTAAACTTCCTCCAACCTATCCTTATTCTAGATACTATGGCCTCGGAGCAGCATCCTCCCTAATCTGATCACCTAAGTATCGGAAGCTATCAACCACCTCTATAGATCCTACCTGCATTTGAAAAATGTGTCTATCAATGCGACTTCTACTGTCAAATTTCCCTGTACATCTACTGCATATGTAGTTTTCCCTACATGTTAGTTTGCCTGCTATCCCACTACATCTCTTGTGTACCCAAGATCGGCATTGTGTACATTTTATAGAATTTATGTCAACTCCTTTTCTACATATCAAACATGGCCATTTCCCTGATGGAATCAGAGTTTTATCCTCTTTTCTACTTATCAACACTTTAGTCTTAGCAAGGTTCACTCTCAGTCTTCTTGATTCCAACTGCTGTTTCCATAGCCAGAATTTATTCTCTAGCTCCTCTACTGATTCTGCTATCAGTACCAGATCGTCAGCATAGAGAAGTTCCCATGGGCATCCAGTCTTAAACTCCTCTGTTATGGCTTAGAGAACTATAATGAACAAGAGCGGGCCTTGATGTACTCCTAGATGTATCTGGAATTCCTCACTAAACTCCATTCCTGTTCTCACTTTACTGACAGCACCCCTGTACATAGCTTGCACAGTCCTCACAAGCCATTCCTCTATACCTAGTTTCCTTAGGGACCACCAGATGACAGATCGGGGTACCCTATCAAAGGTCTTCTCTAGGTCAACAAAAGCTAAGTATAGTGGCTTATTCTTCTCTAAGAACCTCTCTTGTAGTTGTCTCACTAAGAAGGGGGCATCTGTTGTACTCTTCCCAGGCACAAAACCAAACTGCATCTTATCTAGTTTGACCCTTTCTCTAATCAGTTGCACTAATATTCTTTCTGGCACTTTCATAACCTGGTCCATCTGTTTTATGCCCCTATAATTGCTCCTCTCCAGAGCATCTCCCTTTACTTTTGTAGCAATTTATGAGAATACTGCTGCACCAGTCTTTGGGTATGACTCTGCCATATATAGCTTGATTGACAATGCATGCGACCAGTTTAGTTCCTACTTCTCCTGATGCCTTCAGCATCTCAGCAACTATCCCCGATGGTCCAGTGGCCTTACCATTTTTCATTTCCTTAATTGCCTCTTGGACCCTATATTCGTCAATCTCAATAGCTGGTCTCTCTGTTGGATCTACTGAGGGTAATTTCTCTCTCTCCCATTCTTTCTCCACATTCATCAGTCTCTCATAATGACATTTCCAGGCTTCCTTTTTCTGATCATTCGTGACACTAAGTACACTGGTATCATTTCGGACACACTTATCTCCAACAACATCCTGATTTGCATTGACACACTGCCTTACAATGTGGAAAACCGCATGTCTCTGATCTTCCCGTCGCAGAACATTGTCAAACCTCCTACTCTCAGCCTCGCTGCGTGCTAAGTACACCTGGCGTCTAGCTTCTCTCTTAGTAGCTGTATATCCTTCTCTACTCCCACCATTTTTCCAAGCATTCCATGCTAGTCTTTTGTCTCTAATGGCCCTATCTACCATGCTGTTCCACCACCAAGTCACTCTCTGTCTGGTTGGAGCTCTGCTCCAGCCACAAGTTTCTTCAGTAGCCTGCAGTAAGTTGTCACGTAAGAAATTCCAGTTATCATCTATGTCATATGATTCTAACTCATCTTCTTTTTCATCATACACATCTTGAAGAGCTTTCCAGACCTTCCTTTTCCACACCTTCCTGTATGTCTCATTCCATCTCTTGCTTATTGAGATGTCACTAACGACTAACCTATGCTGGAAAGTACATTCTTCCCCAAGGTATGCCTTAGTATTGGAACCATCCATCTGTCCTGCTGCCTAACTAGCAAGAAGTCAATTTGGCTTATGTGCTCGCCTGATTGGTAGATTATTAAGTGTGGCAATCCTGAGATGTGAGTATTTCATTGTTTCTTCTTTTTCTGCAATGAAAAATGGTTTATAATCATGTTGTGCAATTGCTTGATGACGGTCCAGGGTTTCTCACACATGGCCGTACTAGCCACCCCACTACCGTGCACAGCCCTAACATGGTTAGTTTTATTGCTGTTCACGCAGTTATTGCGATATATATTTGTTGTTGTGCTCATAATTGTTTTGGCATTAATACACTGGTTGGATGCCCTTCCTAACACCAGCACCACTTTACAGCATGGGCTGGGTGCTTTTATTCGTGCCACCAGCACTAGAGGGGTTGTCTTACTGGACTCAGCGGCCCCCTCCACCCCATAGTTTGGCATGGTTTTTAATAGCTGAATGCTACTACCATTACCTACATTTTTCAGCATGGACCGGGTGCTTTTATTCGTGCCACCAGCACTAGGGAAGTCATCTTAGTGGACTTAGGGGACTTCTCTACCTCGCACCAATTTATTCGGAGTGGTAGCTCTCCTAGACAGGTTGCCTACACTACAGCTTACAGAGCCTCCGTCCGCCCCGTGTCTGCTCTGAGCAGAATTGGGTTTAAGGTGGTATATGCACGAGGGAGTGTTTAGCATACAGCGTCAGGCATGTATACCGGAGGTGGTGGAGGTGGGGGTGAGTATGTGGTAGGAAATGGCGATCATCTAACTCAGCTTTTTATCATATACAAATACACAAATATCGCCATCCTATATAAGATATTACGTATATTTATATGCACACACATACATACATATAGACACACATCAACACTCATATATACAGCTATATATAATCATACACATAAATATATATATATATTGAGTTAAGAACTCAGGGTAGTCCCTTACAATTAAATAGCTCTAAGAAAAAAACTTTTCCGAGCCGTACAATATAATTGAATAAACAAGAGAGATGAACACTAATATAAACATACATGTGTTCGAATCGTAAGGACTAAAATTTGCTAGGGTGAAAAAATACTAACTACAGCAATATAGTTTGTTATCCTTAACTTTAAATATTAAATTAAGAAAAATTAAGAAAAATAACAGACCTATATTGGGCAAAAAAGCCTGATAACAACTAGACAGTATTGGAGACTGTTTCGCAACGACTTATTAAGTGAAGTTTTCACGTTTCCCTGCTCCTCAGTAGTTGTTGAGAAATTAGTGATCCTTTCACTTCTAAAAATATTAGAGAATGAATTGTGTACGATATGAATTATCACACGTGTCATTTTGAACCCAGCTTGTCTCGAAATTCCCTACCATTAAAAATAGCAGCCTGGCTGACAGGACAATAAAAATTAGCTCTATATGATGGAGCCGACAAATATATATTGAGTTAAGAACTCAGGGTTGTCCCTTACAATTAAATAGCTCTAAGAAAAAAACTTTTCCAAGCCGTACAATATAATTGAACACATGTATGTTTATATTAGTATTCATCTCTCTTGTTTATTCAATTATATATATATATATAAATGTATGTATGTGTGTATACATATATGTATACAGACGTACAGTAGTATGTATATATATATATACATGCACACATATATATATGCACGTATCATTCAACCATCTGGCAGGAAGGTATACGATGCTGACGATAGCTAATAATCTTGAAACTAGTACATCGTTCCTGTGTCAGTGTTGAACAAAAAAAGGTGACGTGGTTGCCTAAACACTGTACGGCGTAATTTGGGCTGTGTTTATTTACAAACAAACAAACCGAGCATCATAATAAATGTTCGGTAAACCGATACGTGCATATATATATATGTGTGCATGTATGTATATATATACATACTACTGTACGTCTGTATATATATATATATGTATGTACGTATACATACATACATACTTAAATTTAAGTAAGTGCCATACTAAGAGTGAGAAATGAAATTTTGTTTCATTCTATTCCATTTATATATATATATATATATATATATATCTAAGAACATAGATTTTACATGTGGCCGGTGTTCTGGTGCAATAAGTAGCAGCAAGTGCCCACAAAATACTAGCTCTTTCAATTGCGCAGAGGGTTCTATAGAAATAGTGGACAGCTTCCGTTACCTGGGCGATAAAATCAGCAGTGGGGGAGGGTGCTCTGAAAGTACTGTAGCTAGAGTCAGAACTGGTTGGAAAAAGTTCAGAGAGCTTATACCACTATTAGCTGCTAAAGGGTTCTCCCTAAAAATGAAAGGCAGGTTGTACGATGCCTGCATACGAACAGCAATGTTGCATGGCAGTGAGACCTGGGCATTGTGTGCAGAGGATATACGCAGACTAGAGAGGAACGAAGCTTGCATGCTCCGCTGGATGTGTAACAGTAATATACGTGAACGGCAAAGCATAAACGAACTAAGAAAAAAATTAGAGATAAGAGGGATCAGATGTTGTTTACTCGAGAGAAGGCTACGTTGGTATGGACACGTGATGCGCATGAAAGTCGATAGCTGTATAACAAAGTGCAGGGCAATAAAGATAGACGGTAGCCACGGAATAGGCAGACCTAGAAAAACCTGGGACGAGCTGATAAACTCCGACCTCACACACTTACACCTCTCCAAGACAATGTCACTGGACCGAGGCCTTTGGCGGTACTCAGTAACAGAGAAAACCCGCCTTGCCAGTAGGCATCTCTAACAAAATACACCCCGTCCCGCCACCACCCCCACCCATCCACACCACCCCGTCCTATGTAAAGTTATGTTGGTGCCGCGCCATCCAGGCCGAAACAAATGAGATCGTGTAGGTGTCACGACAAAAAAACACACAGTCCACGCTGTAATGTGGCCGTGTAGGCAACACGGTAAAAACCTCCCAGACCCACACTGTAAATGTGGTTGGTGTTAGGAAGGGCATCCAACTGTAGAAAACCTGCCAGACAGTCCTATGCGAGCAAGACAATCACTCTTGCCTCAAGTGGGACTACCCCCGTCCAAACCCATGCAAGCGTGGAACACGGACGTTAAACGTTGATGATGATGATGATGATGATATATATAACATCCAGCCCGAAACAAATGAGGTCGTGTAGGTGTCACGACAAAAAAAACACACAGTCCATGCTGTAATGTGGCTGTGTAGGTAACACGGTAAAAACCTCCCAGTTCCACACTGTAAATGTGGTTGGTGTTAGGAAGGGCATCCAGCCGTAGAAAACCCGCCAGACAGTCCTATGCGAGCAAGACAACCACTCTTGCTTCAAGTGGGAAAACTCCCGTCTAAACCCATGCAAGCGTGGAATATGGACGTTAAACGATGATGATGATGATGATGATGATACATATATATATATATATATGAACATCCAAAGAAATCAGGAAATTGAAAATTTAACATTTATCTTCGTTCTGCCTTCAACACTAATGCTCGTTTTTTTTTTAAAACTCACATCTCAGCATTGCTTAACATGGCGATCACCTAATAGCTTTATATATATATATATATATATATATATATATATATTATATATATGCAGGTTGTATGTATATATAATATATACACACATTCACACAGATGGACATTTATAACATATTTTTACACACTAAAAGTGTGTGTATGTATGTATGTATGTATGTATGTGTGTGTGTGGGTGCGAGGTCAGCAACAGCAGCTGTCCCTCAGAATGGTCAGAATGGGTCAAACACAAGGCACATCAAACCAAGCCCTTTTTTATTATAAGGTTCTTTAACAGCTACATCCTTCTGGAGGTTTGTTCTGGTCACTTATAATCTTAATCTGATCTGAAAATTCATTATACAGCTCCACTTCTGTTTCTTGGGCTAAAGCATTCTTTGCCACTGTTTGGAAAGCTTGTTCAACATTTATTGCTTCTTTTGCACTAGTTTCAAAATAAGGTATCTCTTCTTTGTGTTCTTTTGGCAGAAATCACTCTGTTCTCTAAATCAATTTTGCTTCCTATGACAAGAAAAGGTTCTCGAGAGTTAGCTTGTATTAGGAATTCATCCCTCCAACTGTCCAAAGATTTGAAAGTAACTTGTGCTGTTACATCAAATACCAGCACACAGCAGTCTGCTCCTCGATAGAAACAACCCCAAGACTTTGAAAATGTTCTTGACCAGCTGTGTCCCATATCTGCATTGTGACAACCATTACCTCTTTTGTTTGGAAATTAGCTCCTATTGTAGCTTTGTATTGGTTGCTGAATTTTTTATTCACATACTGATTCATCAAAAAAGTCTTTCCAACACCACTGTCTCCAAGAATAATTACTTTAAGCAGCACCTTCTTTCTGGATGCCATTATTTTAAGGGCGGTGGATTGGCAGTATTGGTAGAGGGTCGGACGCCATGCTTTGACGTATAGAGTTACGGCCCTTGCCTTTCTGAGTTCAAATCCCGCCAAGGTTAACTTTGCCTTTCATCCTTACGGGGTCGATAAAATAAAGTACCAGTAATGCACTGGATAATTGCTGGCCTTGACCCTAAGATAGAAACAATTATTTTACAAGTTGTACCAACTTAACTAGAAAGCTTTGTTTATTCCCAAGTACATATATTAATATATTTTATTGTGGTAACTATCCTAATCTATTAATATATTTAATTCTATTCACCAACCTAAAATATTAATATTTTTGATTCTGTTAACTAACCTAATATATTAATATATTTAATTCTCTAGATTTTAATGGTAATTTATATGATTATGTCAATGGTAAAGAACATCTGAAGAACAAAATTGTGAAATTTGTTGATAATCCAAAAGATAGAATACAGGAGGATTATCTCAGAATCCTTCGCTACTTCCGGTAAGGGTTGCTTTTCTTTCTTGTGTGTGTGTGTATGAATATATGTGGGTGTGTGTGTGTCTGTGTGTATATATATATGTGGGTGTTTCTATATGTATGTGGGAGTTTATGTGCCTGGATGTGTGTATATGTGTGTGTGTGTACATCTGTCTGTGTATATATGTGTGTGTACATCTGTCTGTATATATGTCAGTGTCTGGTGTGGGTGTTTATGTGTATGTATGTATGGTTTATGTGTGTGTATGTATGGTTTATGTGTGTGTGTATTATCACCATTTTGCATCCATTTTTTCACGCTAGCATGGGTTAGACCTGGTCATTGTTATCCGAGATGATACATTCCATATTTGGCATGGTTTCTATGGATAAATGTCCTTCCTAATGACAACCACTTTACAAAGTTTTTACTACTTCATCCCAGATTTTCGAAAGTCTTCTACAGGTTCCAACTATTTTGAGAGCCCTGCACTTTATATAGCTGTCATCCACTATATACATCACATGCTCAAACCAATGCAATCTTTTTTCTTGTACACTACATTTTATTCCTCTTATGCATAGTTTCTCTCTTAGTTTATTGGTACTTTTTCATTCATGCACACTAACATTACACATCCATCTGAGCGCACTCATTTCATTTACTTCTAATCTTTACAAACCTTCTAACAAGCATGCAGCAATGAACTCATTGACAAGAACACAAACTCTGCCCTTTACTCGGAGAGAGAAAGCCTTTGTTGTCAGCAGAGGTAACAACTCTCAGAATTTCTTCCAACCAGTTCTCACTCTGGCTATTATGCTGATTAGATCTCCCAGGTAACAGAATCTGTCAACGGCTTCCAAAAGTATTTGAGGTAGAGTCTATTTCTTGTTTTATCTCAGTGTTTACCATTCCTGTTTATTTTCTCCATACAAAGTCTACATTCTTTGTTAGTCTGCTCGTCATCTTGTGTATCTACAATAGCTCATTAATTTCAAAAGCATGTCATTCCGTTGATTGAATAACTGTAACACTCATCGTTGCAACCGATGGAAGTCCACTCTTTTCTATTCCTACTTATTCACACATTGACTTACTCTTTAAAGAACTAAATTATCTAAACAGTTTTATAATTGTCTCCCTTGTTTTCATTAGAAATGTTATTCAGACCTTTTGATACCAAACCGACCTGATTATATACTGGCCCTGGTTATATCATACAAAACTGCTTGTTTTAAAGTTTTCATATTTATATTAAAACCTTCCATCATAATATTACGTAAGAATCTTTGTTATTTTCCAAAAACCCCAGATACTATCATAAAAAACTGCTTGTGTATTGGGAGCAGGAGTGTGTATTGGGAGCAGGAGTGTGTGTATTGGGAGCAGGAGTGTGTGTATTGGGAGCAGGAGTGTGTATTGGGAGCAGGAGTGTGTATTGGGAGCAGGAGTGTGTGTATTGGGAGCAGGAGTGTGTATTGGGAGCAGGAGTGTGTATTGGGAGCAGGAGTGTGTGTATTGGGGGCACATGAGTGTGTATTGGGAGCAGGAGTGTGTATTGGGAGCAGGAGTGTGTGTATTGGGAGCAGGAGTGTGTGTATTGGGAGCTGGAGTGTGTATTGGGAGCAGGAGTGTGTATTGGGAGCAGGAGTGTGTGTATTGGGAGCAGAAGTGTGTGTATTGGGAGCAGGAGTGTGTGTATTGGGAGCAGATGAGTGTGTATTGGGAGCAGATGAGTGTGTATTGGGAGCAGGAGTGTGTGTATTGGGAGCAGGAGTGTGTGTATTGGGGGCACATGAGTGTGTATTGGGAGCAGGAGTGTGTATTGGGAGCAGGAGTGTGTGTATTGGGAGCAGGAGTGTGTGTATTGGGAGCCGGAGTGTGTATTGGGAGCAGGAGTGTGTATTGGGAGCAGGAGTGTGTGTATTGGGAGCAGAAGTGTGTGTATTGGGAGCAGGAGTGTGTGTATTGGGAGCAGGAGTGTGTATTGGGAGCAGATGAGTGTGTATTGGGAGCAGGAGTGTGTGTATTGGGAGCAGGAGTGTGTGTATTGGGGGCACATGAGTGTGTATTGGGAGCAGGAGTGTGTATTGGGAGCAGGAGTGTGTGTATTGGGAGCAGGAGTGTGTGTATTGGGAGCTGGAGTGTGTATTGGGAGCAGGAGTGTGTGTATTGGGGGCACATGAGTGTGTATTGGGAGCAGGAGTGTGTATTGGGAGCAGGAGTGTGTGTATTGGGGGCACATGAGTGTGTATTGGGAGCAGGAGTGTGTGTATTGGGGGCACATGAGTGTGTGTATTGGGGGCACATGAGTGTGTATTGGGAGCAGGAGTGTGTATTGGGAGCAGGAGTGTGTGTATTGGGAGCTGCAGTGTGTATTGGGAGCAGGAGTGTGTGTATTGGGAGCAGGAGTGTGTGTATTGGGAGCAGGAGTGTGTGTATTGGGAGCAGGAGTGTGTGTATTGGGAGCAGGAGAGTGTATTGGGAGCAGGAGTGTGTGTATTGGGAGCAGGAGTGTGTATTGGGAGCAGGAGTGTGTATTGGGAGCAGGAGTGTGTGTATTGGGAGCAGGAGTGTGTATTGGGAGCAGGAGTATGTATTGGGAGCGGGAGTGTGTATTGGGAGCAGGAGTATGTATTGGGAGCGGGAGTGTGTATTGGGAGCAGGAGTGTGTATTGGGAGCAGGAGTGTGTGTATTGGGAGCAGGAGTGTGTATTGGGAGCAGGAGTGTGTGTATTGGGAGCAGGAGTGTGTGTATTGGGAGCAGGAGTGTGTATTGGGAGCAGGAGTGTGTATTGGGAGCAGGAGTGTGTGTATTGGGAGCAGGAGTGTGTATTGGGAGCAGGAGTGTGTATTGGGAGCAGGAGTGTGTGTATTGGGAGCAGGAGTGTGTATTGGGAGCAGGAGTGTGTATTGGGAGCAGGAGTGTGTATTGGGAGCAGGAGTGTGTATTGGGAGCAGGAGTGTGTATTGGGAGCAGGAGTGTGTATTGGGAGCAGGAGTGTGTGTATTGGGAGCAGGAGTGTGTATTGGGAGCAGGAGTGTGTGTATTGGGAGCAGGAGTGTGTGTATTGGGAGCAGGAGTGTGTATTGGGAGCAGGAGTGTGTGTATTGGGAGCAGGAGTGTGTATTGGGAGCAGGAGTGTGTATTAGGAGCAGGAGTGTGTATTGGGAGCAGGAGTGTGTGTATTGGGAGCAGGAGTGTGTATTGGGAGCAGGAGTGTGTGTATTGGGAGCAGGAGTGTGTATTGGCAGCAGGAGTGTGTATTGGGAGCAGGAGTGTGTGTATTGGGAGCAGGAGTGTGTGTATTGGGAGCAGGAGTGTGTGTATTGGGAGCAGGAGTGTGTATTGGGAGCAGGGGTGTGTATTGGGAGCAGGAGTGTGTGTATTGGGAGCAGGAGTGTGTATTGGGAGCAGGAGTGTGTATTGGGAGCAGGAGTGTGTGTATTGGGAGCAGGAGTGTGTATTGGGAGCAGGAGTGTGTATTGGGAGCAGGAGTGTGTATTGGGAGCAGGAGTGTGTATTGGGAGCAGGAGTGTGTATTGGGAGCAGGAGTGTGTATTGGGAGCAGGAGTGTGTGTATTGGGAGCAGGAGTGTGTATTGGGAGCAGGAGTGTGTGTATTGGGAGCAGGAGTGTGTGTATTGGGAGCAGGAGTGTGTATTGGGAGCAGGAGTGTGTGTATTGGGAGCAGGAGTGTGTATTGGGAGCAGGAGTGTGTATTAGGAGCAGGAGTGTGTGTATTGGGAGCAGGAGTGTGTATTGGGAGCAGGAGTGTGTGTATTGGGAGCAGGAGTGTGTTTATTGGGAGCAGGAGTGTGTATTGGCAGCAGGAGTGTGTATTGGGAGCAGGAGTGTGTGTATTGGGAGCAGGAGTGTGTGTATTGGGAGCAGGAGTGTGTGTATTGGGAGCAGGAGTGTGTATTGGGAGCAGGGGTGTGTATTGGGAGCAGGAGTGTGTGTATTGGGAGCAGGAGTGTGTATTGGGAGCAGGAGTGTTTATTGGGAGCAGGAGTGTGTATTGGGAGCAGGAGTGTGTATTGGGAGCAGGAGTGTGTGTATTGGGAGCAGGAGTGTTTATTGGGAGCAGGAGTGTTTATTGGGAGCAGGAGTGTGTATTGGGAGCAGGAGTGTGTGTATTGGGAGCAGGAGTGTGTATTTGGAGCAGGAGTGTGTGTATTGGGAGCAGGAGTGTGTGTATTGGGAGCAGGAGTGTGTATTGGGAGCAGGAGTGTGTGTATTGGGAGCAGGAGTGTGTATTGGGAGCAGGAGTGTGTGTATTGGGAGCAGGAGTGTGTGTATTGGAAGCAGGAGTGTGTATTGGGAGCAGGAGTGTGTGTATTGGGAGCAGGAGTGTGTATTGGGAGCAGGAGTGTGTGTATTGGGAGCAGGAGTGTGTGTATTGGGAGCAGGAGTGTGTATTGGGAGCAGGAGTGTGTGTTTTGGGAGCAGGAGTGTGTGTATTGGGAGCAGGAGTGTGTATTGGGAGCAGGAGTGTGTGTATTGGGAGCAGGAGTGTGTGTATTGGGAGCAGGAGTGTGTGTATTGGGAGCAGGAGTGTGTATTGGGAGCAGGAGTGTGTGTATTGGAAGCAGGAGTGTGTATTGGGAGCAGGAGTGTGTGTATTGGGAGCAGGAGTGTGTATTGGGAGCAGGAGTGCGTGTATTGGGAGCAGGAGTGTGTGTATTGGGAGCAGGAGTGTGTATTGGGAGCAGGAGTGTTTATTGGGAGCAGGAGTGTGTATTGGGAGCAGGAGTGTGTATTGGGAGCAGGAGTGTGTATTGGGAGCAGGAGTGTGTATTGGGAGCAGGAGTGTGTGTATTGGGAGCAGGAGTGTGTATTGGGAGCAGGAGTGTGTGTATTGGGAGCAGGAGAGTGTGTATTGGGAGCAGGAGTGTGTATTGGGAGCAGGAGTGTGTGTATTGGGAGCAGGAGTGTGTATTGGGAGCAGGAGTGTGTGTATTGGGAGCAGGAGTGTGTGTATTGGGAGCAGGAGTGTGTATTGGGAGCAGGAGTGTGTGTATTGGGAGCAGGAGTGTGTATTGGGAGCAGGAGTGTGTGTATTGGGAGCAGGAGTGTGTATTGGGAGCAGGAGTGTGTGTATTGGGAGCAGGAGTGTGTATTGGGAGCTGGAGTGTGTGTATTGGGAGCAGGAGTGTGTATTGGGAACAGGAGTGTGTGTATTGGGAGCAGGAGTGTGTATTGGGAGCAGGGGTGTGTGTATTGGGAGCAGGAGTGTGTATTGTGAGCAGGAGTGTGTATTGGGAGCAGGAGTGTGTGTATTGGGAGCAGGAGAGTGTGTATTGGGAGCAGGAGTGTGTGTATTGGGAGCAGGAGTTTGTGTATTGGGAGCAGGAGTGTGTGTATTGGGAGCAGGAGTGTGTGTATTGGGAGCAGGAGTGTGTATTGGGAGCAGGAGTGTGTGTATTGGGAGCAGGATTGTGTATTGGGAGCAGGAGTGTGTGTATTGGGAGCAGGAGTTTGTGTATTGGGAGCAGGAGTGTGTGTATTGGGAGCAGGAGTGTGTGTATTGGGAGCAGGAGAGTGTGTATTGGGAGCAGGAGTGTGTGTATTGGGAGCAGGAGTGTGTGTATTGGGAGCAGGAGTGTGTATTGGGAGCAGGGGTGTGTGTATTGGGAGCAGGAGTGTGTATTGTGAGCAGGAGTGTGTATTGGGAGCAGGAGTGTGTGTATTGGGAGCAGGAGTGTGTGTATTGGGAGCAGGAGTGTGTATTGGGAGCAGGAGTGTGTGTATTGGGAGCAGGAGTGTGTATTGGGAGCAGGAGTGTGTGTATTGGGAGCAGGAGAGTGTGTATTGGGAGCAGGAGTGTGTGTATTGGGAGCAGGAGTGTGTATTGGGAGCAGGAGTGTGTGTATTGGGAGCAGGAGTTTGTGTATTGGGAGCAGGAGTGTGTGTATTGGGAGCAGGAGTGTGTGTATTGGGAGCAGGAGAGTGTGTATTGGGAGCAGGAGTGTGTGTATTGGGAGCAGGAGTGTGTATTGGGAGCAGGAGTGTGTGTATTGGGAGCAGGAGTGTGTATTGGGAGCAGGAGTGTGTGTATTGGGAGCAGGAGAGTGTGTATTGGGAGCAGGAGTGTGTGTATTGGGAGCAGGAGTTTGTGTATTGGGAGCAGGAGTGTGTGTATTGGGAGCAGGAGTGTGTGTATTGGGAGCAGGAGAGTGTGTATTGGGAGCAGGAGTGTGTGTATTGGGAGCAGGAGTGTGTATTGGGAGCAGGAGTGTGTGTATTGGGAGCAGGAGTTTGTGTATTGGGAGCAGGAGTGTGTGTATTGGGAGCAGGAGTGTGTGTATTGGGAGCAGGAGAGTGTGTATTGGGAGCAGGAGTGTGTGTATTGGGAGCAGGAGTGTGTATTGGGAGCAGGAGTGTGTGTATTGGGAGCAGGAGAGTGTGTATTGGGAGCAGGAGTGTGTATTGGGAGCAGGAGTGTGTGTATTGGGAGCAGGAGTGTGTGTATTGGGAGCAGGAGTTTGTGTATTGGGAGCAGGAGTGTGTGTATTGGGAGCAGGAGTGTGTATTGGGAGCAGGAGAGTGTGTATTGGGAGCAAGAGTGTGTGTATTGGGAGCAGGAGTGTGTATTGGGAGCAGGAGTGTGTGTATTGGGAGCAGGAGTGTGTGTATTGGGAGCAGGAGAGTGTGTATTGGGAGCAGGAGTGTGTGTATTGGGAGCAGGAGAGTGTGTATTGGGAGCAGGAGTGTGTGTATTGGGAGCAGGAGTGTGTATTGGGAGCAGGAGAGTGTGTATTGGGAGCAGGAGTGTGTGTATTGGGAGCAGGAGTGTGTGTATTGGGAGCAGGAGAGTGTGTATTGGGAGCAGGAGTGTGTGTATTGGGAGCAGGAGAGTGTGTATTGGGAGCAGGAGTGTGTGTATTGGGAGCAGGAGTGTGTATTGGGAGCAGGAGAGTGTGTATTGGGAGCAGGAGTGTGTGTATTGGGAGCAGGAGTGTGTATTGGGAGCAGGAGTGTGTGTATTGGGAGCAGGAGAGTGTGTATTGGGAGCAGGAGTGTGTGTATTGGGAGCAGGAGTGTGTATTGGGAGCAGGAGTGTGTGTATTGGGAGCAGGAGTGTGTGTATTGGGAGCAGGAGTGTGTGTATTGGGAGCAGGAGAGTGTGTATTGGGAGCAGGAGTGTGTGTATTGGGAGCAGGAGTGTGTATTGGGAGCAGGAGTGTGTGTATTGGGAGCAGGAGAGTGTGTATTGGGAGCAGGAGTGTGTGTATTGGGAGCAGGAGAGTGTGTATTGGGAGCAGGAGTGTGTGTATTGGGAGCAGGAGTGTGTGTATTGGGAGCAGGAGAGTGTGTATTGGGAGCAGGAGTGTGTGTATTGGGAGCAGGAGAGTGTGTATTGGGAGCAGGAGTGTGTGTATTGGGAGCAGGAGTGTGTATTGGGAGCAGGAGAGTGTGTATTGGGAGCAGGAGTGTGTGTATTGGGAGCAGGAGTGTGTATTGGGAGCAGGAGTGTGTGTATTGGGAGCAGGAGAGTGTGTATTGGGAGCAGGAGTGTGTGTATTGGGAGCAGGAGTGTGTATTGGGAGCAGGAGTGTGTGTATTGGGAGCAGGAGTGTGTGTATTGGGAGCAGGAGTGTGTGTATTGGGAGCAGGAGAGTGTGTATTGGGAGCAGGAGTGTGTGTATTGGGAGCAGGAGTGTGTATTGGGAGCAGGAGTGTGTGTATTGGGAGCAGGAGAGTGTGTATTGGGAGCAGGAGTGTGTATTGGGAGCAGGAGTGTGTGTATTGGGAGCAGGAGTGTGTGTATTGGGAGCAGGAGTTTGTGTATTGGGAGCAGGAGTGTGTGTATTGGGAGCAGGAGTGTGTGTATTGGGAGCAGGAGAGTGTGTATTGGGAGCAGGAGTGTGTGTATTGGGAGCAGGAGTGTGTATTGGGAGCAGGAGTGTGTGTATTGGGAGCAGGAGAGTGTGTATTGGGAGCAGGAGTGTGTATTGGGAGCAGGAGTTTGTGTATTGGGAGCAGGAGAGTGTGTATTGGGAGCAGGAGTGTGTGTATTGGGAGCAGGAGTGTGTATTGGGAGCAGGAGTGTGTGTATTGGGAGCAGGAGTGTGTGTATTGGGAGCAGGAGTGATTATTGGGAGCAGGAGTGTGTGTATTGGGAGCAGGAGTGTGTATTGGGAGCAGGAGTGTGTGTATTGGGAGCAGGAGTGTGTATTGGGAGCAGGAGTGTGTGTATTGGGAGCAGGAGTGTGTATTGGGAGCAGGAGTGTGTGTATTGGGAGCAGGAGTGTGTATTGGGAGCAGGAGTGTGTGTATTGGGAGCAGGAGTGTGTGTATTGGGAGCAGGAGTGTGTATTGGGAGCAGGAGTGTGTATTGGGAGCAGGAGTGTGTGTATTGGGAGCAGGAGTGTGTATTGGGAGCAGGAGTGTGTGTATTGGGAGCAGGAGTGTGTGTATTGGGAGCAGGAGTGTGTGTATTGGGAGCAGGAGTGTGTATTGGGAGCAGGAGTGTGTATTGGGAGCAGGAGTGTGTATTGGGAGCAGGAGTGTGTGTATTGGGAGCAGGAGTGTGTATTGGGAGCAGGAGTGTGTGTATTGGGAGCAGGAGTGTGTGTATTTGGTAGCAGGAGTGTGTGTATTGGGAGCAGGAGTGTGTGTATTGGGAGCAGGAGTGTGTATTGGGAGCAGGAGTGTGTGTATTGGGAGCAGGAGTGTGTGTATTGGGAGCAGGAGTGTGTATTGGGAGCAGGAGTGTGTATTGGGAGCAGGAGTGTGTATTAGGAGCAGGAGTGTGTGTATTGGGAGCAGGAGTGTGTGTATTGGGAGCAGGAGTGTGTATTGGGAGCAGGACTGTGTGTATTGGGAGCAGGAGAGTGTATTGGGAGCAGGAGTGTGTATTAGGAGCAGGAGTGTGTGTATTGGGAGAAGATGAGTGTGTATTGGGAGCAGGAGTGTGTATTGGGAGCAGGAGTGTGTATTGGGAGCAGGAGTGTGTGTATTGGGAGCAGGAGTGTGTATTGGGAGCAGGAGTGTGTGTATTGGGAGCAGGAGAGTGTGTATTGGGAGCAGGAGTGTGTGTATTGGGAGCAGGAGTTTGTGTATTGGGAGCAGGAGTGTGTGTATTGGGAGCAGGAGTGTGTGTATTGGGAGCAGGAGAGTGTGTATTGGGAGCAGGAGTTTGTGTATTGGGAGCAGGAGTGTGTGTATTGGGAGCAGGAGTGTGTGTATTGGGAGCAGGAGTGTGTGTATTGGGTGCAGATGAGTGTGTATTGGGAGCAGGAGTGTGTATTGGGAGCAGGAGTGTGTATTGGGAGCAGGAGTGTGTGTATTGGGAGCAGGAGTGTGTGTATTGGGAGCAGGAGAGTGTGTATTGGGAGCAGAAGTGTGTGTATTGGGAGCAGGAGTGTGTATTGGGAGCAGGAGTGTGTGTATTGGGAGCAGGAGTGTGTATTGGGAGCAGGAGTGTGTGTATTGGGAGCAGGAGTGTGTGTATTGGGAGCAGGAGTGTGTGTATTGGGAGCAGGAGTGTGTGTATTGGGAGCAGGAGTGTGTGTATTGGGAGCAGGAGTGTGTGTATTGGGAGCAGGAGAGTGTGTATTGGGAGCAGGAGTGTGTGTATTGGGAGCAGGAGTGTGTATTGGGAGCAGGAGTGTGTGTATTGGGAGCAGGAGTTTGTGTATTGGGAGCAGGAGTGTGTGTATTGGGAGCAGGAGTGTGTGTATTGGGAGCAGGAGAGTGTGTATTGGGAGCAGGAGTGTGTGTATTGGGAGCAGGAGGTGTGTATTGGGAGCAGGAGTGTGTATTGGGAGCAGGAGTGTGTGTATTGGGAGCAGGAGTGTGTGTATTGGGAGCAGGAGAGTGTGTATTGGGAGCAGGAGTGTGTGTATTGGGAGCAGGAGTGTGTATTGGGAGCAGGAGTGTGTGTATTGGGAGCAGGAGTGTGTGTATTGGGAGCAGGAGTGTGTGTATTGGGAGCAGGAGAGTGTGTATTGGGAGCAGGAGTGTGTGTATTGGGAGCAGGAGTGTGTATTGGGAGCAGGAGTGTGTGTATTGGGAGCAGGAGTTTGTGTATTGGGAGCAGGAGTGTGTGTATTGGGAGCAGGAGTGTGTGTATTGGGAGCAGGAGAGTGTGTATTGGGAGCAGGAGTGTGTGTATTGGGAGCAGGAGTGTGTATTGGGAGCAGGAGTGTGTGTATTGGGAGCAGGAGAGTGTGTATTGGGAGCAGGAGTGTGTGTATTGGGAGCAGGAGTGTGTATTGGGAGCAGGAGTGTGTGTATTGGGAGCAGGAGTGTGTGTATTGGGAGCAGGAGTGTGTGTATTGGGAGCAGGAGAGTGTGTATTGGGAGCAGGAGTGTGTGTATTGGGAGCAGGAGTGTGTATTGGGAGCAGGAGTGTGTGTATTGGGAGCAGGAGTGTGTATTGGGAGCAGGAGTGTGTATTGGGAGCAGGAGTGTGTGTATTGGGAGCAGGAGTGTGTGTATTGGGAGCAGGAGTGTGTATTGGGAGCAGGAGTGTGTATTGGGAGCAGGAGTGTGTGTATTGGGAGCAGGAGTGTGTGTATTGGGAGCAGGAGTTTGTGTATTGGGAGCAGGAGTGTGTGTATTGGGAGCAGGAGTGTGTGTATTGGGAGCAGGAGAGTGTGTATTGGGAGCAGGAGTGTGTGTATTGGGAGCAGGAGTGTGTATTGGGAGCAGGAGTGTGTGTATTGGGAGCAGGAGAGTGTGTATTGGGAGCAGGAGTGTGTATTGGGAGCAGGAGTTTGTGTATTGGGAGCAGGAGAGTGTGTATTGGGAGCAGGAGTGTGTGTATTGGGAGCAGGAGTGTGTATTGGGAGCAGGAGTGTGTGTATTGGGAGCAGGAGTGTGTGTATTGGGAGCAGGAGTGATTATTGGGAGCAGGAGTGTGTGTATTGGGAGCAGGAGTGTGTATTGGGAGCAGGAGTGTGTGTATTGGGAGCAGGAGTGTGTATTGGGAGCAGGAGTGTGTGTATTGGGAGCAGGAGTGTGTATTGGGAGCAGGAGTGTGTGTATTGGGAGCAGGAGTGTGTATTGGGAGCAGGAGTGTGTGTATTGGGAGCAGGAGTGTGTATTGGGAGCAGTAGTGTGTGTATTGGGAGCAGGAGTGTGTATTGGGAGCAGGAGTGTGTGTATTGGGGGCAGGAGTGTGTGTATTGGGAGCAGGAGTGTGTGTATTGGGAGCAGGAGTGTGTATTGGGAGCAGGAGTGTGTATTGGGAGCAGGAGTGTGTATTGGGAGCAGGAGTGTGTGTATTGGGAGCAGGAGTGTGTATTGGGAGCAGGAGTGTGTGTATTGGGAGCAGGAGTGTGTGTATTTGGTAGCAGGAGTGTGTGTATTGGGAGCAGGAGTGTGTGTATTGGGAGCAGGAGTGTGTATTGGGAGCAGGAGTGTGTGTATTGGGAGCAGGAGTGTGTGTATTGGGAGCAGGAGTGTGTATTGGGAGCAGGAGTGTGTATTGGGAGCAGGAGTGTGTATTAGGAGCAGGAGTGTGTGTATTGGGAGCAGGAGTGTGTGTATTGGGAGCAGGAGTGTGTATTGGGAGCAGGACTGTGTGTATTGGGAGCAGGAGAGTGTATTGGGAGCAGGAGTGTGTATTAGGAGCAGGAGTGTGTGTATTGGGAGCAGGAGAGTGTGTATTGGGAGCAGAAGTGTGTGTATTGGGAGCAGGAGTGTGTATTGGGAGCAGGAGTGTGTGTATTGGGAGCAGGAGTGTGTATTGGGAGCAGGAGTGTGTGTATTGGGAGCAGGAGAGTGTGTATTGGGAGCAGGAGTGTGTGTATTGGGAGCAGGAGTTTGTGTATTGGGAGCAGGAGTGTGTGTATTGGGAGCAGGAGTGTGTGTATTGGGAGCAGGAGAGTGTGTATTGGGAGCAGGAGTGTGTGTATTGGGAGCAGGAGTGTGTATTGGGAGCAGGAGTGTGTGTATTGGGAGCAGGAGTTTGTGTATTGGGAGCAGGAGTGTGTGTATTGGGAGCAGGAGTGTGTGTATTGGGAGCAGGAGAGTGTGTATTGGGAGCAGGAGTGTGTGTATTGGGAGCAGGAGAGTGTGTATTGGGAGCAGGAGTGTGTATTGGGAGCAGGAGTGTGTGTATTGGGAGCAGGAGTGTGTGTATTGGGAGCAGGAGAGTGTGTATTGGGAGCAGGAGTGTGTGTATTGGGAGCAGGAGTGTGTATTGGGAGCAGGAGTGTGTGTATTGGGAGCAGGAGTGTGTGTATTGGGAGCAGGAGTGTGTGTATTGGGAGCAGGAGAGTGTGTATTGGGAGCAGGAGTGTGTGTATTGGGAGCAGGAGTGTGTATTGGGAGCAGGAGTGTGTGTATTGGGAGCAGGAGTTTGTGTATTGGGAGCAGGAGTGTGTGTATTGGGAGCAGGAGTGTGTGTATTGGGAGCAGGAGAGTGTGTATTGGGAGCAGGAGTGTGTGTATTGGGAGCAGGAGTGTGTATTGGGAGCAGGAGTGTGTGTATTGGGAGCAGGAGAGTGTGTATTGGGAGCAGGAGTGTGTGTATTGGGAGCAGGAGTGTGTATTGGGAGCAGGAGTGTGTGTATTGGGAGCAGGAGTGTGTGTATTGGGAGCAGGAGTGTGTGTATTGGGAGCAGGAGAGTGTGTATTGGGAGCAGGAGTGTGTGTATTGGGAGCAGGAGTGTGTATTGGGAGCAGGAGTGTGTGTATTGGGAGCAGGAGTGTGTATTGGGAGCAGGAGTGTGTATTGGGAGCAGGAGTGTGTGTATTGGGAGCAGGAGTGTGTGTATTGGGAGCAGGAGTGTGTATTGGGAGCAGGAGTGTGTATTGGGAGCAGGAGTGTGTGTATTGGGAGCAGGAGTGTGTGTATTGGGAGCAGGAGTTTGTGTATTGGGAGCAGGAGTGTGTGTATTGGGAGCAGGAGTGTGTGTATTGGGAGCAGGAGAGTGTGTATTGGGAGCAGGAGTGTGTGTATTGGGAGCAGGAGTGTGTATTGGGAGCAGGAGTGTGTGTATTGGGAGCAGGAGAGTGTGTATTGGGAGCAGGAGTGTGTATTGGGAGCAGGAGTTTGTGTATTGGGAGCAGGAGAGTGTGTATTGGGAGCAGGAGTGTGTGTATTGGGAGCAGGAGTGTGTATTGGGAGCAGGAGTGTGTGTATTGGGAGCAGGAGTGTGTGTATTGGGAGCAGGAGTGATTATTGGGAGCAGGAGTGTGTGTATTGGGAGCAGGAGTGTGTATTGGGAGCAGGAGTGTGTGTATTGGGAGCAGGAGTGTGTATTGGGAGCAGGAGTGTGTGTATTGGGAGCAGGAGTGTGTATTGGGAGCAGGAGTGTGTGTATTGGGAGCAGGAGTGTGTATTGGGAGCAGGAGTGTGTGTATTGGGAGCAGGAGTGTGTATTGGGAGCAGTAGTGTGTGTATTGGGAGCAGGAGTGTGTATTGGGAGCAGGAGTGTGTGTATTGGGAGCAGGAGTGTGTGTATTGGGAGCAGGAGTGTGTGTATTGGGAGCAGGAGTGTGTATTGGGAGCAGGAGTGTGTATTGGGAGCAGGAGTGTGTATTGGGAGCAGGAGTGTGTGTATTGGGAGCAGGAGTGTGTATTGGGAGCAGGAGTGTGTGTATTGGGAGCAGGAGTGTGTGTATTTGGTAGCAGGAGTGTGTGTATTGGGAGCAGGAGTGTGTGTATTGGGAGCAGGAGTGTGTATTGGGAGCAGGAGTGTGTGTATTGGGAGCAGGAGTGTGTGTATTGGGAGCAGGAGTGTGTATTGGGAGCAGGAGTGTGTATTGGGAGCAGGAGTGTGTATTAGGAGCAGGAGTGTGTGTATTGGGAGCAGGAGTGTGTGTATTGGGAGCAGGAGTGTGTATTGGGAGCAGGACTGTGTGTATTGGGAGCAGGAGAGGTGTATTGGGAGCAGGAGTGTGTATTAGGAGCAGGAGTGTGTGTATTGGGAGAAGATGAGTGTGTATTGGGAGCAGGAGTGTGTATTGGGAGCAGGAGTGTGTATTGGGAGCAGGAGTGTGTGTATTGGGAGCAGGAGTGTGTATTGGGAGCAGGAGTGTGTGTATTGGGAGCAGGAGTGTGTGTATTGGGAGCAGGAGTGTGTATTGGGAGCAGGAGTGTGTATTGGGAGCAGGAGTGTGTATTGGGAGCAGGAGTGTTTATTGGGAGCAGGAGTGTGTGTATTGGGAGCAGGAGTGTGTGTATTGGGAGCAGGAGTGTGTATTGGGAGCAGGAGTGTGTGTATTGGGAGCAGGAGAGTGTATTGGGAGCAGGAGTGTGTATTGGGAGCAGGAGTGTGTGTATTGGGTGCAGATGAGTGTGTATTGGGAGCAGGAGTGTGTATTGGGAGCAGGAGTGTGTATTGGGAGCAGGAGTGTGTGTATTGGGATCAGGAGTGTGTATTGGGAGCAGGAGTGTGTGTATTGGGAGCAGGAGTGTGTGTATTGGGAGCAGGAGTGTGTATTGGGAGCAGGAGTGTGTATTGGGAGCAGGAGTGTTTATTGGGAGCAGGAGTGTGTGTATTGGGAGCAGGAGTGTGTGTATTGGGAGCAGGAGTGTGTATTGGGAGCAGGAGTGTGTGTATTGGGAGCAGGAGTGTGTATTGGGAGCAGGAGTGTGTGTATTGGGAGCAGGAGTGTGTGTATTGGGAGCAGGAGTGTGTATTGGGAGCAGGAGTGTGTGTATTGGGAGCAGGAGTGTGTATTGGGAGCAGGGGTGTGTGTATTGGGAGCAGGAGTGTGTATTGTGAGCAGGAGTGTGTATTGGGAGCAGGAGTGTGTATTGGGAGCAGGAGTGTGTGTATTGGGAGCAGGAGAGTGTGTATTGGGAGCAGGAGTGTGTATTGGGAGCAGGAGTGTGTATTGGGAGCAGGAGTGTGTGTATTGGGAGCAGGAGTGTGTGTATTGGGAGCAGGAGTGTGTATTGGGAGCAGGAGTGTGTGTCTTGGGAGCAGGAGTGTGTGTATTGGGAGCAGGAGTGTGTATTGGGAGCAGGAGTGTGTGTATTGGGAGCAGGAGTGTGTATTGGGAGCAGGAGTGTGTGTATTGGGAGCAGGAGTGTGTGTATTGGGAGCAGGAGTGTGTATTGGGAGCAGGAGTGTGTGTATTGGGAGCAGGAGTGTGTATTGGGAGCAGGAGTGTGTGTATTGGGAGCAGGAGTGTGTATTGGGAGCAGGGGTGTGTGTATTGGGAGCAGGAGTGTGTATTGTGAGCAGGAGTGTGTATTGGGAGCAGGAGTGTGTATTGGGAGCAGGAGTGTGTGTATTGGGAGCAGGAGAGTGTGTATTGGGAGCAGGAGTGTGTGTATTGGGAGCAGGAGTGTGTGTATTGGGAGCAGGAGTGTGTATTGGGAGCAGAAGTGTGTGTATTGGGAGCAGGAGTGTGTATTGGGAGCAGGAGTGTGTGTATTGGGAGCAGGAGTTTGTGTATTGGGAGCAGGAGAGTGTGTATTGGGAGCAGGAGTGTGTGTATTGGGAGCAGGAGTGTGTATTGGGAGCAGGAGTGTGTGTATTGGGAGCAGGAGTGTGTGTATTGGGAGCAGGAGTGATTATTGGGAGCAGGAGTGTGTGTATTGGGAGCAGGAGTGTGTATTGGGAGCAGGAGTGTGTGTATTGGGAGCAGGAGTGTGTATTGGGAGCAGGAGTGTGTGTATTGGGAGCAGGAGTGTGTATTGGGAGCAGGAGTGTGTGTATTGGGAGCAGGAGTGTGTATTGGGAGCAGGAGTGTGTGTATTGGGAGCAGGAGTGTGTGTATTGGGAGCAGGAGTGTGTATTGGGAGCAGGAGTGTGTATTGGGAGCAGGAGTGTGTGTATTGGGAGCAGGAGTGTGTGTATTGGGAGCAGGAGTGTGTGTATTGGGAGCAGGAGTGTGTATTGGGAGCAGGAGTGTGTGTATTGGGAGCAGGAGTGTGTGTATTGGTAGCAGGAGTGTGTGTATTGGGAGTAGGAGTGTGTGTATTGGGAGCAGGAGTGTGTATTGGGAGCAGGAGTGTGTGTATTGGGAGCAGGAGTGTGTGTATTGGGAGCAGGAGTGTGTATTGGGAGCAGGAGTGTGTATTGGGAGCAGGAGTGTGTATTGGGAGCAGGAGTGTGTGTATTGGGAGCAGGAGTGTGTGTATTGGGAGCAGGAGTGTGTATTGGGAGCAGGACTGTGTGTATTGGGAGCAGGAGAGTGTATTGGGAGCAGGAGTGTGTATTGGGAGCAGGAGTGTGTGTATTGGGAGAAGATGAGTGTGTATTGGGAGCAGGAGTGTGTATTGGGAGCAGGAGTGTGTATTGGGAGCAGGAGTGTGTGTATTGGGAGCAGGAGTGTGTATTGGGAGCAGGAGTGTGTGTATTGGGAGCAGGAGTGTGTGTATTGGGAGCAGGAGTGTGTATTGGGAGCAGGAGTGTGTATTGGGAGCAGGAGTGTTTATTGGGAGCAGGAGTGTGTGTATTGGAGCAGGAGTGTGTGTATTGGGAGCAGGAGTGTGTATTGGGAGCAGGAGTGTGTGTATTGGGAGCAGGAGAGTGTATTGGGAGCAGGAGTGTGTATTGGGAGCAGGAGTGTGTGTATTGGGAGCAGATGAGTGTGTATTGGGAGCAGGAGTGTGTATTGGTAGCAAGAGTGTGTGTATTGGGAGCAGGAGTGTGTGTATTGGGAGCAGGAGTGTGTATTGGGAGCAGGAGTGTGTGTATTGGGAGCAGGAGTGTGTGTATTGGGAGCAGGAGTGTGTATTGGGAGCAGGAGTGTGTATTGGGAGCAGGAGTGTTCATTGGGAGCAGGAGTGTGTGTCTTGGGAGCAGGAGTGTGTGTATTGGGAGCAGGAGTGTGTATTGGGAGCAGGAGTGTGTGTATTGGGAGCAGGAGTGTGTGTATTGGGAGCAGGAGTGTGTATTGGGAGCAGGAGTGTGTATTGGGAGCAGGAGTGTTTATTGGGAGCAGGAGTGTGTGTATTGGGAGCAGGAGTGTGTGTATTGGGAGCAGGAGTGTGTATTGGGAGCAGGAGTGTGTGTATTGGGAGCAGGAGTGTGTATTGGGAGCAGGAGTGTGTGTATTGGGAGCAGGAGTGTGTATTGGGAGCAGGAGTGTGTGTATTGGGAGCAGGAGTGTGTATTGGGAGCAGGAGTGTGTGTATTGGGAGCAGGAGTGTGTATTGGGAGCAGGAGTGTGTATTGGGAGCAGGAGTGTGTATTGGGAGCAGGAGTGTGTATTGGGAGCAGGAGTGTGTGTATTGGGAGCAGGAGTGTGTGTATTGGGAGCAGGAGTGTGTATTGGGAGCAGGAGTATGTATTGGGAGCAGGAGTGTGTATTGGGAGCAGGAGTGTGTATTGGGAGCAGGAGTGTGTATTGGGAGCAGGAGTGTGTATTGGGAGCAGGAGTGTGTGTATTGGGAGCAGGAGTGTGTGTATTGGGAGCAGGAGTGTGTATTGGGAGCAGGAGTGTGTGTATTGGGAGCAGGAGTGTGTGTATTGGGAGCAGGAGTGTGTATTGGGAGCAGGAGTGTGTGTATTGGGAGCAGGAGTGTGTGTATTGGGAGCAGGAGTGTGTATTGGGAGCAAGAGTATGTATTGGGAGCAGGAGTGTGTGTATTGGGAGCAGGAGTGTGTGTATTGGGAGCAGGAGTGTGTGTATTGGGAGCAGATGAGTGTGTGTATTGGGAGCAGGAGTGTGTATTGGGAGCAGGAGTATGTATTGGGAGCAGGAGTGTGTATTGGGAGCAGGAGTGTGTGTATTGGGAGCAGATGAGTGTGTGTATTGGGAGCAGGAGTGTGTATTGGGAGCAGGAGTGTGTATTGGGAGCAGGAGTGTGTGTATTGGGAGCAGGAGTGTGTATTGGGAGCAGGAGTGTGTGTATTGGGAGCAGGAGTGTGTGTATTGGGAGCAGGAATGTGTGTATTGGGAGCAGATGAGTGTGTGTATTGGGAGCAGGAGTGTGTATTGGGAGCAGGAGTGTGTATTGGGAGCAGGAGTATGTATTGGGAGCAGGAGTGTGTATTGGGAGCAGGAGTGTGTATTGGGAGCAGGAGTGTGTATTGGGAGCAGGAGTGTGTATTGGGAGCAGGAGTGTGTGTATTGGGAGCAGGAGTGTGTATTGGGAGCAGGAGTGTGTATTGGGAGCAGGAGTATGTATTGGGAGCAGGAGTGTGTATTGGGAGCAGGAGTGTGTATTGGGAGCAGGAGTGTGTGTATTGGGAGCAGGAGTGTGTGTATTGGGAGCAGATGAGTGTGTGTATTGGGAGCAGGTGTGTGTGTATTGGGAGCAGGAGTGTGTATTGGGAGCAGGAGTATGTATTGGGAGCAGGAGTGTGTATTGGGAGCAGGAGTGTGTATTGGGAGCAGGAGTGTGTGTATTGGGAGCAGGAGTGTGTGTATTGGGAGCAGGAGTGTGTGTATTGGGAGCAGATGAGTGTGTGTATTGGGAGCAGGTGTGTGTGTATTGGGAGCAGGAGTGTGTATTGGGAGCAGGAGTATGTATTGGGAGCAGGAGTGTGTATTGGGAGCAGGAGTGTGTATTGGGAGCAGGAGTGTGTGTATTGGGAGCAGGAGTGTGTATTGGGAGCAGGAGTGTGTATTGGGAGCAGGAGTATGTATTGGGAGCAGGAGTGTGTGTATTGGGAGCAGGAGTGTGTATTGGGAGCAGGAGTATGTATTGGGAGCAGGAGTGTGTGTATTGGGAGCAGGAGTGTGTATTGGGAGCAGGAGTGTGTGTATTGGGAGCAGGAGTGTGTATTGGGAGCAGGAGTGTGTATTGGGAGCAGGAGTGTGTGTATTGGGAGCAGGAGTGTGTATTGGGAGCAGGAGTGTGTGTATTGGGAGCAGGAGTGTGTGTATTGGGAGCAGGAGTCTGTATTGGGAGCAGGAGAGTGTGTATTGGGAGCAGGAGTGTGTATTGGGAGCAGGAGTGTGTGTATTGGGAGCAGGAGTGTGTATTGGGAGCAGGAGTGTGTGTATTGGGAGCAGGAGTGTGTATTGGGAGCAGGAGTGTGTGTATTGGGAGCAGGAGTGTGTATTGGGAGCAGGAGTGTGTGTATTGGGAGCAGGAGTGTGTATTGGGAGCAGGAGTGTGTGTATTGGGAGCAGGAGTGTGTATTGGGAGCAGGAGTGTGTGTATTGGAAGCAGGAGAGTGTGTATTGGGAGCAGGAGTGTGTGTATTGGGAGCAGGAGTGTGTGTATTGGGAGCAGGAGTGTGTATTGGGAGCAGGAGTGTGTATTGGGAGCAGGAGTGTGTGTATTGGGAGTAGGAGTGTGTATTGGGAGCAGGAGTGTGTATTGGGAGCAGGAGTGTGTATTGGGAGCAGGAGTGTGTGTATTGGGAGCAGGAGAGTGTGTATTGGGAGCAGGAGTGTGTATTGGGAGCAGGAGTGTGTGTATTGGGAGCAGGAGTGTGTATTGGGAGCATGGGAGCAGGAGTGTGTATTGGGAGCAGGAGTGTGTGTAATTGGAGCAGGAGTGTGTATTGGGAGCAGGAGTCTGTATTGGGAGCAGGAGAGTGTGTATTGGGAGCAGGAGTGTGTATTGGGAGCAGGAGTGTGTGTATTGGGAGCAGGAGTGTGTATTGGGAGCAGGAGTGTGTGTATTGGGAGCAGGAGAGTGTGTATTGGGAGCAGGAGTGTGTATTGGGAGCAGGAGTGTGTGTATTGGGAGCAGGAGTGTGTATTGGGAGCAGGAGTGTGTATTGGGAGCAGGAGTGTGTGTAATTGGAGCAGGAGTGTGTATTGGGAGCAGGAGTGTGTGTATTGGGAGCAGGAGTGTGTATTGGGAGCAGGAGTGTGTGTATTGGGAGCAGGAGAGTGTGTATTGGGAGCAGGAGTGTGTATTGGGGGCAGGAGTGTGTGTATTGGGAGCAGGAGTGTGTATTGGGAGCAGGAGTGTGTGTATTGGAAGCAGGAGAGTGTGTATTGGGAGCAGGAGTGTGTGTATTGGGAGCAGGAGTGTGTATTGGGAGCAGGAGTATGTATTGGGAGCAGGAGTGTGTATTGGGAGCAGGAGTGTGTATTGGGAGCAGGAGTGTGTGTATTGGGAGCAGGAGTGTGTATTGGGAGCAGGAGTGTGTGTATTGGGAGCAGGAGTGTGTGTATTGGGAGCAGGAGTGTGTATTGGGAGCAGGAGTGTGTGTATTGGGAGCAGGAGTGTGTATTGGGAGCAGGAGTGTGTGTATTGGGAACAGGAGTGTGTATTGGGAGCAGGAGTGTGTGTATTGGGAGCAGGAGTGTGTATTGGGAGCAGTAGTGTGTGTATTGGGAGCAGGAGTGTGTATTGGGAGCAGGAGTGTGTGTATTGGGAGCAGGAGTGTGTGTATTGGGAGCAGGAGTGTGTATTGTGAGCAGGAGTGTGTATTGGGAGCAGGAGTGTGTGTATTGGGAGCAGGAGTGTGTGTATTGGGAGCAGGAGTGTGTATTGGGAGCAGGAGTGTGTATTGGGAGCAGGAGTGTGTGTATTGGGAACAGGAGTGTGTATTGGGAGCAGGAGTGTGTGTATTGGGAGCAGGAGTGTGTATTGGGAGCAGTAGTGTGTGTATTGGGAGCAGGAGTGTGTATTGGGAGCAGGAGTGTGTGTATTGGGAGCAGGAGTGTGTGTATTGGGAGCAGGAGTGTGTATTGTGAGCAGGAGTGTGTATTGGGAGCAGGAGTGTGTGTATTGGGAGCAGGAGTGTGTGTATTGGGAGCAGGAGTGTGTATTGGGAGCAGGAGTGTGTATTGGGAGCAGGAGTGTGTGTATTGGGAGCAGGAGTGTGTGTATTGGGAGCAGGAGTGTGTGTATTGGGAGCAGGAGAGTGTGTATTGGGAGCAGGAGTGTGTATTGGGAGCAGGAGTGTGTGTATTGGGAGCAGGAGTGTGTGTATTGGGAGCAGGAGTGTGTATTGTGAGCAGGAGTGTGTATTGGGAGCAGGAGTGTGTGTATTGGGAGCAGGAGTGTGTGTATTGGGAGCAGGAGTGTGTATTGGGAGCAGGAGTGTGTGTATTGGGAGCAGGAGTGTGTATTGGGAGCAGGAGTGTGTGTATTGGGAGCAGGAGTGTGTGTATTGGGAGCAGGAGTGTGTGTATTGGGAGCAGGCGTGTGTATTGTGAGCAGGAGTGTGTATTGGGAGCAGGAGTGTGTGTATTGGGAGCAGGAGTGTGTGTATTGGGAGCAGGAGTGTGTATTGGGAGCAGGAGTGTGTGTATTGGGAGCAGGAGTTTGTGTATTGGGAGCAGGAGAGTGTGCATTGGGAGCAGGAGTGTGTATTGGGAGCAGGAGTGTGTGTATTGGGAGCAGGAGTGTGTATTGGGAGCAGGAGTGTGTGTATTGGGAGCAGGAGTGTGTGTATTGGGAGCAGGAGTGATTATTGGGAGCAGGAGTGTGTATTGGGAGCAGGAGTGTGTGTATTGGGAGCAGGAGTGTGTATTGGGAGCAGGAGTGTGTGTATTGGGAGCAGGAGTGTGTATTGGGAGCAGGAGTGTGTGTATTGGGAGCAGGAGTGTGTATTGGGAGCAGGAGTGTGTGTATTGGGAGCAGGAGTGTGTGTATTGGGAGCAGGAGTGTGTATTGGGAGCAGTAGTGTGTGTATTGGGAGCAGGAGTGTGTATTGGGAGCAGGAGTGTGTGTATTGGGAGCAGGAGTGTGTGTATTGGGAGCAGGAGTGTGTATTGTGAGCAGGAGTGTGTATTGGGAGCAGGAGTGTGTGTATTGGGAGCAGGAGTGTGTGTATTGGGAGCAGGAGTGTGTATTGGGAGCAGGAGTGTGTATTGGGAGCAGGAGTGTGTATTGGGAGCAGGAGTGTGTGTATTGGGAGCAGGAGTGTGTGTATTGGGAGCAGGAGTGTGTATTGGGAGCAGGAGTGTGTGTATTGGGAGCAGGAGTGTGTGTATTGGTAGCAGGAGTGTGTGTATTGGGAGCAGGAGTGTGTGTATTGGGAGCAGGAGTGTGTATTGGGAGCAGGAGTGTGTGTTTGGGAGCAGGAGTGTGTGTATTGGGAGCAGGAGTGTGTATTGGGAGCAGGAGTGTGTATTGGGAGCAGGAGTGTGTATTGGGAGCAGGAGTGTGTGTATTGGGAGCAGGAGTGTGTATTGGGAGCAGGACTGTGTGTATTGGGAGCAGGAGTGTGTGTATTGGGAGAAGATGAGTGTGTATTGGGAGCAGGAGTGTGTATTGGGAGCAGGAGTGTGTATTGGGAGCTGGAGTGTGTGTATTGGGAGCAGGAGTGTTTATTGGGAGCAGGAGTGTGTGTATTGGGAGCAGGAGTGTGTATTGGGAGCAGGAGTGTGTGTATTGGGAGCAGGAGAGTGTATTGTGAGCAGGAGTGTGTATTGGGAGCAGGAGTGTGTGTATTGGGAGCAGATGAGTGTGTATTGGGAGCAGGAGTGTGTATTGGGAGCAGGAGTGTGTGTATTGGGAGCAGGAGAGTGTATTGGGAGCAGGAGTGTGTGTATTGGGAGCAGATGAGTGTGTATTGGGAGCAGGAGTGTGTGTATTGGGAGCAGGAGTGTGTGTATTGGGAGCAGGAGTGTGTATTGGGAGCAGGAGTATGTATTGGGAGCAGGAGTGTGTATTGGGAGCAGGAGTGTGTATTGGGAGCAGGAGTGTGTGTATTGGGAGCAGGAGTGTGTATTGGGAGCAGGAGTGTGTATTGGGAGCAGGAGTATGTATTGGGAGCAGGAGTGTGTGTATTGGGAGCAGGAGTGTGTATTGGGAGCAGGAGTATGTATTGGGAGCAGGAGTGTGTGTATTGGGAGCAGGAGTGTGTATTGGGAGCAGGAGTGTGTGTATTGGGAGCAGGAGTGTGTATTGGGAGCAGGAGTGTGTATTGGGAGCAGGAGTGTGTGTATTGGGAGCAGGAGTGTGTATTGGGAGCAGGAGTGTGTGTATTGGGAGCAGGAGTGTGTGTATTGGGAGCAGGAGAGTGTATTGGGAGCAGGGGTGTGTATTGGGAGCAGGAGTGTGTATTGGGAGCAGGAGTGTGTGTATTGGGAGCAGGAGTGTGTATTGGGAGCAGGAGTGTGTGTATTGGGAGCAGGAGTGTGTATTGGGAGCAGGAGTGTGTATTGGGAGCAGGAGTGTGTATTGGGAGCAGGAGTGTGTATTGGGAGCAGGAGAGTGTGTATTGGGAGCAGGAGTGTGTATTGGGAGCAGGAGTGTGTGTATTGGGAGCAGTAGTGTGTGTATTGGGAGCAGGAGTGTGTGTATTGGGAGCAGGAGTGTGTGTATTGGGAGCAGGAGAGTGTGTATTGGGAGCAGGAGTGTGTATTGGGAGCAGGAGTGTGTGTATTGGGAGCAGGAGTGTGTATTGGGAGCAGGAGTGTGTGTAATTGGAGCAGGAGTGTGTATTGGGAGCAGGAGTGTGTATTGGGAGCAGGAGTGTGTATTGGGAGCAGGAGTGTGTATTGGGAGCAGGAGTGTGTGTATTGGGAGTAGGAGTGTGTATTGGGAGCAGGAGTGTGTATTGGGAGCAGGAGTGTGTATTGGGAGCAGGAGTGTGTGTATTGGGAGCAGGAGTGTGTATTGGGAGCAGGAGTGTGTGTATTGGGAGCAGGAGTGTGTATTGGGAGCAGGAGTGTGTATTGGGAGCAGGAGTGTGTGTATTGGGAGCAGGAGTGTGTATTGGGAGCAGGAGTGTGTATTGGGAGCAGGAGTGTGTGTATTGGGAGCAGGAGTGTGTATTGGGAGCAGGAGTGTGTGTATTGGGAGCAGGAGAGTGTGTATTGGGAGCAGGAGTGTGTATTGGGAGCAGGAGTGTGTGTATTGGGAGCAGGAGTGTGTATTGGGAGCAGGAGTGTGTGTATTGGAAGCAGGAGAGTGTGTATTGGGAGCAGGAGTGTGTGTATTGGGAGCAGGAGTGTGTGTATTGGGAGCAGGAGTGTGTATTGGGAGCAGGAGTGTGTGTATTGGGAGCAGGAGTGTGTATTGGGAGCAGGAGTGTGTATTGGGAGCAGGAGTGTGTATTGGGAGCAGGAGTGTGTGTATTGGGAGCAGGAGTGTGTATTGGGAGCAGGAGTGTGTGTATTGGGAGCAGGAGAGTGTGTATTGGGAGCAGGAGTGTGTATTGGGAGCAGGAGTGTGTGTATTGGGAGCAGGAGTGTGTATTGGGAGCAGGAGTGTGTGTATTGGAAGCAGGAGAGTGTGTATTGGGAGCAGGAGTGTGTGTATTGGGAGCAGGAGTGTGTGTATTGGGAGCAGGAGTGTGTATTGGGAGCAGGAGTGTGTATTGGGAGCAGGAGTGTGTATTGGGAGCAGGAGTGTGTGTATTGGGAGTAGGAGAGTGTGTATTGGGAGCAGGAGTGTGTATTGGGAGCAGGAGTGTGTGTATTGGGAGCAGGAGTGTGTATTGGGAGCAGGAGTGTGTATTGGGAGCAGGAGTGTGTATTGGGAGCAGGAGTGTGTATTGGGAGCAGGAGAGTGTGTATTGGGAGCAGGAGTGTGTATTGGGAGCAGGAGTGTGTGTATTGGGAGCAGGAGTGTGTATTGGGAGCAGGAGTGTGTATTGGGAGCAGGAGTGTGTATTGGGAGCAGGAGTGTGTATTGGGAGCAGGAGAGTGTGTATTGGGAGCAGGAGTGTGTATTGGGAGCAGGAGTGTGTGTATTGGGAGCAGTAGTGTGTGTATTGGGAGCAGGAGTGTGTGTATTGGGAGCAGGAGTGTGTGTATTGGGAGCAGGAGAGTGTGTATTGGGAGCAGGAGTGTGTATTGGGAGCAGGAGTGTGTGTATTGGGAGCAGGAGTGTGTATTGGGAGCAGGAGTGTGTGTAATTGGAGCAGGAGTGTGTATTGGGAGCAGGAGTCTGTATTGGGAGCAGGAGAGTGTGTATTGGGAGCAGGAGTGTGTATTGGGAGCAGGAGTGTGTGTATTGGGAGCAGGAGTGTGTATTGGGAGCAGGAGTGTGTGTATTGGGAGCAGGAGAGTGTGTATTGGGAGCAGGAGTGTGTATTGGGAGCAGGAGTGTGTGTATTGGGAGCAGGAGTGTGTATTGGGAGCAGGAGTGTGTATTGGGAGCAGGAGTGTGTGTAATTGGAGCAGGAGTGTGTATTGGGAGCAGGAGTGTGTGTATTGGGAGCAGGAGTGTGTATTGGGAGCAGGAGTGTGTGTATTGGGAGCAGGAGAGTGTGTATTGGGAGCAGGAGTGTGTATTGGGGGCAGGAGTGTGTGTATTGGGAGCAGGAGTGTGTATTGGGAGCAGGAGTGTGTGTATTGGAAGCAGGAGAGTGTGTATTGGGAGCAGGAGTGTGTGTATTGGGAGCAGGAGTGTGTATTGGGAGCAGGAGTATGTATTGGGAGCAGGAGTGTGTATTGGGAGCAGGAGTGTGTATTGGGAGCAGGAGTGTGTGTATTGGGAGCAGGAGTGTGTATTGGGAGCAGGAGTGTGTGTATTGGGAGCAGGAGTGTGTGTATTGGGAGCAGGAGTGTGTATTGGGAGCAGGAGTGTGTGTATTGGGAGCAGGAGTGTGTATTGGGAGCAGGAGTGTGTGTATTGGGAACAGGAGTGTGTATTGGGAGCAGGAGTGTGTGTATTGGGAGCAGGAGTGTGTATTGGGAGCAGTAGTGTGTGTATTGGGAGCAGGAGTGTGTATTGGGAGCAGGAGTGTGTGTATTGGGAGCAGGAGTGTGTGTATTGGGAGCAGGAGTGTGTATTGTGAGCAGGAGTGTGTATTGGGAGCAGGAGTGTGTGTATTGGGAGCAGGAGTGTGTGTATTGGGAGCAGGAGTGTGTATTGGGAGCAGGAGTGTGTATTGGGAGCAGGAGTGTGTGTATTGGGAGCAGGAGTGTGTGTATTGGGAGCAGGAGTGTGTGTATTGGGAGCAGGAGAGTGTGTATTGGGAGCAGGAGTGTGTATTGGGAGCAGGAGTGTGTGTATTGGGAGCAGGAGTGTGTGTATTGGGAGCAGGAGTGTGTATTGTGAGCAGGAGTGTGTATTGGGAGCAGGAGTGTGTGTATTGGGAGCAGGAGTGTGTGTATTGGGAGCAGGAGTGTGTATTGGGAGCAGGAGTGTGTGTATTGGGAGCAGGAGTGTGTATTGGGAGCAGGAGTGTGTGTATTGGGAGCAGGAGTGTGTGTATTGGGAGCAGGAGTGTGTGTATTGGGAGCAGGCGTGTGTATTGTGAGCAGGAGTGTGTATTGGGAGCAGGAGTGTGTGTATTGGGAGCAGGAGTGTGTGTATTGGGAGCAGCAGTGTGTATTGGGAGCAGGAGTGTGTGTATTGGGAGCAGGAGTTTGTGTATTGGGAGCAGGAGAGTGTGCATTGGGAGCAGGAGTGTGTATTGGGAGCAGGAGTGTGTGTATTGGGAGCAGGAGTGTGTATTGGGAGCAGGAGTGTGTGTATTGGGAGCAGGAGTGTGTGTATTGGGAGCAGGAGTGATTATTGGGAGCAGGAGTGTGTATTGGGAGCAGGAGTGTGTGTATTGGGAGCAGGAGTGTGTATTGGGAGCAGGAGTGTGTGTATTGGGAGCAGGAGTGTGTATTGGGAGCAGGAGTGTGTGTATTGGGAGCAGGAGTGTGTATTGGGAGCAGGAGTGTGTGTATTGGGAGCAGGAGTGTGTGTATTGGGAGCAGGAGTGTGTATTGGGAGCAGTAGTGTGTGTATTGGGAGCAGGAGTGTGTGTATTGGGAGCAGGAGTGTGTGTATTGGGAGCAGGAGTGTGTATTGTGAGCAGGAGTGTGTATTGGGAGCAGGAGTGTGTGTATTGGGAGCAGGAGTGTGTGTATTGGGAGCAGGAGTGTGTATTGGGAGCAGGAGTGTGTATTGGGAGCAGGAGTGTGTATTGGGAGCAGGAGTGTGTGTATTGGGAGCAGGAGTGTGTGTATTGGGAGCAGGAGTGTGTATTGGGAGCAGGAGTGTGTGTATTGGGAGCAGGAGTGTGTGTATTGGTAGCAGGAGTGTGTGTATTGGGAGCAGGAGTGTGTGTATTGGGAGCAGGAGTGTGTGTATTGGGAGCAGGAGTGTGTATTGGGAGCAGGAGTGTGTGTTTGGGAGCAGGAGTGTGTGTATTGGGAGCAGGAGTGTGTATTGGGAGCAGGAGTGTGTATTGGGAGCAGGAGTGTGTGTATTGGGAGCAGGAGTGTGTATTGGGAGCAGGACTGTGTGTATTGGGAGCAGGAGTGTGTGTATTGGGAGAAGATGAGTGTGTATTGGGAGCAGGAGTGTGTATTGGGAGCAGGAGTGTGTATTGGGAGCTGGAGTGTGTGTATTGGGAGCAGGAGTGTTTATTGGGAGCAGGAGTGTGTGTATTGGGAGCAGGAGTGTGTATTGGGAGCAGGAGAGTGTATTGTGAGCAGGAGTGTGTATTGGGAGCAGGAGTGTGTGTATTGGGAGCAGATGAGTGTGTATTGGGAGCAGGAGTGTGTATTGGGAGCAGGAGTGTGTGTATTGGGAGCAGGAGAGTGTATTGGGAGCAGGAGTGTGTGTATTGGGAGCAGATGAGTGTGTATTGGGAGCAGGAGTGTGTGTATTGGGAGCAGGAGTGTGTGTATTGGGAGCAGGAGTGTGTATTGGGAGCAGGAGTATGTATTGGGAGCAGGAGTGTGTATTGGGAGCAGGAGTGTGTATTGGGAGCAGGAGTGTGTGTATTGGGAGCAGGAGTGTGTATTGGGAGCAGGAGTGTGTATTGGGAGCAGGAGTATGTATTGGGAGCAGGAGTGTGTGTATTGGGAGCAGGAGTGTGTATTGGGAGCAGGAGTATGTATTGGGAGCAGGAGTGTGTGTATTGGGAGCAGGAGTGTGTATTGGGAGCAGGAGTGTGTGTATTGGGAGCAGGAGTGTGTATTGGGAGCAGGAGTGTGTATTGGGAGCAGGAGTGTGTGTATTGGGAGCAGGAGTGTGTATTGGGAGCAGGAGTGTGTGTATTGGGAGCAGGAGTGTGTGTATTGGGAGCAGGAGAGTGTATTGGGAGCAGGGGTGTGTATTGGGAGCAGGAGTGTGTATTGGGAGCAGGAGTGTGTGTATTGGGAGCAGGAGTGTGTATTGGGAGCAGGAGTGTGTGTATTGGGAGCAGGAGTGTGTATTGGGAGCAGGAGTGTGTATTGGGAGCAGGAGTGTGTATTGGGAGCAGGAGTGTGTATTGGGAGCAGGAGAGTGTGTATTGGGAGCAGGAGTGTGTATTGGGAGCAGGAGTGTGTGTATTGGGAGCAGTAGTGTGTGTATTGGGAGCAGGAGTGTGTGTATTGGGAGCAGGAGTGTGTGTATTGGGAGCAGGAGTGTGTATTGGGAGCAGGAGTGTGTGTATTGGGAGCAGGAGTGTGTGTAATTGGAGCAGGAGTGTGTATTGGGAGCAGGAGTCTGTATTGGGAGCAGGAGAGTGTGTATTGGGAGCAGGAGTGTGTATTGGGAGCAGGAGTGTGTGTATTGGGAGCAGGAGTGTGTATTGGGAGCAGGAGTGTGTGTATTGGGAGCAGGAGTGTGTATTGGGAGCAGGAGTGTGTGTATTGGAAGCAGGAGAGTGTGTATTGGGAGCAGGAGTGTGTGTATTGGGAGCAGGAGTGTGTGTATTGGGAGCAGGAGTGTGTATTGGGAGCAGGAGTGTGTATTGGGAGCAGGAGTGTGTATTGGGAGCAGGAGTGTGTGTATTGGGAGTAGGAGAGTGTGTATTGGGAGCAGGAGTGTGTATTGGGAGCAGGAGTGTGTGTATTGGGAGCAGGAGTGTGTATTGGGAGCAGGAGTGTGTATTGGGAGCAGGAGTGTGTATTGGGAGCAGGAGTGTGTATTGGGAGCAGGAGAGTGTGTATTGGGAGCAGGAGTGTGTATTGGGAGCAGGAGTGTGTGTATTGGGAGCAGGAGTGTGTATTGGGAGCAGGAGTGTGTATTGGGAGCAGGAGTGTGTATTGGGAGCAGGAGTGTGTATTGGGAGCAGGAGAGTGTGTATTGGGAGCAGGAGTGTGTATTGGGAGCAGGAGTGTGTGTATTGGGAGCAGTAGTGTGTGTATTGGGAGCAGGAGTGTGTGTATTGGGAGCAGGAGTGTGTGTATTGGGAGCAGGAGAGTGTGTATTGGGAGCAGGAGTGTGTATTGGGAGCAGGAGTGTGTGTATTGGGAGCAGGAGTGTGTGTAATTGGAGCAGGAGTGTGTATTGGGAGCAGGAGTCTGTATTGGGAGCAGGAGAGTGTGTATTGGGAGCAGGAGTGTGTATTGGGAGCAGGAGTGTGTGTATTGGGAGCAGGAGAGTGTGTATTGGGAGCAGGAGTGTGTATTGGGAGCAGGAGTGTGTGTATTGGGAGCAGGAGTGTGTATTGGGAGCAGGAGTGTGTGTATTGGAAGCAGGAGAGTGTGTATTGGGAGCAGGAGTGTGTGTATTGGGAGCAGGAGTGTGTGTATTGGGAGCAGGAGTGTGTATTGGGAGCAGGAGTGTGTATTGGGAGCAGGAGTGTGTATTGGGAGCAGGAGTGTGTGTATTGGGAGTAGGAGAGTGTGTATTGGGAGCAGGAGTGTGTATTGGGAGCAGGAGTGTGTGTATTGGGAGTAGGAGAGTGTGTATTGGGAGCAGGAGTGTGTGTATTGGGAGTAGGAGAGTGTGTATTGGGAGCAGGAGTGTGTATTGGGAGCAGGAGTGTGTATTGGGAGCAGGAGTGTGTGTATTGGGAGCAGGAGAGTGTGTATTGGGAGCAGGAGTGTGTATTGGGAGCAGGAGTGTGTGTATTGGGAGCAGGAGTGTGTATTGGGAGCAGGAGTGTGTATTGGGAGCAGGAGTGTGTGTATTGGGAGTAGGAGAGTGTGTATTGGGAGCAGGAGTGTGTATTGGGAGCAGGAGTGTGTATTGGGAGCAGGAGTGTGTGTATTGGGAGCAGGAGAGTGTGTATTGGGAGCAGGAGTGTGTATTGGGAGCAGGAGTGTGTGTATTGGGAGCAGGAGTGTGTATTGGGAGCAGGAGTCTGTATTGGGAGCAGGAGTGTGTGTATTGGGAGCAGGAGTGTGTATTGGGAGCAGGAGTGTGTGTATTGGGAGCAGGAGAGTGTGTATTGGGAGCAGGAGTGTGTATTGGGAGCAGGAGTGTGTGTATTGGGAGCAGGAGTGTGTATTGGGAGCAGGAGTGTGTGTATTGGGAGCAGGAGAGTGTGTATTGGGAGCAGGAGTGTGTGTAATTGGAGCAGGAGTGTGTATTGGGAGCAGGAGTGTGTATTGGGAGCAGGAGTGTGTGTATTGGGAGCAGGAGTCTGTATTGGGAGCAGGAATGTGTGTATTGGGAGCAGGAGTGTGTATTGGGAGCAGGAGTGTGTGTATTGGGAGCAGGAGAGTGTGTATTGGGATCAGGAGTGTGTATTGGGAGCAGGAGTGTGTGTATTGGGAGCAGGAGTGTGTATTGGGAGCAGGAGTGTGTGTATTGGGAGCAGGAGTGTGTATTGGGAGCAGGAGTGTGTGTATTGGGAGCAGGAGAGTGTGTATTGGGAGCAGGAGTGTGTATTGGGAGCAGGAGTGTGTGTATTGGGAGCAGGAGTGTGTATTGGGAGCAGGAGTGTGTATTGGGAGCAGGAGTGTGTGTAATTGGAGCAGGAGTGTGTATTGGGAGCAGGAGTGTGTGTATTGGGAGCAGGAGTGTGTATTGGGAGCAGGAGTGTGTGTATTGGGAGCAGGAGAGTGTGTATTGGGAGCAGGAGTGTGTATTGGGAGCAGGAGTGTGTGTATTGGGAGCAGGAGTGTGTATTGGGAGCAGGAGTGTGTGTATTGGAAGCAGGAGAGTGTGTATTGGGAGCAGGAGTGTGTGTATTGGGAGCAGGAGTGTGTGTATTGGGAGCAGGAGTGTGTATTGGGAGCAGGAGTGTGTGTATTGGGAGCAGGAGTGTGTATTGGGAGCAGGAGTGTGTGTATTGGGAGCAGGAGTGTGTGTATTGGGAGCAGGAGTGTGTATTGGGAGCAGGAGTGTGTGTATTGGGAGCAGGAGTGTGTATTGGGAGCAGGAGTGTGTGTATTGGGAACAGGAGTGTGTATTGGGAGCAGGAGTGTGTGTATTGGGAGCAGGAGTGTGTATTGGGAGCAGTAGTGTGTGTATTGGGAGCAGGAGTGTGTATTGGGAGCAGGAGTGTGTGTATTGGGAGCAGGAGTGTGTGTATTGGGAGCAGGAGTGTGTATTGTGAGCAGGAGTGTGTATTGGGAGCAGGAGTGTGTGTATTGGGAGCAGGAGTGTGTGTATTGGGAGCAGGAGTGTGTATTGGGAGCAGGAGTGTGTATTGGGAGCAGGAGTGTGTGTATTGGGAGCAGGAGTGTGTGTATTGGGAGCAGGAGTGTGTGTATTGGGAGCAGGAGAGTGTGTATTGGGAGCAGGAGTGTGTATTGGGAGCAGGAGTGTGTGTATTGGGAGCAGGAGTGTGTGTATTGGGAGCAGGAGTGTGTATTGTGAGCAGGAGTGTGTATTGGGAGCAGGAGTGTGTGTATTGGGAGCAGGAGTGTGTGTATTGGGAGCAGGAGTGTGTATTGGGAGCAGGAGTGTGTGTATTGGGAGCAGGAGTGTGTATTGGGAGCAGGAGTGTGTGTATTGGGAGCAGGAGTGTGTGTATTGGGAGCAGGAGTGTGTGTATTGGGAGCAGGCGTGTGTATTGTGAGCAGGAGTGTGTATTGGGAGCAGGAGTGTGTGTATTGGGAGCAGGAGTGTGTGTATTGGGAGCAGGAGTGTGTATTGGGAGCAGGAGTGTGTGTATTGGGAGCAGGAGTTTGTGTATTGGGAGCAGGAGAGTGTGCATTGGGAGCAGGAGTGTGTATTGGGAGCAGGAGTGTGTGTATTGGGAGCAGGAGTGTGTATTGGGAGCAGGAGTGTGTGTATTGGGAGCAGGAGTGTGTGTATTGGGAGCAGGAGTGATTATTGGGAGCAGGAGTGTGTATTGGGAGCAGGAGTGTGTGTATTGGGAGCAGGAGTGTGTATTGGGAGCAGGAGTGTGTGTATTGGGAGCAGGAGTGTGTATTGGGAGCAGGAGTGTGTGTATTGGGAGCAGGAGTGTGTATTGGGAGCAGGAGTGTGTGTATTGGGAGCAGGAGTGTGTGTATTGGGAGCAGGAGTGTGTATTGGGAGCAGTAGTGTGTGTATTGGGAGCAGGAGTGTGTATTGGGAGCAGGAGTGTGTGTATTGGGAGCAGGAGTGTGTGTATTGGGAGCAGGAGTGTGTATTGTGAGCAGGAGTGTGTATTGGGAGCAGGAGTGTGTGTATTGGGAGCAGGAGTGTGTGTATTGGGAGCAGGAGTGTGTATTGGGAGCAGGAGTGTGTATTGGGAGCAGGAGTGTGTATTGGGAGCAGGAGTGTGTGTATTGGGAGCAGGAGTGTGTGTATTGGGAGCAGGAGTGTGTATTGGGAGCAGGAGTGTGTGTATTGGGAGCAGGAGTGTGTGTATTGGTAGCAGGAGTGTGTGTATTGGGAGCAGGAGTGTGTGTATTGGGAGCAGGAGTGTGTATTGGGAGCAGGAGTGTGTGTTTGGGAGCAGGAGTGTGTGTATTGGGAGCAGGAGTGTGTATTGGGAGCAGGAGTGTGTATTGGGAGCAGGAGTGTGTATTGGGAGCAGGAGTGTGTGTATTGGGAGCAGGAGTGTGTATTGGGAGCAGGACTGTGTGTATTGGGAGCAGGAGTGTGTGTATTGGGAGAAGATGAGTGTGTATTGGGAGCAGGAGTGTGTATTGGGAGCAGGAGTGTGTATTGGGAGCTGGAGTGTGTGTATTGGGAGCAGGAGTGTTTATTGGGAGCAGGAGTGTGTGTATTGGGAGCAGGAGTGTGTATTGGGAGCAGGAGTGTGTGTATTGGGAGCAGGAGAGTGTATTGTGAGCAGGAGTGTGTATTGGGAGCAGGAGTGTGTGTATTGGGAGCAGATGAGTGTGTATTGGGAGCAGGAGTGTGTATTGGGAGCAGGAGTGTGTGTATTGGGAGCAGGAGAGTGTATTGGGAGCAGGAGTGTGTATTGGGAGCAGGAGTGTGTGTATTGGGAGCAGATGAGTGTGTATTGGGAGCAGGAGTGTGTGTATTGGGAGCAGGAGTGTGTATTGGGAGCAGGAGTGTGTGTATTGGGAGCAGGAGTGTGTGTATTGGGAGCAGGAGTGTGTATTGGGAGCAGGAGTGTGTATTGGGAGCAGGAGTGTTTATTGGGAGCAGGATTGTGTGTATTGGGAGCAGGAGTGTGTGTATTGGGAGCAGGAGTGTGTATTGGGAGCAGGAGTGTGTGTATTGGGAGCAGGAGTGTGTATTGGGAGCAGGAGTGTGTATTGGGAGCAGGAGTGTGTATTGGGAGCAGGAGTGTGTGTATTGGGAGCAGGAGTGTGTATTGGGAGCAGGAGTGTGTGTATTGGGAGCAGGAGTGTGTGTATTGGGAGCAGGAGTGTGTATTGGGAGCAGGAGTGTGTATTGGGAGCAGGAGTGTGTGTATTGGGAGCAGGAGTGTGTATTGGGAGCAGGAGTGTGTATTGGGAGCAGGAGTGTGTGTATTGGGAGCAGGAGTGTGTGTATTGGGAGCAGGAGTGTGTATTGGGAGCAGGAGTGTGTATTGGGAGCTGGAGTGTGTGTATTGGGAGCAGGAGTGTGTGTATTGGAAGCAGGAGTGTGTATTGGGAGCAGGAGTGTGTGTATTGGGAGCAGGAGTGTGTGTATTGGGAGCAGGAGTGTGTGTATTGGGAGCAGGAGTGTGTGTATTGGGAGCAGGAGTGTGTATTGGGAGCAGGAGTGTTTATTGGGAGCAGGAGTGTGTATTGGGAGCAGGAGTGTGTATTGGGAGCAGGAGTGTGTGTATTGGGAGCAGGAGTGTGTATTGGGAGCAGATGAGTGTGTATTGGGAGAAGGAGTGTGTATTGGGAGCAGGAGTGTGTATTGGGAGCAGGAGTGTGTATTGGGAGCAGGAGTGTGTATTGGGAGCAGGAGTGTGTATTGGGAGCAGGAGTGTGTATTGGGAGCAGGAGTGTGTATTGGGAGCAGGAGTGTGTATTGGGAGCAGGAGTGTGTGTATTGGGAGCAGGAGTGTGTGTATTGGGAGCAGGAGTGTGTATTGGGAGCAGGAGTGTGTATTGGGAGCAGGGGGGTGTATTGGGAGCAGGAGTGTGTATTGGGAGCAGGAGTGTTTATTGGGAGCAGGAGTGTGTGTATTGGGAGCAGGAGTGTGTATTGGGAGGAGGAGTGTGTATTGGGAGCAGGAGTGTGTATTGGGAGCAGGAGTGTGTATTGGGAGCAGGAGTGTGTATTGGGAGGAGGAGTGTGTATTGGGAGCAGGAGTGTGTATTGGGAGCAGGAGTGTTTATTGGGAGCAGGAGTGTGTGTATTGGGAGCAGGAGTGTGTATTGGGAGCAGGAGTGTGTATTGGGAGCAGGAGTGTGTGTATTGGGAGCAGGAGTGTGTGTATTGGGAGCAGGAGTGTGTATTGGGAGCAGGAGTGTGTATTGGGAGCAGGGGGGTGTATTGGGAGCAGGAGTGTGTATTGGGAGCAGGAGTGTTTATTGGGAGCAGGAGTGTGTGTATTGGGAGCAGGAGTGTGTATTGGGAGCAGGAGTGTGTATTGGGAGCAGGAGTGTTTATTGGGAGCAGGAGTGTTTATTGGGAGCAGGAGTGTGTGTATTGGGAGCAGGAGTGTGTATTGGGAGCAGGAGTGTGTATTGGGAGCAGGAGTGTGTGTATTGGGAGCAGGAGTGTGTATTGGGAGCAGGAGTGTGTATTGGGAGCAGGAGTGTGTATTGGGAGCAGGAGTGTTTATTGGGAGCAGGAGTGTGTATTGGGAGCAGGAGTGTTTATTGGGAGCAGGAGTGTTTATTGGGAGCAGGAGTGTGTGTATTGGGAGCAGGAGTGTGTATTGGGAGCAGGAGTGTGTATTGGGAGCAGGAGTGTGTATTGGGAGCAGGAGTGTTTATTGGGAGCAGGAGTGTTTATTGGGAGCAGGAGTGTGTGTATTGGGAGCAGGAGTGTGTGTATTGGGAGCAGGAGTGTGTATTGGGAGCAGGAGTGTGTATTGGGAGCAGGAGTGTTTATTGGGAGCAGGAGTGTTTATTGGGAGCAGGAGTGTGTGTATTGGGAGCAGGAGTGTGTATTGGGAGCAGGAGTGTGTATTGGGAGCAGGAGTGTGTGTATTGGGAGCAGGAGTGTTTATTGGGAGCAGGAGTGTTTATTGGGAGCAGGAGTGTGTGTATTGGGAGCAGGAGTGTGTATTGGGAGCAGGAGTGTGTATTGGGAGCAGGAGTGTGTATTGGGAGCAGGAGTGTTTATTGGGAGCAGGAGTGTTTATTGGGAGCAGGAGTGTGTGTATTGGGAGCAGGAGTGTGTGTATTGGGAGCAGGAGTGTGTATTGGGAGCAGGAGTGTGTATTGGGAGCAGGAGTGTTTATTGGGAGCAGGAGTGTTTATTGGGAGCAGGAGTGTGTGTATTGGGAGCAGGAGTGTGTATTGGGAGCAGGAGTGTGTATTGGGAGCAGGAGTGTGTGTATTGGGAGCAGGAGTGTGTATTGGGAGCAGGAGTGTGTATTGGGAGCAGGAGTGTGTATTGGGAGGAGGAGTGTGTATTGGGAGCAGGAGTGTGTATTGGGAGCAGGAGTGTTTATTGGGAGCAGGAGTGTGTGTATTGGGAGCAGGAGTGTGTATTGGGAGCAGGAGTGTGTATTGGGAGCAGGAGTGTGTATTGGGAGCAGGAGTGTGTATTGGGAGCAGGAGTGTGTATTGGGAGCAGGAGTGTGTATTGGGAGCAGGAGTGTGTGTATTGGGAGCAGGAGTGTGTATTGGGAGCAGGAGTGTTTATTGGGAGCAGGAGTGTGTGTATTGGGAGCAGGAGTGTGTATTGGGAGGAGGAGTGTGTATTGGGAGCAGGAGTGTGTATTGGGAGCAGGAGTGTGTGTATTGGGAGCAGGAGTGTGTATTGGGAGGAGGAGTGTGTATTGGGAGCAGGAGTGTGTATTGGGAGGAGGAGTGTGTATTGGGAGCAGGAGTGTGTGTATTGGGAGGAGGAGTGTGTATTGGGAGCAGGAGTGTGTATTGGGAGCAGGAGTGTGTGTATTGGGAGCAGGAGTGTGTATTGGGAGCAGGAGTGTGTATTGGGAGCAGGAGTGTGTATTGGGAGCAGGAGTGTGTGTATTGGGAGGAGGAGTGTGTATTGGGAGCAGGAGTGTGTATTGGGAGCAGGAGTGTGTGTATTGGGAGCAGGAGTGTGTATTGGGAGCAGGAGTGTGTATTGGGAGCAGGAGTGTGTATTGGGAGCAGGAGTGTGTATTGGGAGCAGGAGTGTGTGTATTGGGAGCAGGAGTGTGTATTGGGAGGAGGAGTGTGTATTGGGAGCAGGAGTGTGTATTGGGAGGAGGAGTGTGTATTGGGAGCAGGAGTGTGTATTGGGAGCAGGAGTGTGTGTATTGGGAGCAGGAGTGTGTATTGGGAGCAGGAGTGTGTGTATTGGGAGCAGGAGTGTGTATTGGGAGCAGGAGTGTGTATTGGGAGCAGGAGTGTGTATTGGGAGCAGGAGTGTGTATTGGGAGCAGGAGTGTGTATTGGGAGCAGGAGTGTTTATTGGGAGCAGGAGTGTGTATTGGGAGCAGGAGTGTGTATTGGGAGCAGGAGTGTGTATTGAGAGCAGGAGTGTGTGTATTGCGAGCAGGAGTGTTTATTGGGAGCAGGAGTGTGTATTGGGAGCAGGAGTGTGTATTGGGAGCAGGAGTGTGTATTGGGAGCAGGAGTGTGTGTATTGGGAGCAGGAGTGTGTATTGGGAGGAGGAGTGTGTATTGGGAGCAGGAGTGTGTATTGGGAGGAGGAGTGTGTATTGGGAGCAGGAGTGTGTATTGGGAGCAGGAGTGTGTGTATTGGGAGCAGGAGTGTGTATTGAGAGCAGGAGTGTGTGTATTGCGAGCAGGAGTGTTTATTGGGAGCAGGAGTGTGTATTGGGAGCAGGAGTGTGTATTGGGAGCAGGAGTGTGTGTATTGGGAGCAGGAGTGTGTATTGGGAGGAGGAGTGTGTATTGGGAGCAGGAGTGTGTATTGGGAGGAGGAGTGTGTATTGGGAGCAGGAGTGTGTATTGGGAGCAGGAGTGTGTGTATTGGGAGCAGGAGTGTTTATTGGGAGCAGGAGTGTGTATTGGGAGCAGGAGTGTGTATTGGGAGCAGGAGTGTGTATTGAGAGCAGGAGTGTGTGTATTGCGAGCAGGAGTGTTTATTGGGAGCAGGAGTGTGTATTGGGAGCAGGAGTGTGTATTGGGAGCAGGAGTGTGTATTGGGAGCAGGAGTGTGTATTGGGAGCAGGAGTGTGTATTGGGAGGAGGAGTGTGTGTATTGGGAGCAGGAGTGTGTATTGGGAGCAGGAGTGTTTATTGGGAGCAGGAGTGTGTATTGGGAGCAGGAGTGTGTATTGGGAGGAGGAGTGTGTATTGGGAGCAGGAGTGTGTATTGGGAGCAGGAGTGTTTATTGGGAGCAGGAGTGTGTGTATTGGGAGCAGGAGTGTGTATTGGGAGGAGGAGTGTGTATTGGGAGCAGGAGTGTGTATTGGGAGGAGGAGTGTGTATTGGGAGCAGGAGTGTGTATTGGGAGCAGGAGTGTGTGTATTGGGAGCAGGAGTGTGCATTGGGAGCAGGAGTGTGTGTATTGGGAGCAGGAGTGTGTATTGGGAGCAGGAGTGTGTATTGGGAGCAGGAGTGTGTATTGGGAGCAGGAGTGTGTATTGGGAGCAGGAGTGTGTATTGGGAGCAGGAGTGTTTATTGGGAGCAGGAGTGTTTATTGGGAGCAGGAGTGTTTATTGGGAGCAGGAGTGTGTGTATTGGGAGCAGGAGTGTGTATTGGGAGGAGGAGTGTGTGTATTGGGAGCAGGAGTGTGTATTGGGAGCAGGAGTGTGTATTGGGAGCAGGAGTGTGTATTGGGAGCAGGAGTGTGTATTGGGAGCAGGAGTGTGTATTGGGAGCAGGAGTGTGTATTGGGAGCAGGAGTGTTTATTGGGAGCAGGAGTGTGTATTGGGAGCAGGAGTGTGTATTGGGAGCAGGAGTGTGTATTGGGAGCAGGAGTGTTTATTGGGAGCAGGAGTGTTTATTGGGAGCAGGAGTGTGTGTATTGGGAGCAGGAGTGTGTATTGGGAGCAGGAGTGTTTATTGGGAGCAGGAGTGTGTGTATTGGGAGCAGGAGTGTGTATTGGGAGCAGGAGTGTGTATTGGGAGCAGGAGTGTGTATTGGGAGCAGGAGTGTGTATTGGGAGCAGGAGTGTGTGTATTGGGAGCAGGAGTGTGTATTGGGAGCAGGTGTGTGTGTATTGGGAGCAGGAGTGTGTATTGGGAGGAGGAGTGTGTATTGGGAGCAGGAGTGTGTATTGGGAGCAGGAGTGTGTATTGGGAGATTGGGAGCAGGAGTGTTGTATTGGGAGCAGGAGTGTGTATTGGGAGGCAGGAGTGTGTATTGGGAGCAGGAGTGTGTATTGGGAGCAGGAGTGTGTATTGGGAGCAGGAGTGTGTATTGGGAGCAGGAGTGTGTATTGGGAGCAGGAGTGTGTATTGGGAGGCAGGAGTGTGTGTATTGGGAGCAGGAGTGTGTATTGGGAGCAGGAGTGTGTATTGGGAGCAGGAGTGTGTGTATTGGGAGCAGGAGTGTGTATTGGGAGCAGGAGTGTGTATTGGGAGCAGGAGTGTGTATTGGGAGCAGGAGTGTGTATTGGGAGCAGGAGTGTGTATTGGGAGCAGGAGTGTGTATTGGGAGCAGGAGTGTGTATTGGGAGCAGGAGTGTGTATTGGGAGCAGGAGTGTGTATTGGGAGGAGTGGTTGGGAGCAGGAGTGTGTATTGGGAGCAGGAGTGTGTATTGGGAGCAGGAGTGTGTATTGGGAGCAGGAGTGTGTATTGGGAGCAGGAGTGTGTGTATTGGGAGCAGGAGTGTGTATTGGGAGCAGGAGTGTGTATTGGGAGCAGGAGTGTGTGTATTGGGAGCAGGAGTGTGTATTGGGAGCAGGAGTGTGTATTGGGAGCAGGAGTGTGTATTGGGAGCAGGAGTGTGTATTGGGAGCAGGAGTGTGTGTATTGGGAGCAGGAGTGTGTATTGGGAGCAGGAGTGTGTATTGGGAGCAGGAGTGTGTATTGGGAGCAGGAGTGTGTATTGGGAGCAGGAGTGTGTGTATTGGGAGCAGGAGTGTGTATTGGGAGCAGGAGAGTGTGTATTGGGAGCAGGAGTGTTTATTGGGAGCAGGAGTGTGTATTGGGAGCAGGAGTGTGTATTGGGAGCAGGAGTGTGTATTGGGAGCAGGAGTGTTTATTGGGAGCAGGAGTGTGTGTATTGGGAGCAGGAGTGTGTATTGGGAGCAGGAGTGTTTATTGGGAGCAGGAGTGTGTGTATTGGGAGCAGGAGTGTGTGTATTGGGAGCAGGAGTGTGTATTGGGAGCAGGAGTGTGTATTGGGAGCAGGAGTGTGTATTGGGAGCAGGAGTGTGTGTATTGGGAGCAGGAGTGTGTATTGGGAGCAGGAGTGTGTATTGGGAGCAGGAGAGTGTGTATTGGGAGCAGGAGTGTGTATTGGGAGCAGGAGTGTGTATTGGGAGCAGGAGAGTGTGTATTGGGAGCAGGAGTGTGTATTGGGAGCAGGAGAGTGTGTATTGGGAGCAGGAGTGTGTATTGGGAGCAGGAGTGTGTATTGGGAGCAGGAGTGTGTATTGGGAGCAGGAGTGTGTATTGGGAGGAGGAGTGTGTATTGGGAGCAGGAGTGTGTATTGGGAGCAGGAGTGTGTATTGGGAGCAGGAGTGTGTATTGGGAGGAGGAGTGTGTATTGGGAGCAGGAGTGTGTATTGGGAGCAGGAGTGTGTATTGGGAGGAGGAGTGTGTATTGGGAGCAGGAGTGTGTATTGGGAGCAGGAGTGTGTATTGGGAGCAGGAGTGTGTATTGGGAGCAGGAGTGTGTATTGGGAGCAGGAGTGTGTATTGGGAGCAGGAGTGTGTATTGGGAGCAGGAGTGTGTATTGGGAGCAGGAGTGTGTATTGGGAGCAGGAGTGTGTATTGGGAGCAGGAGTGTGTATTGGGAGCAGGAGTGTGTATTGGGAGCAGGAGTGTTTATTGGGAGCAGGAGTGTGTATTGGGAGCAGGAGTGTGTATTGGGAGCAGGAGTGTGTATTGGGAGCAGGAGTGTGTGTATTGGGAGCAGGAGTGTGTATTGGGAGGCAGGAGTGTGTATTGGGAGCAGGAGTGTGTATTGGGAGCAGGAGTGTGTGTATTGGGAGCAGGAGAGTGTGTATTGGGAGCAGGAGTGTGTATTGGGAGCAGGAGTGTGTATTGGGAGCAGGAGTGTGTGTATTGGGAGCAGGAGTGTGTATTGGGAGCAGGAGTGTGTATTGGGAGCAGGAGAGTGTGTATTGGGAGCAGGAGTGTGTATTGGGAGCAGGAGTGTGTATTGGGAGCAGGGAGTGTGTATTGGGAGCAGGAGTGTGTGTATTGGGAGCAGGAGTGTGTATTGGGAGCAGGAGTGTGTGTATTGGGAGCAGGAGTGTGTATTGGGAGCAGGAGTGTGTATTGGGAGCAGGAGTGTGTATTGGGAGCAGGAGTGTGTATTGGGAGCAGGAGTGTGTATTGGGAGCAGGAGTGTGTATTGGGAGCAGGAGTGTGTATTGGGAGCAGGAGTGTTTATTGGGAGCAGGAGTGTGTGTATTGGGAGCAGGAGAGTGTGTATTGGGAGCAGGAGTGTGTATTGGGAGCAGGAGTGTGTATTGGGAGCAGGAGTGTGTATTGGGAGCAGGAGTGTGTATTGGGAGCAGGAGAGTGTGTATTGGGAGCAGGAGAGTGTATTGGGAGCAGGAGTGTGTATTGGGAGCAGGAGTGTGTGTATTGGGAGCAGGAGTGTGTATTGGGAGCAGGAGTGTTTATTGGGAGCAGGAGTGTGTGTATTGGGAGCAGGAGAGTGTATTGGGAGCAGGAGTGTTTATTGGGAGCAGGAGTGTTTATTGGGAGCAGGAGAGTGTGTATTGGGAGCAGGAGAGTGTGTATTGGGAGCAGGAGAGTGTATTGGGAGCAGGAGAGTGTGTATTGGGAGCAGGAGTGTGTATTGGGAGCAGGAGAGTGTGTATTGGGAGCAGGAGAGTGTGTATTGGGAGCAGGAGAGTGTGTATTGGGAGCAGGAGTGTGTATTGGGAGCAGGAGAGTGTATTGGGAGCAGGAGTGTTTATTGGGAGCAGGAGAGTGTGTATTGGGAGCAGGAGAGTGTATTGGGAGCAGGAGTGTGTATTGGGAGCAGGAGAGTGTTTATTGGGAGCAGGAGAGTGTATTGGGAGCAGGAGAGTGTTTATTGGGAGCAGGAGTGTGTATTGGGAGCAGGAGAGTGTTTATTGGGAGCAGGAGAGTGTGTATTGGGAGCAGGAGAGTGTGTATTGGGAGCAGGAGAGTGTGTATTGGGAGCAGGAGAGTGTGTATTGGGAGCAGGAGAGTGTGTATTGGGAGCAGGAGAGTGTGTATTGGGAGCAGGAGTGTGTATTGGGAGCAGGAGAGTGTGTATTGGGAGCAGGAGAGTGTATTGGGAGCAGGAGAGTGTTTATTGGGAGCAGGAGAGTGTATTGGGAGCAGGAGAGTGTGTATTGGGAGCAGGAGAGTGTATTGGGAGCAGGAGAGTGTGTATTGGGAGCAGGAGAGTGTATTGGGAGCAGGAGAGTGTGTATTGGGAGCAGGAGAGTGTGTATTGGGAGCAGGAGAGTGTATTGGGAGCAGGAGAGTGTGTATTGGGAGCAGGAGAGTGTGTATTGGGAGCAGGAGAGTGTGTATTGGGAGCAGGAGAGTGTGTATTGGGAGCAGGAGAGTGTGTATTGGGAGCAGGAGAGTGTGTATTGGGAGCAGGAGAGTGTGTATTGGGAGCAGGAGTGTGTATTGGGAGCAGGAGAGTGTGTATTGGGAGCAGGAGAGTGTATTGGGAGCAGGAGAGTGTTTATTGGGAGCAGGAGAGTGTGTATTGGGAGCAGGAGAGTGTTTATTGGGAGCAGGAGAGTGTGTATTGGGAGCAGGAGAGTGTGTATTGGGAGCAGGAGAGTGTGTATTGGGAGCAGGAGAGTGTGTATTGGGAGCAGGAGAGTGTGTATTGGGAGCAGGAGAGTGTATTGGGAGCAGGAGAGTGTGTATTGGGAGCAGGAGAGTGTGTATTGGGAGCAGGAGAGTGTATTGGGAGCAGGAGAGTGTTTATTGGGAGCAGGAGAGTGTGTATTGGGAGCAGGAGAGTGTGTATTGGGAGCAGGAGAGTGTGTATTGGGAGCAGGAGAGTGTGTATTGGGAGCAGGAGAGTGTGTATTGGGAGCAGGAGAGTGTGTATTGGGAGCAGGAGAGTGTGTATTGGGAGCAGGAGTGTGTATTGGGAGCAGGAGAGTGTGTATTGGGAGCAGGAGAGTGTGTATTGGGAGCAGGAGTGTGTATTGGGAGCAGGAGAGTGTGTATTGGGAGCAGGAGAGTGTATTGGGAGCAGGAGAGTGTGTATTGGGAGCAGGAGAGTGTGTATTGGGAGCAGGAGAGTGTGTATTGGGAGCAGGAGAGTGTATTGGGAGCAGGAGAGTGTGTATTGGGAGCAGGAGAGTGTGTATTGGGAGCAGGAGAGTGTATTGGGAGCAGGAGAGTGTTTATTGGGAGCAGGAGAGTGTGTATTGGGAGCAGGAGAGTGTGTATTGGGAGCAGGAGAGTGTGTATTGGGAGCAGGAGAGTGTGTATTGGGAGCAGGAGAGTGTGTATTGGGAGCAGGAGAGTGTGTATTGGGAGCAGGAGTGTGTATTGGGAGCAGGAGAGTGTGTATTGGGAGCAGGAGAGTGTGTATTGGGAGCAGGAGAGTGTGTATTGGGAGCAGGAGAGTGTGTATTGGGAGCAGGAGAGTGTGTATTGGGAGCAGGAGAGTGTGTATTGGGAGCAGGAGAGTGTGTATTGGGAGCAGGAGAGTGTGTATTGGGAGCAGGAGAGTGTATTGGGAGCAGGAGAGTGTGTATTGGGAGCAGGAGAGTGTTTATTGGGAGCAGGAGAGTGTTATTGGGAGCAGGAGAGTGTGTATTGGGAGCAGGAGAGTGTGTATTGGGAGCAGGAGAGTGTGTATTGGGAGCAGGAGAGTGTGTATTGGGAGCAGGAGAGTGTGTATTGGGAGCAGGAGAGTGTTTATTGGGAGCAGGAGAGTGTGTATTGGGAGCAGGAGAGTGTGTATTGGGAGCAGGAGAGTGTGTATTGGGAGCAGGAGAGTGTATTGGGAGCAGGAGAGTGTTTATTGGGAGCAGGAGAGTGTGTATTGGGAGCAGGAGAGTGTGTATTGGGAGCAGGAGAGTGTGTATTGGGAGCAGGAGAGTGTGTATTGGGAGCAGGAGAGTGTTTATTGGGAGCAGGAGTGTGTATTGGGAGCAGGAGAGTGTGTATTGGGAGCAGGAGAGTGTATTGGGAGCAGGAGAGTGTTTATTGGGAGCAGGAGAGTGTGTATTGGGAGCAGGAGAGTGTGTATTGGGAGCAGGAGAGTGTATTGGGAGCAGGAGAGTGTGTATTGGGAGCAGGAGTGTGTATTGGGAGCAGGAGAGTGTGTATTGGGAGCAGGAGAGTGTGTATTGGGAGCAGGAGAGTGTGTATTGGGAGCAGGAGAGTGTTTATTGGGAGCAGGAGTGTGTATTGGGAGCAGGAGAGTGTGTATTGGGAGCAGGAGAGTGTATTGGGAGCAGGAGAGTGTTTATTGGGAGCAGGAGAGTGTGTATTGGGAGCAGGAGAGTGTGTATTGGGAGCAGGAGAGTGTATTGGGAGCAGGAGAGTGTGTATTGGGAGCAGGAGAGTGTGTATTGGGAGCAGGAGAGTGTATTGGGAGCAGGAGAGTGTTTATTGGGAGCAGGAGAGTGTGTATTGGGAGCAGGAGTGTGTGTATTGGGAGCAGGAGAGTGTGTATTGGGAGCAGGAGAGTGTGTATTGGGAGCAGGAGAGTGTGTATTGGGAGCAGGAGAGTGTGTATTGGGAGCAGGAGAGTGTGTATTGGGAGCAGGAGAGTGTGTATTGGGAGCAGGAGTGTGTATTGGGAGCAGGAGAGTGTGTATTGGGAGCAGGAGAGTGTATTGGGAGCAGGAGAGTGTTTATTGGGAGCAGGAGAGTGTGTATTGGGAGCAGGAGAGTGTATTGGGAGCAGGAGAGTGTATTGGGAGCAGGGAGTGTGTATTGGGAGCAGGAGAGTGTATTGGGAGCAGGAGAGTGTATTGGGAGCAGGAGAGTGTGTATTGGGAGCAGGAGAGTGTGTATTGGGAGCAGGAGAGTGTATTGGGAGCAGGAGAGTGTGTATTGGGAGCAGGAGAGTGTATTGGGAGCAGGAGAGTGTGTATTGGGAGCAGGAGAGTGTGTATTGGGAGCAGGAGAGTGTGTATTGGGAGCAGGAGAGTGTATTGGGAGCAGGAGAGTGTGTATTGGGAGCAGGAGAGTGTATTGGGAGCAGGAGAGTGTTTATTGGGAGCAGGAGAGTGTGTATTGGGAGCAGGAGAGTGTGTATTGGGAGCAGGAGAGTGTGTATTGGGAGCAGGAGAGTGTGTATTGGGAGCAGGAGAGTGTGTATTGGGAGCAGGAGAGTGTGTATTGGGAGCAGGAGTGTGTATTGGGAGCAGGAGTGTGTGTATTGGGAGCAGGAGAGTGTGTATTGGGAGCAGGAGAGTGTATTGGGAGCAGGAGAGTGTGTATTGGGAGCAGGAGTGTGTGTATTGGGAGCAGGAGAGTGTGTATTGGGAGCAGGAGAGTGTGTATTGGGAGCAGGAGAGTGTGTATTGGGAGCAGGAGAGTGTGTATTGGGAGCAGGAGAGTGTGTATTGGGAGCAGGAGTGTGTATTGGGAGCAGGAGTGTGTGTATTGGGAGCAGGAGAGTGTGTATTGGGAGCAGGAGTGTGTATTGGGAGCAGGAGAGTGTGTATTGGGAGCAGGAGAGTGTATTGGAGCAGGAGAGTGTTTATTGGGAGCAGGAGAGTGTGTATTGGGAGCAGGAGAGTGTGTATTGGGAGCAGGAGAGTGTATTGGGAGCAGGAGTGTGTATTGGGAGCAGGAGAGTGTGTATTGGGAGCAGGAGAGTGTGTATTGGGAGCAGGAGAGTGTGTATTGGGAGCAGGAGAGTGTATTGGGAGCAGGAGAGTGTGTATTGGGAGCAGGAGAGTGTGTATTGGGAGCAGGAGAGTGTATTGGAGCAGGAGAGTGTATTGGGAGCAGGAGAGTGTGTATTGGGAGCAGGAGTGTGTATTGGGAGCAGGAGTGTGTATTGGGAGCAGGAGTGTGTGTATTGGGAGCAGGAGAGTGTATTGGGAGCAGGAGAGTGTTTATTGGGAGCAGGAGAGTGTGTATTGGGAGCAGGAGAGTGTGTATTGGGAGCAGGAGAGTGTATTGGGAGCAGGAGTGTGTATTGGGAGCAGGAGAGTGTATTGGGAGCAGGAGTGTGTATTGGGAGCAGGAGAGTGTATTGGGAGCAGGAGTGTGTATTGGGAGCAGGAGAGTGTGTATTGGGAGCAGGAGTGTGTATTGGGAGCAGGAGTGTGTGTATTGGGAGCAGGAGAGTGTATTGGGAGCAGGAGAGTGTGTATTGGGAGCAGGAGAGTGTGTATTGGGAGCAGGAGAGTGTGTATTGGGAGCAGGAGAGTGTATTGGGAGCAGGAGTGTGTATTGGGAGCAGGAGAGTGTATTGGGAGCAGGAGTGTGTATTGGGAGCAGGAGAGTGTATTGGGAGCAGGAGTGTGTATTGGGAGCAGGAGAGTGTGTATTGGGAGCAGGAGTGTGTATTGGAGCAGGAGAGTGTGTATTGGGAGCAGGAGAGTGTATTGGGAGCAGGAGAGTGTTTATTGGGAGCAGGAGAGTGTGTATTGGGAGCAGGAGAGTGTGTATTGGGAGCAGGAGAGTGTATTGGGAGCAGGAGTGTGTATTGGGAGCAGGAGAGTGTATTGGGAGCAGGAGTGTGTATTGGGAGCAGGAGAGTGTGTATTGGGAGCAGGAGTGTGTATTGGGAGCAGGAGAGTGTGTATTGGGAGCAGGAGTGTGTATTGGGAGCAGGAGTGTGTGTATTGGGAGCAGGAGAGTGTATTGGGAGCAGGAGAGTGTGTATTGGGAGCAGGAGAGTGTGTATTGGGAGCAGGAGAGTGTGTATTGGGAGCAGGAGAGTGTATTGGGAGCAGGAGTGTGTATTGGGAGCAGGAGAGTGTATTGGGAGCAGGAGTGTGTGTATTGGGAGCAGGAGAGTGTGTATTGGGAGCAGGAGAGTGTGTATTGGGAGCAGGAGTGTGTATTGGGAGCAGGAGAGTGTGTATTGGGAGCAGGAGTGTGTATTGGGAGCAGGAGTGTGTGTATTGGGAGCAGGAGTGTGTATTGGGAGCAGGAGTGTGTATTGGGAGCAGGAGAGTGTGTATTGGGAGCAGGAGAGTGTATTGGGAGCAGGAGTGTTTATTGGGAGCAGGAGAGTGTGTATTGGGAGCAGGAGAGTGTATTGGGAGCAGGAGTGTTTATTGGGAGCAGGGAGTGTGTATTGGGAGCAGGAGAGTGTGTATTGGGAGCAGGAGAGTGTATTGGGAGCAGGAGTGTGTATTGGGAGCAGGAGAGTGTGTATTGGGAGCAGGAGAGTGTATTGGGAGCAGGAGTGTTATTGGGAGCAGGAGTGTGTATTGGGAGCAGGAGAGTGTGTATTGGAGCAGGGAGTGTGTATTGGGAGCAGGAGAGTGTATTGGGAGCAGGAGTGTTTATTGGGAGCAGGAGTGTTTATTGGGAGCAGGAGAGTGTGTATTGGGAGCAGGAGAGTGTGTATTGGAGAGGAGTGTGTATTGGGAGCAGGAGTGTGTGTATTGGGAGCAGGAGAGTGTGTATTGGGAGCAGGAGAGTGTGTATTGGGAGCAGGAGTGTGTATTGGGAGCAGGAGAGTGTATTGGGAGCAGGAGTGTTGTATTGGGAGCAGGAGTGTGTATTGGGAGCAGGAGAGTGTGTATTGGGAGCAGGAGAGTGTGTATTGGGAGCAGGAGTGTGTATTGGGAGCAGGAGAGTGTGTATTGGGAGCAGGAGTGTGTGTATTGGGAGCAGGAGAGTGTGTATTGGGAGCAGGAGTGTGTATTGGGAGCAGGAGAGTGTATTGGGAGCAGGAGAGTGTTTATTGGGAGCAGGAGTGTTTATTGGGAGCAGGAGAGTGTGTATTGGGAGCAGGAGAGTGTGTATTGGGAGCAGGAGAGTGTGTATTGGGAGCAGGAGTGTGTATTGGGAGCAGGAGAGTGTGTATTGGGAGCAGGAGTGTGTATTGGGAGCAGGAGAGTGTATTGGGAGCAGGAGTGTTTATTGGGAGCAGGAGTGTTTATTGGGAGCAGGAGAGTGTGTATTGGGAGCAGGAGAGTGTGTATTGGGAGCAGGAGTGTGTATTGGGAGCAGGAGTGTGTATTGGGAGCAGGAGAGTGTGTATTGGGAGCAGGAGAGTGTGTATTGGGAGCAGGAGTGTGTATTGGGAGCAGGAGTGTGTATTGGGAGCAGGAGTGTGTATTGGGAGCAGGAGAGTGTTTATTGGGAGCAGGAGAGTGTGTATTGGGAGCAGGAGAGTGTGTATTGGGAGCAGGAGTGTGTATTGGGAGCAGGAGTGTGTATTGGGAGCAGGAGAGTGTATTGGGAGCAGGAGTGTTTATTGGGAGCAGGAGAGTGTGTATTGGGAGCAGGAGAGTGTGTATTGGGAGCAGGAGAGTGTATTGGGAGCAGGAGTGTGTATTGGGAGCAGGAGAGTGTGTATTGGGAGCAGGAGAGTGTGTATTGGGAGCAGGAGTGTGTATTGGGAGCAGGAGTGTGTATTGGGAGCAGGAGTGTGTGTATTGGGAGCAGGAGTGTGTATTGGGAGCAGGAGAGTGTGTATTGGGAGCAGGAGTGTGTATTGGGAGCAGGAGAGTGTATTGGGAGCAGGAGTGTGTATTGGGAGCAGGAGTGTTTATTGGGAGCAGGAGAGTGTGTATTGGGAGCAGGAGGGAGTGTGTATTGGGAGCAGGAGAGTGTGTATTGGGAGCAGGAGTGTGTATTGGGAGCAGGAGAGTGTGTATTGGGAGCAGGAGTGTGTATTGGGAGCAGGAGTGTGTATTGGGAGCAGGAGAGTGTGTATTGGGAGCAGGAGAGTGTATTGGGAGCAGGAGTGTTTATTGGGAGCAGGAGTGTGTATTGGGAGCAGGAGAGTGTATTGGGAGCAGGAGTGTGTATTGGGAGCAGGAGAGTGTGTATTGGGAGCAGGAGAGTGTGTATTGGGAGCAGGAGTGTGTATTGGGAGCAGGAGTGTGTATTGGGAGGCAGAGTGTGTATTGGGAGCAGGAGTGTGTATTGGGAGCAGGAGTGTGTATTGGGAGCAGGAGTGTGTATTGGGAGCAGGAGTGTGTATTGGGAGGTATTGGGAGGAGGAGTGTGTATTGGGAGCAGGAGTGTGTATTGGGAGCAGGAGTGTTTATTGGGAGCAGGAGTGTTTATTGGGAGCAGGAGTGTGTATTGGGAGGAGGAGTGTGTATTGGGAGCAGGAGTGTGTATTGGGAGCAGGAGTGTGTGTATTGGGAGCAGGAGAGTGTATTGGGAGCAGGAGAGTGTGTATTGGGAGCAGGAGTGTGTATTGGGAGCAGGAGAGTGTATTGGGAGCAGGAGTGTTTATTGGGAGCAGGAGTGTTTATTGGGAGCAGGAGAGTGTGTATTGGGAGCAGGAGAGTGTGTATTGGGAGCAGGAGAGTGTGTATTGGGAGGAGGAGTGTGTATTGGGAGCAGGAGTGTGTATTGGGAGCAGGAGAGTGTATTGGGAGCAGGAGTGTTTATTGGGAGCAGGAGAGTGTGTATTGGGAGCAGGAGAGTGTATTGGGAGCAGGAGTGTTTATTGGGAGGAGGAGTGTGTATTGGGAGCAGGAGAGTGTATTGGGAGCAGGAGTGTTTATTGGGAGCAGGAGAGTGTGTATTGGGAGCAGGAGTGTGTATTGGGAGCAGGAGTGTTTATTGGGAGCAGGAGTGTGTATTGGGAGCAGGAGTGTGTATTGGGAGCAGGAGTGTGTATTGGGAGCAGGAGTGTGTATTGGGAGCAGGAGAGTGTATTGGGAGCAGGAGTGTTTATTGGGAGGAGGAGTGTGTATTGGGAGCAGGAGTGTGTATTGGGAGCAGGAGTGTTTATTGGGAGCAGGAGTGTTTATTGGGAGCAGGAGTGTGTATTGGGAGGAGGAGTGTGTATTGGGAGGAGGAGTGTGTATTGGGAGCAGGAGTGTGTGTTGGGAGCAGGAGTGTGTATTGGGAGCAGGAGTGTTTATTGGGAGGAGGAGTGTGTATTGGGAGCAGGAGTGTGTGTTGGGAGCAGGAGTGTGTATTGGGAGCAGGAGTGTTTATTGGGAGCAGGAGTGTGTATTGGGAGGAGGAGTGTGTATTGGGAGGAGGAGTGTGTATTGGGAGCAGGAGTGTTTATTGGGAGCAGGAGAGTGTATTGGGAGCAGGAGTGTTTATTGGGAGCAGGAGAGTGTGTATTGGGAGCAGGAGTGTGTGTATTGGGAGCAGGAGTGTGTATTGGGAGGAGGAGTGTGTATTGGGAGGAGGAGTGTGTATTGGGAGCAGGAGTGTGTGTTGGGAGCAGGAGTGTGTATTGGGAGCAGGAGTGTTTATTGGGAGGAGGAGTGTGTATTGGGAGCAGGAGTGTGTGTTGGGAGCAGGAGTGTGTATTGGGAGCAGGAGTGTTTATTGGGAGCAGGAGTGTGTATTGGGAGGAGGAGTGTGTATTGGGAGGAGGAGTGTGTATTGGGAGCAGGAGTGTGTATTGGGAGCAGGAGTGTGTATTGGGAGCAGGAGTGTGTATTGGGAGGAGGAGTGTGTATTGGGAGGAGGAGTGTGTATTGGGAGCAGGAGTGTGTGTATTGGGAGCAGGAGAGTGTATTGGGAGCAGGAGTGTTTATTGGGAGCAGGAGAGTGTGTATTGGGAGCAGGAGAGTGTGTATTGGGAGCAGGAGAGTGTGTATTGGGAGCAGGAGTGTGTATTGGGAGCAGGAGTGTTTATTGGGAGCAGGAGTGTGTATTGGGAGGAGGAGTGTGTATTGGGAGCAGGAGTGTGTATTGGGAGCAGGAGTGTTTATTGGGAGCAGGAGTGTTTATTGGGAGCAGGAGTATGTATTGGGAGCAGGAGAGTGTGTATTGGGAGCAGGAGAGTGTATTGGGAGCAGGAGAGTGTATTGGGAGCAGGAGTGTTTATTGGGAGGAGGAGTGTGTATTGGGAGCAGGAGTGTGTATTGGGAGCAGGAGTGTTTATTGGGAGCAGGAGTGTTTATTGGGAGCAGGAGTGTGTATTGGGAGGAGGAGTGTGTATTGGGAGGAGGAGTGTGTATTGGGAGCAGGAGTGTGTGTATTGGGAGCAGGAGAGTGTATTGGGAGCAGGAGTGTGTATTGGGAGCAGGAGTGTGTGTTGGGAGCAGGAGTGTGTATTGGGAGCAGGAGTGTGTATTGGGAGCAGGAGTGTGTGTTGGGAGCAGGAGTGTGTATTGGGAGCAGGAGTGTTTATTGGGAGGAGGAGTGTGTATTGGGAGCAGGAGTGTGTATTGGGAGCAGGAGTGTTTATTGGGAGCAGGAGTGTGTATTGGGAGCAGGAGTGTGTGTTGGGAGCAGGAGTGTGTATTGGGAGCAGGAGTGTTTATTGGGAGCAGGAGTGTGTATTGGGAGCAGGAGTGTGTGTTGGGAGCAGGAGTGTTTATTGGGAGCAGGAGTGTTTATTGGGAGGAGGAGTGTGTATTGGGAGCAGGAGTGTGTATTGGGAGCAGGAGTGTTTATTGGGAGCAGGAGTGTGTATTGGGAGCAGGAGTGTGTGTTGGGAGCAGGAGTGTTTATTGGGAGCAGGAGTGTTTATTGGGAGGAGGAGTGTGTATTGGGAGCAGGAGTGTGTGTTGGGAGCAGGAGTGTGTATTGGGAGCAGGAGTGTTTATTGGGAGCAGGAGTGTGTATTGGGAGGAGGAGTGTGTATTGGGAGGAGGAGTGTGTATTGGGAGCAGGAGTGTTTATTGGGAGGAGGAGTGTGTATTGGGAGGAGGAGTGTGTATTGGGAGCAGGAGTGTGTATTGGGAGGAGGAGTGTGTATTGGGAGCAGGAGTGTGTATTGGGAGCAGGAGTGTGTATTGGGAGGAGGAGTGTGTATTGGGAGCAGGAGTGTTTATTGGGAGCAGGAGTGTGTATTGGGAGCAGGAGTGTGTGTATTGAGAGCAGGAGTGTTTATTGGGAGCAGGAGTGTGTATTGGGAGCAGGAGAGTGTATTGGGAGCAGGAGTGTGTATTGGGAGCAGGAGTGTGTATTGGGAGCAGGAGTGTGTATTGGGAGGAGGAGTGTGTATTGGGAGCAGGAGTGTGTATTGGGAGGAGGAGTGTGTATTGGGAGCAGGAGTGTGTATTGGGAGCAGGAGTGTGTATTGGGAGCAGGAGTGTGTATTGGGAGCAGGAGTGTGTATTGGGAGCAGGAGTGTGTATTGGGAGCAGGAGAGTGTGTATTGGGAGCAGGAGTGTGTATTGGGAGCAGGAGTGTGTATTGGGAGGAGGAGTGTGTATTGGGAGCAGGAGTGTGTATTGGGAGCAGGAGTGTGTATTGGGAGCAGGAGTGTGTATTGGGAGCAGGAGTGTGTATTGGGAGCAGGAGTGTGTATTGGGAGCAGGAGTGTTTATTGGGAGCAGGAGTGTGTATTGGGAGCAGGAGTGTGTATTGGGAGCAGGAGTGTTTATTGGGAGCAGGAGTGTGTATTGGGAGGAGGAGTGTGTATTGGGAGCAGGAGTGTGTATTGGGAGCAGGAGTGTTTATTGGGAGCAGGAGTGTGTATTGGGAGGAGGAGTGTGTATTGGGAGCAGGAGTGTGTATTGGGAGCAGGAGTGTGTATTGGGAGGAGGAGTGTGTATTGGGAGCAGGAGTGTGTATTGGGAGGAGGAGTGTGTATTGGGAGCAGGAGTGTGTATTGGGAGCAGGAGTGTGTATTGGGAGGAGGAGTGTGTATTGGGAGCAGGAGTGTTTATTGGGAGCAGGAGTGTGTATTGGGAGCAGGAGTGTGTATTGGGAGCAGGAGTGTGTATTGGGAGCAGGAGTGTGTATTGGGAGCAGGAGTGTGTATTGGGAGCAGGAGTGTGTATTGGGAGGAGGAGTGTGTATTGGGAGGAGGAGTGTGTATTGGGAGGAGGAGTGTGTATTGGGAGCAGGAGTGTGTATTGGAGGAGGAGTGTGTATTGGGAGCAGGAGTGTGTATTGGGAGGAGGAGTGTGTATTGGGAGGAGGAGTGTGTATTGGGAGCAGGAGTGTGTATTGGGAGGAGGAGTGTGTATTGGGAGGAGGAGTGTGTATTGGGAGGAGGAGTGTGTATTGGGAGGAGGAGTGTGTATTGGGAGCAGGAGTGTGTATTGGGAGGAGGAGTGTGTATTGGGAGCAGGAGTGTGTATTGGGAGGAGGAGTGTGTATTGGGAGCAGGAGTGTGTATTGGGAGGAGGAGTGTGTATTGGGAGGAGGAGTGTGTATTGGGAGCAGGAGTGTGTATTGGGAGGAGGAGTGTGTATTGGGAGCAGGAGTGTGTATTGGAGGAGGAGTGTGTATTGGGAGCAGGAGTGTTTATTGGGAGGAGGAGTGTGTATTGGGAGCAGGAGTGTGTATTGGAGGAGGAGTGTGTATTGGGAGGAGGAGTGT
>OZ024754.1:18433498-18453343 GCA_964016885.1 Eledone cirrhosa | reverse complement strand
AACAAAATAATTAAAAGATGCCTGGAATATGAATTAAAATTCCAATATCAAAAACTCCATTTTAATTTTCTATCACATCTCAAATAAGTTTTTAATTTAAAGAACAGGTAACATCCGAAATTATGTTTACTACAACAAAACAATTTGAAACAATGTTTAAATCTTTTTTCCATTACTTTACCTGGAATAATTGCCAAGATATTTCCTCATGCTGTAGGATATTTCCTCATGTTGTAGGATATTTCCTCAGCTAAACTGATCAAGACATTTACACAGGCTCTAGATTTGACACAGATCAACTGATCAAGATATTTACATAGGCTCTAGATTTGACACAGATCAACTGATCAAGATATTTACATAGGCTCTAGATTTCACACAGATCAACTGATCAAGATATTTACATAGGCTCTCTATTTCACACAGATCAACTGATCAAGACATTTACACAGGCTCTAGATTTGATATCCTCATGCTGTAGATTTGACACAGATCAACTGATCAACATATTTACACTGTCTCTAGATTTGATACAAATCAACTGATCAAGACATGTACACAAGCTCTAGATTTGATACAGCTAAATTGATTGGATAAAGATGATTTTTTTTTATCACAATATTTATAGGGGAGATTGAGTTTCATGCTTTCTCCAGGGCATAGGTGAAGGTGGGGTGGGTGTGACTCCCATCTACTGTATTCGGATGATGATGATACAGAACTAATCACCTGACCAGGGGACCACAACTGATTATGAAATCTGCAGTGGGTGGAGAATTGTGAACTGTTGTTATAGTTGAGTGGTGATAATGATATTCTATCTCTGATAAGAATCAAACAGGATTTGAAACTGGTCAGATATCTGTCTAAAGAGAGAAAGAAAAAGGCCTTTGTTTACAATTGTTATGGTACAGAAATGGGGCTGTTTGTTGTGAAAAAGATTGTTAGAAGCTGAACTTTCATAGGTGTTTTAAATTTCTAAAACCTGTCATTCAGACATCTAGTTGCATAACCATGTGCTCTCCTCATGAACCTTATTATCAACAAATGTTTGTTGTCATTGTTAAATAGTTTCTTTCTTGTTTATTTTAGATGTTATTTTTCTGTAAATTTTCCTCCTATTTGTAAAGATTAATGTGTTTGACTTTTCACAACTGCCACCATTAAGAAGTGTATAGGAATTATTGTAGGTTAGAGAAGACTCTTTAGTCTTTTTAAATACAGGACATGTTCCTTAGTTCTGGTGTCACACTATTGTTCCCAGTACACTCTATAAAGTGGTTGTAGAGTAAAGAGGACTCTTTAGTTTTGTTGAGGAAATGACAACCCCTCTAGTGTTGCTGCTAGGATAAAACGCATGCAGCACACTCTGTAAAGTGATTGGTGTTAGGGAGGGCATCCAGCTGTAGAAACCAAAACTATGAGCATGGGTCTCCAACATGTCTGAGGGCAGTACTAACTCTGATTAAGAATTGACTTCCACTGACAATTCTTCCAACCCTTGATGGAAAGTGGACATAAAAGAAGGATGAAACAGTATATGACGTTTGTGAATTCCAACCCCCCCCCCCCCCCCCCCCCTCTCAAATATCTACAAATACTGTACAATTTGTTGAAGTTAAAAAGAATTTTTCTTCTCACTGTTTTTTTAAAAAATATGGTGGCAGCTATTTGGTGAAATACATCTGCAGCCAAGTTTTAATCAATAGCAGAATAATTTTTCATATCTGCTGCTCATGTTTTTCTATCATTTAGGAACACCTGTTACCTGTATTTTCTCTCTTTTCCTTGTCTCTTTCCCTCTCTCACCCCTCATTCTCTACTGGTTCTCTATTTCCCTCATTCTCTATCTCCCTCTCCCCCTCTCCTGGTTCTATATCTCCCTCTCCTACTCACTCCTGTACTGGTTCTCTCTATCCTCCCTCTCCTATCCCCTCCTGTACTAGTTCTCTCTCTCTCCTCTACTGGTTCTCTGTCCACCTACAGCTTCCTCTCCCCAGATTCCCTCCCCCTCTCTCTACTTCTTCTGTGTCTACCTCCTACCACTCTACTATTTCCCTGTCCACTTCCTCCCCATACTGATATTACAATTCTTTGATATTTGTCTTCATGTAACTAATCTTTAACATGACCTTACTGTTTCATCAGGATCAATGGTCAAATAGATTTATCTCCTCCCCTCTCCCCACCTCTCTTCCAAAGTTAGGGTACCACATAAAATTGTCTGATGTCTGTGTCTGTATTGACACTACTTGGTAGTTAGTGATATTTATGTGCCACATAAACATATCTTGCAACCTCAGCAGTTTGAGTTTGACTTGTGAAGACCTGTAGAATACCCACCTTTTACTAAAATAGAAAGGTGTGTGTGTGTGGACACACACACACCTGAATATTGCCTCAAAAAAGTCTTGCCCAGCCCATACCAGTATGGGGGAGGCGGGAAGCAGATGATTGTATATATGAGAATGTAAAGCAACTATTAAAATGGTAAGCTTCCTTCAGTGCTAAACAAGTTGCAGAATTCACAGGAAATATTTTCTGCCGTGATCTGATGATATTGGGTTGTATTTCTAGTTAACTTTAGATCAAGGAAATGAAAGGGGTTGATCATCAGATCATACTAATAGAAACTAAGTTTCCATTTGTCTTTTCATTGCTTACTCAGTTCTATCCTTTATTACTGGTTGTCTAGCTATCTATTTCTCATCTGTGTTCTGGTGTATGTTGTCTTAGGCTTTGTGTGTTGTAATATAGTTCTATATAATCCTTTAGTACTGGCTGCCTAGCTATAACCATCAATCAGTCTAAATGAAACTTGGCATATTCAGGCTGCTTACAAGTGATATTACACCCTGCCAAAATCAAACTGAATCATCATTCTTTTGGCATTGGGTAGAGAATATACATTATGTATCTAGGGTGGAGAATATAAGTATATATATATATATATTAGGTATCTAATATATATTTACATGTGAGTAATCCATTGAATCGATGTTTATGAAGGTATGCAGCTTAGTGGTTAGGGTGTTTGGTTTACAATTATAAGGTTGTGCGTTCGAATTCCAGTGGTACGTTGTGTCATTTGTGAAAACACTATTACACATTTCACCAGTCCACTCAGCTGGCAAAAATGAGTTGTTCCTGTAATTCAAAGGAATAGCTTTGCTACACACAGTGTCATGCTGAATCTCCCTGAGAACTACATTAAGGCTACACATGTTAGTGGAATGCTCAAACAGATTTGTCTGTTTGAATGTTTATAGTATCTTTACTGGTGGACAGATTGTTGTAAAAATTTGCCATATGAAAGACTTCAATTTTGAATATGATGCACTTATAATGCCTTTTTGTACTTTTAAAGAATGTCTTGCTAATGCAGTTCCATGTAGTACAGGATGTTAAGCGCCTTTGGAATTTACTGACTGACACCTGGTCCCAGAACATTTTCATTTAGACATCTGGCATGAAGAGATTTCAGTAACCTGTTTGATCTAAAGGTGGTGAATTGGCATATTAGAAATGTAGTACCATGTCTGGCTCTTACTGTTAAAACACATCAATGCTAAACTAAATTGTTTTCATGGGGCTGTGGTTAAGAAGTTTGCTTTGGAATCACAAGGTTTTGAGTTCTTCAGTTACACTGAATTTCCTCACTATTATAGCCCTGGGCTAGCCAATGCCTTATTTAATTTAGTGGACTGAAACTATGAGTGTGTCAGTTGGATCCCATTTATAAAAGCAGTTGGTGACTGTTGTTTATGTCTCCTAAAAAACCAAAAACTATACACTTGGCAGCACAACAGGCTGACAAATGTTAGTGGTATATATTGTACTTACAGTAAAGTATAAGTATTGATTGGTATCGGGAAGGGCATCCAGCCATAGAAAAGAAGCCAGAAAAAAATCTATCTCAGTCAACACATGCAAATATGAAAAATCAGACATAAAAAGGATTTATACAACTGGCACTCAGGTTTTTTTTTTATTTTCATTTTAGTAGGTGAGAAATGAATCTATACACAGATAAGATGGAAATAATCCAAAGTTATTTAATGTAAAAATATTATAGAATGAATTTAAGGTAGGAGGAACCTAGTGTTGGCGCCACAATAAATTGCACCCAGTAACAATCTGTAAAATGACTGGAGATTGAACTGAGACAATATAAGGTAGAAAAGACTCTTTAGTCTTACTGAGTACATGGCAGGCTTTGTTGTGTTGAATCTATAATACACTACACCTAGTTCATTCTATAATATTATAGTGCTGGTGTCATGATATAAAGCACACAGTACACGCTGTAAACTAGTAGTGCAGGTGTCATGATAAAAGGCACCCAGTATACTGTGTGCTGGTAGTGTTGGTGCCCTGATAGAATATACCCAGTAGAATCTGTTAAGTGATTGGTGTTAGAAAGGACATCCAGCCACAGAAACCATGCCAAAAATATGGAATGTATGAGCAAGATATAGTTTCTCTAATGACCCATCTAGTTTTGAGCTGGGGCAACTTGTTCAACCCGTATGAGCATGTAAAACAAACGTAAAATGATTATAATGAAAATGACGAAGATAGCATATTTCATGAATATTTTTTTTTCTATTGCCGTATCTTAGTTTAGTTTTAATACTGTTTTTGTTTCTATTTATAATCAGTTGAAAAGAGGCTCAATCCAACAATATTATCACTAAACTGAAGTGAATCAAGATAACCATCTTTACACTGCATGACTTGTATTTAAAAACATCCAATTTTGTTTTATATTTAGGAAAGTAACGGAATATTTTACTATGAAACTTTCTTTGTCTAGGTCAACTGAGCTAATGTAAAAATTGTCATACCCAGAATCATATGCTGAGTTTAGAAAGTTCTTTGTTTAGGTCAACTGAGCTAATGTAAAAATAAATGTTATGCCCAGAATCATATGCTGAATTAAAGTGAAGTTCTCATGAGATAAAGAACAAGACTCAGGAATTGTCTCAGAGCTACATTATCATAGCTCAATTCAAGATATTCCAATTCCATCTTGTGATTCTATCAGCTTATAATGATGCTTCTTTCAATAAGAAATAGCTTAGAGCATTGTAATTCATCTGAAAATTCTAAATTACAGTGAATAATTTTCTCTCAATCATCATTGAAAATGGTTTTTAAAAAAAACTATCTTCTGCAAGCTTACTTTTGGATCTATTTTTTTAATTTTTATTCTTTATTCAACATTATTTTGACATCTATTTTTCCATCTTTTCCGGCCTATTCCCAAACAGCATATCTTCATCTGTTGTATTTCTTTCTCATCTCAACATTCCTGAGATTAGATTTCTGCCCCTATCTTCTTTGGTTTTCCTTTACCATAACTTCCTTCTTCTTGAAACTTCTGGCACTTTTTTTTATCTAACTGTCATCATCTGTATGTGTTACATGTCTGTACCAGCATAGTCTTCTCTCTTGTGTGCAGCATTGAATTTTACTTATAATCAGTTTGGAAATGAAAATTTTATTCTAGAATGCAGTAATGTTTTACTTTTCTTAGATGACTCACCAGAGTAGAAAGATCCCTTTGGTCCCGTCAAGGACTTGATAAAGTCTGTAGTGTTGGTACCATGATAAAATACATCCAGTACACATTTTAAAGTGGTTGGTGACAAAACAAACAATATAGAGTAGGGAGGACTCTTCAGTATTGCCATGTACGTCACAAGCTCTTTAGTGTTGGTACCATGATAAAATACACCCAGTATACTCTGTAAAGTGATTGGTGTTAGGAAGGGCATCTGGCCATAGAGACCATGCCAAATATGCAACAGATGAGGAAGGTTGGTCCTCCAAGTCTTGTCTATCCAACCCATTCCAACAAAAAAACCTGTAAAACGATGATGCTGATAATGATGAACCACTATTTGAAGCAAGATGGATTATATCAGATTTGTTTGTCTCTGCTCCCACTATCAGAGTTGTTAGTGATTAAATATCGCTGTCTTTACTTGGAAATAAAACCAAACTATTGATTCTATTTAACTCTTAATGAATGTCCTGTACTGCTTGGAACTGCATTACATTAAAAATTGAAATCTTTAATTCTAATACTGCAAATTTTCACAAAGATATGTCCATTAGTGAGATGCTATAAACATTTGAATTAACAAACCTGTTTTTAGATATTTTCTGCTAAATCATTACAGATTGTAAAGAATTAAAATTGCATTTTTTTTCTTTGCAAGAAAACTAAAACTGATAAAATATAAAGCAGTATCTTATTCCCAAAAGAATGAAGAGCAAATGAACTACATGGTTTAAAAACATGTAGTCATGGTGTATACAAAATGATGTATGCTCTCTATTCTAGTTATCTCTTATTTCTGCTCACTTCTCTGCATGCTGTAAGCATAATAGTAACTAGATAACATTAGAAAAGAAAGAAAAATATTAGCTTTTTAAAATGTTATGTTAACACTGCCAATGTGTTTTAAGTATCCTGCAACAGTCCTAAGATTTTAACTACATTTCTTATGTGTACTGTTGTCCATCGTTTTCTATTGTTACTTAGTTTACTGGCTAACATTTAATTCATGATGTTGTTAACAAAGATAATTTTTAATTGTTGCTGTTTGTATCCTGTTTAAAATAACTGAGATTTAATCATGTAGCAATTTGTTTCAATTGGTTTCCATTACTGGTAATTGATAAAAGTAGGTAGAAAGTTAACTTAATGAATTGCATTCAACTCAGAACGACAATTTTCTTCAGTGCTTTAAATATTTAACTTTTTTTTACTTCCCGTCCTCACCACCACTATACCTACAAGTTGTCAATACAAATAGACTTGTTTTTTATGTGCTTTTTTTTTACTAACATGAATTTGTTGCATCATATTTGCTTGCTGGATGTATCATATGAGTACCTTACTCAAAACAAAAAGTGAGGGTTAGCATCAGCAAGGGTATCCAGTTACAGAATTCTCCCTTAAAAAGTTTTATCGTATGGGTAAGCTAATAAAATAGTGTGATGTAAACTGCATTTAGTTGTGTGCATATGTGTGTTGAACCTCCATTGGTTTCAATGAAGTGCATTTGGTTGAGTATTTCACACTCAAACACTCCTTCCAGTGGGTCCTGTTAGAAGCATCATCTCCAACTGATCCGGCTGGATCCCCAAGCATGACCAGCCAAGTTCATGGATGTTATCCAACCATCTTGCTCCAGACCTCTTCCTGGGTCTCCTGTCAATTAGTTATAAAATCTGTTCAGTGATTCTTTCCTGAGACATTCTAACCACATGTCCATAATATCAGAGCTGTGATCTCTCAATTTGGAGATATAGCACCTCTACCTGAAGTGACTCTCTGATCTCCAAGCTGTGCACTCTATCGAGTAACATTACTCTAAAGACCCACCCAACCCATAGATATAAAATTATGATAATGCAGCAATTTGATTTTTTGTTTCCCCTGATATATTTCTTAGTATGAGGTACAGGCATAACTATAGGTATAGGGTTAGGACCCATATGGTTTAGGTTCTATTCCACTGCATGGCACCTTGGGCAAGTGTCTTCTATAGCCCCGGGCTGACTGTCTTGTGAATGAACTTAATAGATGGAAACTGTAAGAAAACCTATCACAGTGTGTGTATTTGAGTGAGAGCATGCACCACACACCAGCACCATATTGATACTGCTTATTTTACCTGAATTGACATTTGTTTATGTCCCTCATAAACAATGTCCTGCAACATAGCAGTTTAACAGACATCAGCAGCATATCCCTTTAGCATTTACATTACTCTATATTTACTATTGTATTTTTGTGGTAAAGGCTTTATCTTACATAATTATCTCACATAATATCGAATCTATGAGATTTTGATGTTATTTATTTTGAGAACAATACCTTAAAGTTGGTATGAGTGGCAGGTTACAGATGATTTGAACAGAAAGAGGTGAGAGAATTATGGCCGGTTTGGAATAAAGGTATCAGTTGACATTTGGTCATAGAAAGCTTGTCTTAAAGGATCTTGTTTGACTTGCTATGTAAAAAAAAACGGATGTTAAAATGATGATGATGATGATTGTATGATGTTTTGAAAAGCTACATTACTGTACTAGCTTATATAGAAGTCAAGGAACTAATTAGATTTGAATGTACTAGCTTATATGGAAGACAAGGAACCAATTACATTTGAAAGCAGTAAAACTGTGATGGTAGTAGGACTACTGCTGCTGTAAAAACACCTGTCGGCATTGAAAATATCGACATATTGAGAATATACTAATATTGATTCTAATGCAAAGAGGATACAAATATAGCATACATTATATTTAGACTGAAATATCTTAGAAATGTTTGTGTATATGTATGTCTATTATCTGTGATATTTTTTTTTTTTTTTTTTTTTTTTTTTTTAACAGCTACTATAGAAAAGAGTTTTTGCTATCTTCTGGCATGACTTTTTACTTTATTGAGGAGACGTGCAATCATGCCCTACATCGCTCTTACTTTAACCATTTCACTACCATATTTTAAATCAAATGCATTGCCGATGATTTTGGAAACCATTAAGTCAATGGAACATAACAGAACTATAAAATCCTTTTCTTACCATCATCATCATTTTACGTCCGCTTTTCCCTGCTTGCAAAGGTGGGATGGGAACTGATTCTGGCCTGATTTCTACAGCTGGATGCCATTCCTAACACCAACCTTATTTACAGTGAGTGCTGGGTGCTTTTTTGACATGGTACTTCCACGACCACTTTGCAGTGGAATGATATGGACCCCAGCCTCTATCATCTTATTTCTACAGCTGAGTAAACTGGAGCAATGTGAAATAAAGTGTCTTGCTCAAGGTAACAACACATCAGAATTGAACTCACAACCTTTCGATTGCAAGGCTCTAACCACTAAGCCATGTGCCTCCATCTAAACTATAATAAAGTAAGGAGCGCGGGACTGCGTATGGTTTATAATTTTTTATCCCATTAGAAAAATAAGTTGGATTACTTTGAATGAATAATGAATGAATATTACATAATTTATCTACTAAATTTCGTGGCTGTTCATTAAATATATTTTGTTTATTTAAAGATTCACTTCTTTAAAATTTCTGAAATGTCAACACTTCCAGTTGGCCATCGCTTAAATAAACATACTAATTTTCTGTCACTAATTTTCTCCTAATGCAGTTTATATATAATATCTTTGTTTAATGTATCATGGATTACGTTACTGATTACATAAGACAGTGTAACGCAGTCTTCGTTCAATTTTTATGTATTATATATTGTCAATTACGATTTTATTTGATGTATCATATCTACATGTATATATACCTGGGTATAATATCAATATACACACTACACATGCTAGCAGAAAACCACCCAAAGAGTGGTTTTTCTGCTAGTATTTCTAATAAAAGATACTGCCTATTTCTTTCAAAACTAAGAATTTAGCTATGCTTTATAAATATAACCGACTTGCTTATTATCAAGCAAGCTGATGTTTGGAACAAATGTTTTTTACATAAAATTATGATGGAAGGTTTCTTTTTAGATAAAAAATTGTGGAACCAGAAGCAGTTTCAGATGGGTTGGTATCAAAAGGGTTAGAATAACATGTAGAAGAATGGTATTATTGTACCCATAAAAAAACAGGATTTGTGTGTGTTGACTATTCAGTTAGGTCTTAAAAAAAGTGTACAGTGTAGCACTAAAAGAGTGATTTAAAAGACTGTATTATTTATGGAACAGTGTATACTACTGGTTTAACCCTTTTGTTACCAAACTCCCTGAAACTGCTCCTTGTTCTATGATACAAAGCTGTTTCTTTTAAAGTGTTTATCTAAAAACATTCCATCATAGTTTCATGTAAGAACCTTTGTTATATTCCAAATGGCAGCTATATAATGGGAAAGTTAATTATATTAATGAAATGCCTCTGAATTCTTGATTATTTTCAAAATGATTTAAAAATTGTAGAAAGTGGATGACTTTTATTAGAAATATGGGAACAAAATAGTTAAAATAGCCTCCTAAGTTGAAGGGAAAGCAAAATCTTTAAAAACGAAAACTGGAAAAAAAAAAATTTTTTTTTTTGTGACTGAACTAAACAGTAAATAAACTAATTTTATTTTATCTTGTAGTAAACTTGGTTCTAATTATGCAATAGAAATATCAGCTTTTGGGTATCAAAAACCCACAGAAAGTGAGAGATTGTCATGAAATGTACAATGAAATTGTTGTATATCTCTTCTATAAATTCCACAGTAAAACTAAGTTAAACATTGGCAGTGGTCCTCTTTGAAGATAATCTCATACTGATAGATGTGTTTACTATCTTGATATTAATTATAGAGATAGATTGCCCCACCCCCAGTTCTCCATGCTTAAGGCACAGAAAAAAAGAAAGAAAAAAAAATCATCATCATTTACAGTCTGTTTTCCCAGCTTGCAAGGGTTGGACTATTCATATCGGAGGGGAGGGGGGATCCCATACATTCCATTTATAAGAATGCTTTATTATTTTATGAATGGAATCATCATCATCGTCATTATTTTTACATGAACTTTTCTTTTTGATATGGGTTGGGTCTAATTTTTTGAAGCAATGTTTAAAGTCAGTTGGCCTTCCTGACACCAACCCTTATATGGTCTACCTTTTATGACACACAAGGATATAGTCTACCTTTTATGACACACAAGGATATGGTCTACCTTTTATATCACACAGGGATATGGTCTACCTTTTATATCACACAGGGATATGGTCTACCTTTTATATCACACAGGGATATGGTCTACCTTTTGTATCACACATGGATATGGTCTACCTTTTGTATCACACAGGGATATGGTCTACCTTTTGTATCACACAGGGATATAGTCTACCTTTTGTATCACACAGGGATATAGTCTACCTTTTGTATCACACAGGGATATAGTCTACCTTTTGTATCACACAGGGATATAGTCTACCTTTTGTATCACACAGGGATATGGTCTACCTTTTGTATCACACAGGGATATAGTCTACCTTTTATATCACACAGGGATATGGTCTACCTTTTGTATCACACAGGGATATAGTCTACCTTTTGTATCACACAGGGATATAGTCTACCTTTTGTATCACACAGGGATATGGTCTACCTTTTATATCACACAGGGATATAGTCTACCTTTTATATCACACAGGGATATGGTCTACCTTTTATATCACACAGGGATATAGTCTACCTTTTGTATCACACAGGGATATGGTCTACCTTTTATATCACACAGGGATATAGTCTACCTTTTGTATCACACAGGGATATGGCCTACCTTTTGTATCACACAGGGATATAGTCTACCTTTTGTATCACACAGGGATATAGTCTACCTTTTATATCACACAGGGATATGGTCTACCTTTTATATCACACAGGGATATAGTCTACCTTTTGTATCACACAGGGATATAGTCTACCTTTTATATCACACAGGGATATAGTCTACCTTTTGTATCACACAGGGATATGGTCTACCTTTTATATCACACAGGGATATAGTCTACCTTTTGTATCACACAGGGATATGGTCTACCTTTTATATCACACAGGGATATAGTCTACCTTTTGTATCACACAGGGATATAGTCTACCTTTTGTATCACACAGGGATATAGTCTACCTTTTATATCACACAGGGATATAGTCTACCTTTTGTATCACACAGGGATATGGTCTACCTTTTATATCACACAGGGATATAGTCTACCTTTTGTATCACACAGGGATATGGTCTACCTTTTATATCACACAGGGATATAGTCTACCTTTTGTATCACACAGGGATATGGTCTACCTTTTATATCACACAGGGATATAGTCTACCTTTTGTATCACACAGGGATATAGTCTACCTTTTGTATCACACAGGGATATGGTCTACCTTTTATATCACACAGGGATATAGTCTACCTTTTATATCACACAGGGATATGGTCTACCTTTTATATCACACAGGGATATAGTCTACCTTTTGTATCACACAGGGATATGGTCTACCTTTTGTATCACACAGGGATATGGTCTACCTTTTATATCACACAGGGATATAGTCTACCTTTTGTATCACACAGGGATATGGTCTACCTTTTATATCACACAGGGATATAGTCTACCTTTTGTATCACACAGGGATATAGTCTACCTTTTGTATCACACAGGGATATGGTCTACCTTTTATATCACACAGGGATATAGTCTACCTTTTATATCACACAGGGATATGGTCTACCTTTTATATCACACAGGGATATAGTCTACCTTTTGTATCACACAGGGATATGGTCTACCTTTTGTATCACACAGGGATATGGTCTACCTTTTATATCACACAGGGATATAGTCTACCTTTTGTATCACACAGGGATATGGTCTACCTTTTATATCACACAGGGATATAGTCTACCTTTTATATCACACAGGGATATGGCCTACCTTTTGTATCACACAGGGATATGGTCTACCTTTTATATCACACAGGGATATGGTCTACCTTTTGTATCACACAGGGATATGGTCTACCTTTTGTATCACACAGGGATATGGTCTACCTTTTGTATCACACAGGGATATAGTCTACCTTTTATATCACACAGGGATATGGTCTACCTTTTGTATCACACAGGGATATGGTCTACCTTTTGTATCACACAGGGATATGGTCTACCTTTTATATCACACAGGGATATAGTCTACCTTTTGTATCACACAGGGATATGGTCTACCTTTTATATCACACAGGGATATAGTCTACCTTTTATATCACACAGGGATATGGTCTACCTTTTATATCACACATGGATATGGTCTACCTTTTGTATCACACAGGGATATGGTCTACCTTTTGTATCACACAGGGATATGGTCTACCTTTTATATCACACAGGGATATGGTCTACCTTTTATATCACACAGGGATATGGTCTACCTTTTATATCACACAGGGATATGGTCTACCTTTTATATCACACAGGGATATGGCCTACCTTTTATATCACACAGGGATATGGCCTACCTTTTATATCACACAGGGATATGGTCTACCTTTTGTATCACACAGGGATATGGTCTACCTTTTATATCACACAGGGATATGGTCTACCTTTTATATCACACAGGGATATGGTCTACCTTTTATATCACACAGGGATATGGTCTACCTTTTATATCACACAGGGATATGGTCTACCTTTTATATCACACAGGGATATAGTCTACCTTTTATATCACACAGGGATATGGTCTACCTTTTATATCACACAGGGATATGGCCTACCTTTTATATCACACAGGGATATGGCCTACCTTTTATATCACACAGGGATATGGCCTACCTTTTGTATCACACAGGGATATGGTCTACCTTTTATATCACACAGGGATATGGTCTACCTTTTATATCACACAGGGATATGGTCTACCTTTTATATCACACAGGGATATGGTCTACCTTTTATATCACACAGGGATATGGTCTACCTTTTATATCACACAGGGATATGGCCTACCTTTTGTATCACACAGGGATATGGTCTACCTTTTGTATCACACAGGGATATGGTCTACCTTTTGTATCACACAGGGATATGGCCTACCTTTTGTATCACACAGGGATATGGCCTACCTTTTATATCACACAAGGGTATGGCCTACCTTTTGTATCACACAGGGATATGGCATACCTTTTATTCGTTTATCTATTTACCGCTTTGTCATTTGATTACGACCATGCTAAGGCACCACCTTAAAGGGATTTAGTCACCATATCAACTGCAGTACTTATTTTTTCAGAGGGATGCATCAGCACTGAGCTTGTATTTTATCGAACCCCACCCCCAAAACAAAAAAGAGAGAGGGCTATACCAGCCACTGAGGTTGTACTTCATTGAACCCTACCTCCAAAAAAGTACTTTATCGCCACCAAAGGAGAGAGATGGATTCATCAGTACTGAGGTTGTTTTATCAAGCCCCTCCACCAAAAAAAGAAAGATGAAAAGTAAGGTGTACCTTGACAGGATTTCAACTCAGAGGAGACCAGGAGCGAACTACCCAATACTCTATGACTATCTCAAATCGATTACCTTTAGGATTAGATACCAATCCCATTTCATAACAATAGGTTGTCTTTGTATAAATGCACTTTAATAAAAAATTCATGAAAATGTCAATTTAAAAAAAGCTTTCAAGTAGCTGTGGCAGTATGCACACAAACCTGCACTAAAAGTATAACAATGTTATGATTGATGATAGCTTCAGTCAACATTCCATAAAGAAAATATGGAAAAAAAGAAAAAGGGAAAACTGATCATTAATTCAGATTTACCATTTATTTGTTGATACTGATATAGATTAGATGAGTTTGTTGTACACAATTGGCACCTTCTCAGATATTGTACAAGAATGGGGTTGATTCTCATTCTACAATGGCTGTGGTAATATTTTGTGTACTAAAGTAGAGCTTTTTATACTTGAGTAGCACTGCTTTAAGTAGTGTTTTATTTATTTATATATATATATTATATATATATATTATATAATATATATTATATATATGTGTGTTTCTGTCTGTGTATATATATATATATAATTTTTGATGTCTTTATTTGTCCTTTTTTATTGTTTTGACACATTCTCTCTAGCTATAGAGCATCCTTTGTAGTGAAGATAAACATTGTTGTTGTTGATGTTGAAGTTTCTTTGTGTTAACCTTTGTTTAGTTTTAGCAGCTGCAATGAATTGATGGTAAAACTACAACAACATCACATAACAAACAAACAAACAAACAAATATATCGTGAAAAAATACATCTGCTGTTTGGAAAAGAGATATTTCAGCTTTCTATCAGAATAAACCTTTTTCCTTTCAAGTAATTCAGGGATTGTATGGTTATTGTAAGATTCAAGAATAATAATAGTAGTTCTTAGCCATGTTAAACTTTTAATTTAAAATACATTTTTGTGGATGATGTAAAGTATTTTAAACTAGGGTTCTATTTATAAAGGAATCTAACCTTTTTGTTACCATATTTCTACTGAGAGAACTTGCCCATAGATCTCAGGATTTTTACCTGCTCTAGATAAATGATATAGAGCATGATGTTTTTGTGCATTTTAACTCTTAACATTCTGTACTGCATGATTCCATATTAGCAAAGCATTCTTCAAAATTAAAAAGCAGCATCACAATAAAAATTGAAGTCTTTACTCAAATACTGTAAATGTTCACAACAGTTTGTCCACATTTGAATTAACAAACCCATTTTTAGATATTTTCTGCTAAATCTTTACAGGATGTAAAGATTTAAGTAATGAAAGCAATAATTTAATGTGGTATGTTTATAATTACTACATTTGGTTTTCTTTTGAAATTACACCAAATTGCAATTCTGAGTTGTGGATTCAAAGTTTCAGAGAATTATAGGAAAGTTTATGAGATGCCCTGATGCTTCTAGATAGATAAAATTTAAGAGAAGTTCAGTTCTGTGAACTGTGTAGTATTTAAAAAATTATGTTATTTAGTTTACATTCATTTGGTTCTAATATATTTTAATTCCTTCCAAGTTAAACATCAAGAATACCTTAACCCTTTAGCATTTACATTACTCTATATTTACTAATGTATTCTCACTGTAAAGGCTTTATCTCACATAGTATTAAATCTATGAGATTTTTATTTTTATTTTGAGAACAATACTATAACATCAATATGAGTGGCCGGTTATGGCTGGTTTGAAGAGAAAGCGGTGAGAAAATTCAGGCTGGATACAGCCAGTTTAAATGCTAAAGGAGTAATTCCAATTTAAACCTTTAGCATTTACATTACTCTATATTTACTATTATATTTTTATGGAAAAGACTTTACCTCACATAATATCGAATCTATGAGATTTTGATATATTTGTTATTTTGAGAACAATACCTTAACATCAGTATGAGTGGCCAGTTAGAGCTGGTTTGAACAGAAAAAGGTGGGAGAATTCTGGCTGGATATGGCCGGTTTAAATACTAAAGGGTTAAACAATTTGCAAGAAATTATTTTAAAGCTACCTGGAAATTTAATCTTCAAGTTTAATCAGATTTTCTCTTTACTATAAGATATCTTTCTCTTAATTTATAACTTTTTTTTTTTTCATAGACTCTAATTGAGAAACGAGGTCAATCATTTTTATGTCACTTTGTTTTGTGTAAGCAAACATTCCTTAGACATTTCTCTGCTAAGTTTTTCATTTAAAATGTTTTATTTCTGTTTTATATTGTCCTCTGTTTCACTTTTTATAGTCATTTTACAATTGACTGGTTAACCTGCTGTTCATTTTCAAGTAAATAGATGTGTGTGTAACAGTTGTTTTTCTTTGCATGAGGGTGTAATGTTATTTAAAATAACAACTACAATAATTATTGGCTGTTTATTGATTCTAAACAAAACAATCCCAGCATGTTAATTGCTAATATAAAACAAACTTTAGATCAGTATAAATATAAATCATTTAGAAAGAAGCTCTATCACTTAAATGGTAAATATGTGTGTTGATGAAACAGAAAGGAAGTCTTGAGTAACAGTGTTGAGAGCTGATCTTGGAATACTGAACCTCACAGAAGAAATGACAAAAGAAGGTATCAAGTTGAGTGAAACTACTGGAATGGACTCGTCTAACCCATACAGTGTGCTGGAATGGACTCGTCTAATCCATACAGTGTGCTGGAATGGAATCATCTAACCCAGTGCTTCTCAAACTATCTGATGTGGCGGACCGGCATTTTTTTCTTCAATGTACCGCTAATATTTCATAGTAATATTAATTTATACCGGAAACGATATATATAATGAATATAATAATAGTTGACCATTTTTTTATCTTCTATTTATTTTGTAAACAAATAATACAATATCAAAACATATAAAAAAGTAATAAAAAAATTCCTCAAATGATTCCTTAGCATGGACTGGACACTGGCCGTGTACCAGTAGCTGATGGCTTGCGTTCCGGCACCGGTCCGCGGACCACCACTTTGAGTCGCACTGGTCTAACCCATACAGTGTGCTGGAATGGACTCATCTAACCCATACAGCGTGCTGGAATGGACTCATCTAACCCATACAGTGTGCTGGAATGGACTCATCTAACCCATACAGCGTGCTGGAATGGACTCGTCTAACTCATACAGTGTACTGGAGTGGACATGTCTAACCCATGGGAGCATGGTAAAGTTACTGCAAATATTCTGGGGTTATTGTCTTGAAGGACATCATGTCATGTCATTATTTATCCAATAATTGTTGTGTTCACATGTGGTCCTTTGCATTGGTCAATACAACATATCTAACAAATACCAAGTATGCACCAATATTTGCATATCACTGACATATTCACAATATGCTATAGCACTAATATATTCACAAAGGCTTTAGTCTATCACATCAACCCCTAGGGTTTATTTGACTCTGCAGAGTATGTTGGCAAATCAATAAAGTAGCAAAGTGGTAGTGTTGGTGCCATGATAAATTATAGCCAATATATTCTGTTAAGTGGTAGTGTATGAAATACACTCAGTACTCTCTGTAAAGTTGTTGTGCTGAGGCTATGATGGAGTGCACTGATTATACTCTGTAAAGTTGTAGGGTTGGTGTCACAATAAAATACACACACTGTAAAGTGGTTTGCATTAGGAAAGACATACAGTCCTGTTTGAACAAGGTACGATGTGGCCAACTGGCCAGATTTGTCTCATAATAGTGCCACCCAGTTCCACACTGTAAAGTGGTTTGCATTAGGAAAGACATCTAACTAAAGAAACCATACCAATTATGGAATGAATAAGCAAGCCCTGGCCCTTCAATTGTTTTAACTCTGAAATGATCCATCTAATATTGTTTCATAAAGGCCTCCTATCATGATGATAAAGCCTGTTATAGGGGCCTCTTATGTTAATCTCTGCTTTAGCAGGGGAAAATGGTTTTAAAGCACTTGTTTTCCAAGACCAATTTGTTATGAATAATTTGAAATTCTTATAATATTGAATATTATACATTCAAATTAGGAGGAAAGAACCCAGTAAGGTGAAATGGTTGATGCAGTGGGTATCACTAGTTGTTCTCTGTGGCAATACTTTCATCATCTTGTCCAGCCAAGTATAAAATTTGCCCCTCCCCTCCATCTCCCCCCCCCCTCTCTTATACTAATAAAAGTGGCACTTTGGTTAATCTAATTACTTTCTCATCATACTTGTGCATGTAAAAATTAAAAATTCTTCTATTGCACATGAATTCTTTTCTGCTCTTCTGTATTATCTTAGCACATTTCATAAATGATAATAGCGAACACAATAATTCTAGTTGATAACACAAATAAATTTGTAGGTTGTTTTTTTTTGTTGTTTTAAATTGGATTTCATTTCTTGCATGTTCATAATAGCTCATTTCAAACAACTTACTTTGTTTCCTCTTTCCATAAACATGCAATCAATGATGATTGTTTACATCAAAAACTCATTAAACTTTAACCTTTTTTTAGCCAAGTTAAAAACATTTTTTTTTTTTTAAATAAATGTTAGCAACCTTTATTAACCCTGTTGATATCAAACAGCTTAAAACTGCCCCAGGTTCTACTTTACTATACAAAACAATGTTTGTTTTAAAGTGTTTATATTTATCTAAAAAAACTTCCATCATAATTTTATATGAGAACACTTTAAGATATATTCCAGCTTTAATAAGAAAATTAGTTAGATTATTAAATCTCTAAATTTTTAAATATTTTAAAAATTGTTTGAAAATCCTCAGCATTGTCTTTCATTATAAATATGGTAAAAAAAGGATTAATGACATAAGCAGTGTCTTTCATTAGAAATATGGTAAAAAAAGGGTTAAAGATTAAGCAGTGTCTTTCATTATAAATGTGGTAAAAAAAAGGGTTAAAGACATAGACAGTGTCTTTCATTAGAAATATGGTAATGAAAGAGTTAAAGACATAGACAGTGTCTTTCATTAGAAATATGGTAATGAAAGGTTTAATGACATAGACAGTGTCTTTCATTAGAAATATGGTAATGAAAGTGTTAAAGACATAGGCTGTGTCTTTCATTAGAAATATGGTAATGAAAGGTTTCAGCCAGAATTTCAATATAGTATAGGTTTTTTTTTTTTTTATTTTTTTATTTTTTTTTTTTTTTTAATTTAATTCAGCTGAATTAGCTCCATGGAACCTCCTTTTCTTGTTTTGTCTAACCTCCAGTGAAATCCATTATTTGATAAATTCTCATTTAGAAAGTGACTGCTATTACATTTGGATTTTGAGTCTTCCATACTTATTCGTCTTACTTTTCTTGCTTTATATATATATATATATATATATATATATAGTGTGTGTGTGCGTGTAATAAAAAGGATGATTTGTTATGACTTCATTATGTTTGAGTAGTATTGATCGGCTCAAGGTTTGATTTGTATCGGCTCTGGAATCAAAAGCTCGTCGGACCACTGCTTAGTTCTACTCCTTTATACTTTCTGGAAACTATGCATCGAGTGCTCACTCTGGTGAACTGGACGTTACAATCCCTATATATATATATGAGTTTTGTAGCTTATTTGAAGCATTGTTGAATAGGAATCACAAATTTAAATTTTGAAAACCAAAACAATGTGTTAGGAAGAACTTTAAATTGCCAAGATAACAAAAGAATCTTATCTTAGCAAATTTAACGATCCCAAATATTTTCGGGTTATCAAGGGAGAAACCCTATGAGAGACTTAAAAATCGATCGGATAGACTTGTTTGTTTGGAAGCAGATTTAAGTGAAAT
>OZ024754.1:18368498-18418498 GCA_964016885.1 Eledone cirrhosa | reverse complement strand
GTCAGAAAATAACATTCATATGAGCATTTGCATACAAATTGCCTATTCATTCTTTTTAAAAATCGATGCAGAGTGGAAATTATCGATTTCTTTTGAACTGCAAAGTACGTAAGAAATCAAATGGGCATGAGCCCCACACACGTGTCAAGTTTCATAAAGATCTGTTTGGTAGTTTTTGAGTTTTAGGTTCACAAACAGACAGAAATTGCCATTTATGTATATAGAGTTATACGTATACGTATGTATATCATCATCCTCATCATCATCACCGTTTTACGTCCGTTCTTCCACGCTAGCATGGGTTAGACGGGTTGTCCTGTTGTGGGCAGTGTGTGGTCAGCTGACCATGCCTTGCTCATACAGGAACTGATTTGGCTTCATTTCTACAGCTGGATGCCCTTCCTAACACCAACCTCATTTACAGTGCGTGCTGGGTGCTTTTTTGTGGCGCCTACACGTCCACTTTACAGTGTGGGCTGGGTGCTTTTTTGCCGTGGCACCTCCACGACTACCTTGTGGTGGGGGGTGAGGGGGCATATTGTCTATATGCTTCAGCTTGTACCCATGGGAGGTCGGGTACTCTGTATTACTGCGTGACGCCAGAGGTCACGGTCGTGTGTCATTGCCTTTGAGAGGTGTAGTTGGGTAAGGTCGGCTTTTATCACCTCATCCCAGGTCATCTTGGGTCTCCCCACTCCGCGGTTTCCATCAACTTCTAGTGCTCTCACCTTTTTATGCAGCTGTCATCCTTCATACGCATCACATGTCCATACCAGCGCAACCGCCTCTCCTGCACACAGCATTTGCTTCTTCTTATGCTCAGTCTCTCTCTCAATTCATATATTTATAAGTATATATATATTTATATATATATATATATTTATTAAAATATTTGCTCTACGGTTCTTATATATTTATCCATATCGAGCCCTCTTTAGATTTTAGTCTTCAAATTTATTATGATTACTATATATATATATATATATATATATGTGTGTATATATGTGCATGTGTGTGTATATATATATAAATATATGTATCAGGGGCGAAGGGTCCGTGCATGCGTTATAGAATCTTGAGTTGATCAATTGCGTCAGTTGAAGCAAGCAGAATTTTGGTTGCTTACTAAAACGTATAGACACAAAAAAAGATAACACACGCACACACACATACAAACACACGACAGCTTCGGGGCAAGCAGAATTTTGATTGCTTACTAAATTGTAGACACATAAAAAGATAACATACACACTAGATAACTCTACATGCGGGTTTGACTTAGAGGGAATTGGGGGTGGGGAGGGGGTAAGGCTGCAAAGCCCCACTTTCCGCCATGGCGATTGGCCTGCATGCCATTGGACTCCCCCCTTTTTCCGAGCCTTCCATGCTAGTCTTTTGTCTCTAATGGGCTCTACTGTGCTGTTCCACCACCAGGTCACTCTGTCTAGTTGGAGCTCTGCTCCAGCCACAAGTTTCCTCAGTAGCCTGCAGTAAGTTGTCACATGAAATTCCAGTTATTATCTATGTCATATGACTCTAAATCGTCCTTTTTTTCGTCATACACATCTTGAAGGGCTTTCCTAAATTTGTATTTTAGTGAAAGGTCTTTTAGCTTCCAGACCTTTCTTCAGCACACCTTCCTGTATGTCTCATTCCATCTCTTGCTTACTGAGATATCACTAACAACTAACCTATGCTGTGGGGTACATTCTTCCCCAGGGTATGCCTTGGTATGTGACACCATCTGCCTGTCCCGCTGCCTAACTAGTAAGTCAACCTGGCTTATGTGCTCACCAGATTTGTAGGTTATTAGGTGGTTGGCAGGTTTCTGGAAGTTAGTGTTGCAAATAGTCTGTGTAGTTGCAACACAAAATTCAAGAAGTCTCACTCCTTCTTCATTTCTTGAGCCATAACCGTGCCCACCATGTACCCCAGTGTAACCATCCTGGAGCTGTCCAACATGACCATTGAAGTCCCCTGCTAGCATAACGATGTCTCCGTCCTCTGTCATTGCAGCTGTTTGTAAAAGTTGCTCGTAAAAGCAGTCTTTCTCTTCTTTGCCTAGGCCTGCTTGGGGAGCATAGGCAGAGATGATTGTCAGTAGTCTCCTGCCTACAACTAATCTAAGCTTAATTATTCGATTATTAACTCGAACTACCTCTATTGTCTTATTGCTCCATCTCTCAGGCAGGAAAATGCCTACTCCCCCTAGCCCATCATCCTTACCTACCCAGAAAAGCTTATAGCTAAGATGTTTGCCTGCGACTAGTCTCGCAGAGGCACCTCTCCATCTCATCTCTTGCACGCAGCACACATCGACATGCCTTCTCTCCAGCATCTCCGCTATTTCACCAGATCTACCTGTGAGAGTGCCAACATTAAGTGTTGCAACTCTGAGATGCGACATCTTCATATTTTGTTGTTCCTATATACTTGTTGCTGTGCTAATAATCGTTTTGGCATTGATACACTGGTTGGATGCCCTTCCTAACACCAGTGCCACTTTACAGCATGGACTGGGTGCTTTTATTCGTGCCACCAGCACTAGAGAGGATGTCTTACTGGACCCATGAGCCCTCTCTACCCCTCCATTTTACAGCAGGGTCATAACAAAAAAAAAAGGAAAACACCACTTATTGACACTCACGGCACAAACACACACAGTCACTCACACACCAACACTCATGCATACAAACACACACACGCCACTCATACACACACACATATTACCGTCAGTACTGATACAAGATCATGTCAACTGTTGACTTTTACAGTTTGGGCCCAAAAACATGGCACCAGCAATGCGCTGGGACAATCGCTGCCCCGTGCCAAGAACAGAATAGTTACTAGACCTGATAAATGCGCAAGCTCAAAAGAACCACAGAATGTTATAAACCTTCAAAAGTGTGGGACTAGAGTTGTTGCTCAAAAATATTGTAATCATTATCTATCGTACACTCTGTGGCATCCTTTTTTAAAAAGAGACTCATAACAAACTCAAGACGACACGATAATTATTTAAGCTAATTTTCAATATCTCATTAGATGTTTAGTAATGATTAATACAAAATTATATATATATATATATATATGTGTGTGTGTGTTGCAGACTTCCATGCAATTTATGCCTTCCTAATTTCACTCACAAAGCATTGGTCAGCCTGGGTCTAACAGAAGACACTTAATTAGTGAAGGTGCCATCAATGGGACTGAACTCGAAAATGATATGGTTCTGAATGAGGCCTGTTAACCACCCAAACCATGTGTAAAGTGTGTGTGTACCACTGGACCAATTATAGTCAGTTGGCATTGAAAATAGCAAGTACTATCAGATATCTGAAGGTAAAGATAATTATACGAGACTGTTAATAGATATATAACTACTATTGGAAAAAAAATATGCCTGAATACCTGTTAGCTACCATAGCAACAAGATATTCTTCACTGATTTAGAATGGTAAAAAACTGAAGTCTTTGATATCCTGTACTCAAATATCTATAGTGACTCAGACAGACAACTATTACTTCCCGTCTTCCATCTTTCTAGGAACAAAAGAACGACGATATGTGCTCTTTAGTTTTCTTGATCTGTAATCATTCATAGCATCTCTGTGTGGTGTTGGATTTCTTTTCTACTTGCTGTAGCAATACCAGCAAATATTGTCTCAGCATTCCAAGGAAGATATAGCCAGAAGCATTGAGGTTTGATCCCAAAGGTGAAATGACACACAAACTGAAGACATTAATGATATGCTCTTAGAAAAGCTGGTGTTTATTGTCTTGCATGGAAAAAAATGGTTACTTAAAAACAATGGGATCCATACATAGCTATGTGGTTAAGAAGTTTGCTATGGTGTGTGTGTGTGTGTGTGTGTGTGTGCAGTGTGTGTAATGTATGTGAATATGTGGTGCGTGGGTGTGTGTACTTATATTATTTGAAATAGTGGTGTGTGTATCTCCGTGTACATACATGCTATTTTAGATAGTACATGTACACACACAAACTAATTGAATTAGCATGTGCATATGCATATACGCTAATTGAATGAATGTGCACATACTGTTCAGTAGTGTATTTTAAAAAATCCTTTACATCCATAAGAATGGTAACACTGCTACTAAAAACATTAGACCCATAAGAATGGTAACATTGCTATTAATAAGTCAGTTCTGTATTTTGATTGTTATTTTGACAATGTAATCAGTATGTAGTAGTTATTCATAGCTAACTGCAGTGTAAAGTGATTAAAAGTAGATTAAAGAACTTTCAAAGTGATTTGAAGTAGTTTAACCCTTTACCATTTACATTACTCTATATTTACTATTGTATTTTCACGGTAAAAGTTTTACCTCATAATTATCTCACATAATATTGATTCTATGAGATTTTGATGTTATTTATTTTGAGAACAATACCTTAACATCAGTATGACTGGCTGGTTACAGCCAGTTTGAAAGGAAGGAGGTGAGAGAATTCTGACCGGATATGGCTTGTTTAAATACTAAAGAGTTAAAGAACATTTAAAATGATTTGAAGTAGATTAGAAAACTACTGCCTTTTAAAACTAACAATGGATTCACTTTTAACATAAAAATGTTGTATATAACTTAAAATTCTGATGCTATGTAAGATATAAGTGTGATATATTGACAGAATGTTGTATATAGTGATTACAAATGTTATATAAGATGTATGACATATTGACAGGGTCTTTGGAGTAGCGGTACTTGATAGAGTACGTAGCTCGGAGATCAGATAGTCACTCTAGGTAGAGCTGCTACTTCTCCGAATTGAGAGATCACAGCTCCGATACGATGGGCATGTGGTTAGAATGTCCTAGGAAAGAATCGCTGGACAGATTTTATGGGCAAAACCAACTGGCAGGAGATCCAAGGGGTGACTCCGAGTAAGATGGTTGGATAACATCCATGAGCTTCGCTGGTCTTGATTGGGGATCCAGCCAGATCAGTTGGAGATGGTTGCTTCTGAGAGGACCTGCTGGAGGGAGTGTTGGAGGACTTTGCCCCTCTGCCCTCTCATGAATAAGTGCATAAAATGTTATAATGGAATATGTGAAGTATTTGGACATGATTTAAGTGATATGAAGTAATCTTGAGAAAATTGAGTGGACGTGAGTAGATACATCTATTGGTGAGTGCGAGGGACCAGACACGTCTGTTGGGGAGTGCGAGGGACCAGACACGTCTGTTGGTGAGTGCGAGGGACTAGACACGTCTGTTGGTGAGTGCGAGGGACCAGACACGTCTGTTGGGGAGTGCGAGGGACTAGACACGTCTGTTGGTGAGTGCGAGGGACCAGACACGTCTGTTGGGGAGTGCGAGGGACCAGACACGTTTGTTGGGGAGTGCGAGGGACCAGACACGTCTGTTGGTGAGTGCGAGGGACTAGACACGTCTGTTGAGGAGTGCGAGGGACTAGACACGTCTGTTGGTGAGTGCGAGGGACCAGACACGTCTGTTGGGGAGTGCGAGGGACCAGACACGTCTGTTGGTGAGTGCGAGGGACTAGACACGTCTGTTGGTGAGTGCGAGGGACCAGACACGTCTGTTGGGGAGTGCGAGGGACCAGACACGTCTGTTGGTGAGTGCGAGGGACCAGACACGTCTGTTGGTGAGTGCGAGGGACTAGACACGTCTGTTGGTGAGTGCGAGGGACTAGACACGTCTGTTGGTGAGTGCGAGGGACCAGACACGTCTGTTGGTGAGTGCGAGGGACTAGACACGTCTGTTGAGGAGTGCGAGGGACTAGACACGTCTGTTGGTGAGTGCGAGGGACCAGACACGTCTGTTGGGGAGTGCGAGGGACCAGACACGTCTGTTGGTGAGTGCGAGGGACTAGACACGTCTGTTGGTGAGTGCGAGGGACCAGACACGTCTGTTGGGGAGTGCGAGGGACTAGACACGTCTGTTGGTGAGTGCGAGGGACCAGACACGTCTGTTGGGGAGTGCGAGGGACCAGACACGTCTGTTGGGGAGTGCGAGGGACCAGACACGTCTGTTGGTGAGTGCGAGGGACTAGACACGTCTGTTGAGGAGTGCGAGGGACTAGACACGTCTGTTGGTGAGTGCGAGGGACCAGACACGTCTGTTGGGGAGTGCGAGGGACCAGACACGTCTGTTGGTGAGTGCGAGGGACTAGACACGTCTGTTGGTGAGTGCGAGGGACCAGACACGTCTGTTGGGGAGTGCGAGGGACCAGACACGTCTGTTGGTGAGTGCGAGGGACCAGACACGTCTGTTGGTGAGTGCGAGGGACTAGACACGTCTGTTGGTGAGTGCGAGGGACTAGACACGTCTGTTGGTGAGTGCGAGGGACCAGACACGTCTGTTGGTGAGTGCGAGGGACTAGACACGTCTGTTGAGGAGTGCGAGGGACTAGACACGTCTGTTGGTGAGTGCGAGGGACCAGACACGTCTGTTGGGGAGTGCGAGGGACCAGACACGTCTGTTGGTGAGTGCGAGGGACTAGACACGTCTGTTGGTGAGTGCGAGGGACCAGACACGTCTGTTGGGGAGTGCGAGGGACCAGACACGTCTGTTGGTGAGTGCGAGGGACTAGACACGTCTGTTGGGGAGTGCGAGGGACTAGACACGTCTGTTGGGGAGTGCGAGGGACTAGACACGTCTGTTGGGGAGTGCGAGGGACTAGACACGTCTGTTGGTGAGTGCGAGGGACTAGACACGTCTGTTGGTGAGTGCGAGGGACTAGACATGTCTGTTGGGGACTGGGAGTGCAAGTGAAACATTTGTTGTTGATGTAAGCAAGCTAATGTATTAGTTATTTGATGGGGATAAAATTGACGCTACCTTTTTATTCTTTTACTATTTTTGGTCATTAGACTGCGGCCATGCTGGGGTGCCTCCTTTATGGAATTTTAGTCGATCATATTGATCACTCTGTACATATTTCTTCAAGTGTGGTTCCTATTTTAGTGATTGCTATTTGCCAAACAGCTAAATTATGAGATAGAAACAAACAACATAAACATGCACACAGAGAATTGGTTGTATATACACCTGGACAGAGACATGGATAAACACATACATCATCATTATTTAATGTCCATTTTTCCATACTGACATTGGTTGGAATTTTATGCAGAAAAAGAACTGGCATAAATTCTATAAAATGCACACAATGCAGATCCTGGGTACACAAGAGATGTAGTGGGATAGCAGGCAAACTAACAGGTAGGGAGAAATACATATGCAGTAGATGTACAGGGAAATTAGACAGAAGTCACATTGATAGACACATTTTCCAAATGCAGGCGGGTGCTATAGAAGTGGTGGATAGCTTCTGGTACCTAGGAGCTCAGATTAGCATGGGAGGGGGGTGTTCCGAGGCCATAGTATCTAGAATAAGGACGGGTTGGAAGAAGTTTAGGGAGCTGCTTCCTCTGCTGACGAAGAAGGGTTTCTCCTTGCATACGAAAGGGCGGTTATATGATGCCTGTGTGAGGAGCGCGATCCTGCATGGTAGTGAGACATGAGCAGCAACTGCAGAGGATATGCGATGGCTTGAGAGAAATGAGGCAAGCATGCTCCGTTAGATGTGCAATGTCAATGTGCGTGAACGACTCAGCATGAATGTGTTGAGAGAGATAGAATGTAGTGTACGGGAGAGGAGACTGAGGTGGTATGGACATGTGATGCGCATGGAGGATGACCAATGGATGAAGAAGTGCCAGGAATTGCCAGTTGAAGGAAGACGTGGTAGAGGTAGACCACGAAAAACATGGGTGGAGGTGGTGAGAGCAGACCACAGATCGCTGAAGCTCACGGTGGAGATGACGAAGGACCGTGACAAGTGGAGATATGCTGTGCTGAATAAGATCCGTCCCACCCTTGCAAGCAGGGAAAAGCGGACGTAAAATGATGATGAAACAGACGAAACTCCAAAACATGACTCACTACCTAACCTTAATAAAACGAACACACACACACACACACACACACATATATGTATAATTAGGTGATTTAGTAGATTTGTGGTTTACTGAGGGAGGTACCAATATTAGTACTCTATGCTGTGGCAGAGTGTATATATTAAGAAGAAAACAAGGTTTCAGATTGAAGTTTTTATTGATTAGGCTGAACGTTTCACAGATGGATGACTCAGGACCCATATTATATGATAATATCAATGATCCTGAGCCACCCATCTGTGAAACACTCGTAACCGATTTTATATATATATATATAAAATTATAAATAGGCTTCCATACAGTTTCCATCCACCAGATTTCACTCACAAAGATTTGGTTAGCCTCAGGCAATAGTAGCAAGTATTATGCAGAGGGACTGAACTGATAGTGATTATGAAGTAAGCTCTTCACACTGCTGTTCCCGTTGTATGGAAATCTACCACTGATTGTAAGATAGGTGAAAGGGGTGGTGAAAGGGGAGGTAATAGGGGAAAGGAAGTTGATCATGAGGAATTTGCAAAAAGATAATTATTAGAAGGAAACATCAATGAAAATCCAGTCAGGTCATGCTAGGTAAAAAATCATCCATTAAAAGGCTGGTGGTGATGATGATGATGATGATGATGAATTCTAAATAACTTTGTTTTTTCCTGTTAATTTGGCAAGTTTCACTAATAGACAATAGCATGTATTATTTATAAGCTGAAGTAAAAATATCATTATTGATAATGTACAGTTTTGGTAATGAAGGCACTGCCTAAATAAAAGATTGGTTCCGAGAACCTCATAGATCCAATAATAGGTGTTTCTCATATCACAATGCTTCTACTCTGATTGCAGCTATTTCATTTATAATTGAACACACTAACTTATTGTGTATATCAAAATGAATGTTGTGTAGTGTAATATCAGAAAATGTGTAACTCTGTCAAATTGCTATTGTTTTATATAACATTAAATAAACCTCTCAACAATGAATAATCAGGAAAATTCTACATTTCAATATCTCTTTCACATTCAGCTGACTCATGAACACTTTTACACATATTTCTTTTATAAATCCACCATAGAATATTATCAGTCCATAACCTCCCGGAGACCTCCCTCTCCCCCCTCACATATTTCTAACATATAAAATTGTCGATTTTAAAGTATTTTATTGAAATTCAAACCTCTTAAATTTTTTTTACTTAAGAATCTTCTGGTATGTTATATTCCAAACTGCAGCTTAATAATGGAGAAATTCTTGTTTATTTAAAAAGCAATAATAATAATAATAATTGAAACCTTTAGACAATGTATTTGTTAAAAATATGGCCACTATAGGGTTCAATCTTAAGATTTTTTTCTTATTTTACTTTCATTTTCTTTTTAAATTTTTAATTCAAGAAATGTTTATTCTTAATACATGTTTCACTTAGAAAGCTGGTTTAAAAACCATTGATAATTACATAAATATGAAAAAGAAAGATAAAAACAAAATTAAGTAATGAGAAAACGGGGCAGGAGTAAAGAAGGGCAAATCTGGCTGTATGGGAAAATAAAAGAAAGGACTATAAGTGCCATAAATGAGAGGAAAAGGAGGGGAAAAAGCAGGGACTCTTGGGCTAGAAGGAAAGTAGGAGAGAGAGAGTGATGGGCTCTGAGTCTCGTGGCTATTTCTCTGTGGCATAATTTTGATTTCAATGGCCGTCTTTCTATATTTCCATACTTAACAAAATATAACTTCATCGGAACTGCAAAGTCACCCAGTTAAAAATATCAAGTAATAATACTCTGGTCTCTTGGGTAACAAACCTAATTTATTCCAGAACCTTATTCATTATCACAAAAATTATATATTTTTTTATATTTCTTTTGCAAAAATTTCTTATCTGAAAATGTGTTTAAACAGATATTGTCATATACAGATATTGTCATATACAGATATTGTAACTGAGGAAAAAATCCTTGCTCCATACAGAATGAGGTTTATGTGGTTGTTGGAGACTGTCAAAAAGTAGGGGCCACTTTATCTTAGGCAGAAGATTTCCCTTTAATTGATTTAATTGATATAAAACTGTAAAACACAAAAAGTAAGATGAAAAATATAAAATACTACATTGGCAATTGGAATTCATGCCTATCATTTACGAAATCTTACATGATCCTGAATTGTTTAGTAACAACCTTAGATGCACCATTGTATGAAAGTTGTGATATTACTTTGCAGAGAATCTTCTTAGCCACACATTTCTCCCTGATCCTAGTATTACAGGGTCGTCACATTTGTTTGGGTCTGAAATGTTGTATATTCAGTGGATAACATTAAACTTAACCCTTTACCATTTAAACGAGCCATATCTGGCCAGAATTCTCTCACCTCTTTCTGTTCAAACCGTAACTGGCTACTCATACTAATGTTAAGGTATTGTTCTCAAAATAAATATCAAAATCTCATAGATTCGATATTATGTGAGATAAAACCTTTCTTTGCCATGAAAATATAGAAAATATAGAGTAATGTAAATACTAAAGGGTTAAAGAGGGTGTTGTATAAGAATGACACAGGATATCTTCCTCTGAATTAGTTTCCTCAACTCTTTTGATTTTATCCTGAAATATCAAAGAATATTAAACACCTCCAATGTAACATTCCAACATCTTTATCGGTGGATTGGCAGTATCGGTAGAGCGTCAGACACCCTGCTTTGTGGCAGAGTTACATTCTAAGTTTGAATCTGGTCAAAGTTAGCTTTGTCTTTCTTCTTTATGGGGTCGATAAAATAAAGTACCAGTCATATACTGGGGGGTCGATTTAATTGACTTTCTCCTCCCTAAAATTGCTGGCCTTGTGTCTAAATCAGGAACCATTATTTTTAACATTTTCGTTGCTGTAGCTTTCTACTAAAACACATATTAAACTTGTTACTCAATGCCATATTTATCAATGTTTCAACACACAATAATATCACCCAGAACTATATCAGCTCATCAAATCTATACATTCCATGTTTAGTTATATGCATTGATTTGATTTGGGATAAGACCATCGATTGACAGTATATGTATTGATTTTAAGAGTCCTTTACTTTTGTTGTCAAGTAATAAATATTGTTGTCTATGAATATTCCTGTTTCTATTGCAAAATTTCTGCTTCAACTCATTCCTTGGATTTATTTTCAGTATGTCCACTTAATTCAAGGAATCTCCTTCATATCTTACAAACTGAAGTCTTTCATGCATGATAGCAGTGTCAAAACTAGTTGCTTGACCTTATACCAATCTACTGGAAATTGGCAGTGTTAGTGTTATGTCAGTATTTTTTTTATAAAACTGTGAAAACAGCTCTAGAATCTAACATGTTCTTTCATAAAATTATGATGGAAAGGTTTTAGATGAATGTAAACACTTTAACCTTTCTGGTACCATCCCTGGTTCTACGATACTGAGTTGTTTATTTTAAAGTCCTTATATTTATCTAAAAACCTTTCATAATAAATAACTTTATTAAAGAACTAGCAGCAGTACCCAGCGTTGCCTGGGTAGGTAAAATAATATCTGCTTTGATGAAAAGGTGTTGATCTTAGCGACTGCGAGTTTCTTGAAAATCGGTCGTAAGGTGTAGCAAATGGCAAAATGTTGAGAGAAATCGTATGGAATATGTGGGAGGTGGAAAAAATCTTATTTTGAAGAATTAAACGGCTGCCAAGCCGTCCCTGAACAAAAAATGCAAAGTGTAAAGCTACTATAAGATGTGCAATGATAGGTTCTATCGTAGTATAAAAGTTGAATCAAATAAATTGATTTATGTGTGAGGTGGAGCCGAAGTTTCGAATTTGAACGAAATCGGTTGAAAATTGTGGGAGCTAGAGTCGAAAAGGTGGTATTTTCGAATATTTAAGCGGCTTCCACGCCGTTCCTGAACAAAAATTCCAAAATGTAAAGCCACTTTAAGACGTGGAATAATCAGATCTAGTGTAGTGTAAAATTTGAACAAAGTAGGTTGATTAATGTGGGAGCTAGAGCCGAAAAAGTGAAAATTTGAGTCTAAAAGTGGTATTTTTGAATATTTAAGCGGCTGCCACGCCGTCCCTGAACAACAAATGCAAAATATAAAGCCATTACAGGATGTGCAATGATAAATTTTATTTTGCTTTAAAATTTGAATGAAATCGGTGGCAAAATGTATTTTTCGATACCTAAAAAAAGGTGACCCCCCCCCCTCGATTTTTATCTGCAGAATGACCCCAGAATAAAAAAAACGGATACGCTGATGTATAGAAAACACTCTCCGATGACTAGTCTATGAGCCTGTAAAGTTTCATGAAAATCGGTCATAAGATGTAGGCCCCTATAGGTAATACACAGACACACAGGCACATACTTAATTTTATATATATATAGATTGTTGTTAAACTGTGCTCCAATCACCAACTTAATAATGAGAAAGTTTTATTACTAAATATTATTTTCAAAATTATTTGAAAATCGTAGGCAGCCTGTTTTATTAGAAATATGGTAATGAAAGGATTAAAAGAGTTTTGTGTCATAAATAGGTAGGGTTTCAGATAGTTTGATAAAGGGTTATGAACACTTTAAAATGAACACTTTTTTTAATGAGGGAGGGAAGGACTGCCCATCAGTCTTTCTAGGGCCTCTGATAGTGGGGACATTTTTGTATAAGAACCATAGATAGTTTAATGCCAAAAGGGTTATAAACATTTTAAAATGAGAGGTTTTTGTATAAGAGCCAGAGGGCAGTCTTAGGTGGGTTAGTATAGAGTAAATGAAATATTAGAAAGATGTATTTTGCCTACAAACTGGGATTTGAAACATGTTTATTATTTATATTTTATATATTTGACTAGTGTTCCAACTGGATACCCCCCCCCCCTCCTCTCTATCTATCTATCATCACATTCTCTCATACATTTCTCTTCCCTCTATCTCTAACTCTCTGTCATAGTTTTTATTTTTTTTCCAGATAAGGCTCCATTAAAATTGCTTTGGTGAGTTATGAGATTTGTCAACTTATCTATTTTTACATTTTAATCACATAGGCATGAAGTATCAATCCTCTGACTCTTTCTGTCTGTTTCTCTCTCTCTCTCTCTATCGTGCCTTTACCTATCTATCTAATGAACTTCAATGGATATCTTGCCTCAGTATATATTAGAAATTGTAACTTGTTTATTTTTATGGAGGCAATTTATCTTTCAAAAGATAGATTTTTGTTCTTTATTTTTTTTTTACTGTTTAATGAGGGAGGGAAGGACTGCCCATCAGTCTTTCTAGGGCCTCTGATATGTTGGTGATAGTGGGGACATTTTTGTCTGTGTTGTTCAATATTTCACATTAGCTAATATGAAGCTCAACTATTAATGATTTAGCAGAAAATGAGAATCTCTAAAAATGGATTTGTTAATTCAAAAGTTTATTAGTGGACAGATTGTGATGACAATCCACAATGTGATCTGGTTACAGTGAAGAATGTCTCACTCTTGGTTGTGGTAGAGGGTGTTAAGAGTTAAGTAACATTTGAAATGCTGTTGTTATGTAGCTCTCATCATCGATTAACGTCTATCTTCCATGCTAGCATGGGTTAGACGAGTTTGTCCCATTTAGAGGCAAGTTGGGTCAGGTGACCGTGTCTTGCTCATATAGGCGTGTTTCTGGCTGGATGCCCTTCCTAACGACAACCACATTGTGTGTGCTGGGTGCTTTTTGCAGTGTTTTTTACACATCCACTTTACAGTGTGGACTGGGTACTTTTTGCCGTGACACCTACACGATCATTAAGATTGATCATTATTGGCATATTCCTTTTCTACATATGGAGTCCTGTCTTCTTTTCTACATATTTTTATATACATTATCATCATTGTTTAACGTCCATTTTCTATGCTAACATGGGTTAGATGGGTGGTCCCATTATAGACACTGTTGATAAAGCTGGAAAGTTATCCCCATAATGTAGTAACCATGTCAGCATGTATGTCCTGCAAGCTAAACCCCTTTTCTGCAGGTACCTGATAACATAATTGTTTCTACTTTTGGCATAAGGCCAGCAATTATCCCAGTGTATTACTGGTACTTTATTTTATCGACCCAGTAAGGATGAAAGGCTAAGTTAACCTCGGCGAGATTTGAACTCAGACCGTAAAGGGGCGTAACTCAATGCTGCAAAGTATGGCGTCCGGCCCTCTACCAATACTGCCAATCCACTGCCCTGGTAACAAATGATGCCAAATTTTGTTCATTTTCAAGATAAGTCACCACCAGTTACTTTTAAAGTTTTTTTTGAACAGTCAGATGTCAGTTTAGCTGGAAAAAATAATAATAAATGTAGTTATTATAAGGAAGAGTTGAAATTAATACATACAAGATTTCACAGCTTTAGCATCATTCCTTCATAGGTAGCCTATTAACTTTCCAACCCACCCTTCTATGTATATGTATTTATTTATATATATATATATATATATATATATATATATATATATATATATATATATGTGTGTGTGTGCATATCTGATGTGTATATATATAAGTAATATATATTTATGTAAAATTTGAGGATTTTAAAAGGATCAAAGTGATGATTTATGTTATTGCCTTTTCAAACATTGTCATATTTATCCATTTATTTTAACATTTGATCTCTCTCCATAGCATTGCACCTCTTAACAGTTAGTATTTATGTATCTTTATCATTAACCATCTTTTAATTTGTACATCGTGTGCATCATATTAAGAAAGCAGCCTATAAGCTATAAACCCTTTTCTCTTAATCACTTGTATTCTTGATAGTCACTCATATCTCTGCACCTTTTCTGTCAAACCAATAAACAGATATTATTTTTATGGAGCCTACCAGTTGAGTCTGATCCTACAGAAAGAAATATTAAAATCGGATGAAATCATCAGACATTTCTCTGCCTTATGCTTTTCCCAATCTGAATAGCTGAAGCATGTAGCCATTAACCTGAAAAGATGGAGCTGCTGATATGGAAGTTTAGTTTATTGATCTTTAGCTATCATAAATTTTATGATTTCGAGAAATAAAACTGGAGCTAAAACAATTTCAGAAGCTATTTATTTGAGGGAAGGATGAAACAGCAGTTAATTTTATGTATTCATGTGATAAGGTTGTGGAAGCTGATTGGTTGGTTATTCTTTTAAACTAATGTTATATAACAGTAAGGTTAACACACACACACACACACACACACACACACACACACACACGTATATATATATATATATATATATATATAGTTTAAACCTTGGCTGTATAGCAGTAAATTTAAGGTGTATACTTAGTTGTATGTATAGCTTAAACCCTTGCTATATAGCAGTAAATTTAAGGTGTTTATATAGTTGTATATAAAACTTAAACTCTTGTTATATAACAGTAAGGTTACTGTGTGTATATATATATATATATATATATATATATATATATATATATAGTTTAAACCCTTTGTTATATAGCAGTAAATTTAAGGTGTGTATATAGTTGTATAAATATATATAGTTTGAACTGTTGCGATATAAGAGCAAGGTTAAGGTGTATATATAGTTTAAACATCTGCTATATAACAGTAATGTAAAGGTGTGTATATAAACTCTTGCTATATAGTAGTAAGGTTAAGGTTGCATATGGTTTAATCTCATTGTATATGAGCAAGGTTAAAGTATATTTAAACTCTTGTGATATAGCAGCATGGTTAAGGTGTATCATCATCATCGTTTTACGTCCATTTTTCCATGCTGATATATATATATATATTTATATATATATATGCTAAACGATGATGATGATATATATACATATATATATGTTAAACGGTGATAATGATGATCATATATATGTATAGTTTAAACCAATTTGCCAGTATCCTGTCGAATCCCTTGTAATGGCTCCATCTTTTGAAGTTCTTTTCTGTAGAGAGTTAAAAGGAACACACAACCTACATGTGAAGAGTGGCCTGGCAAAGGTTAGAATGGTTTATATTTGCAATTGATGATGATGATGATGATGATGATGATAATAATAATAATAATGAATAAACAACACTGCTTTAAATGCATTGTTTGAAGTAGACATCTTTCTTGCCTGAAGAAAATGGTTTTGAGAACATGCCAAGGAATATAAAAGTGATACAAAACAAGGTTGAGAATGAAAGAAAACAAAGAGAATTTCTTTATCTTTATTTTTTTTAAATGAAAACTGACTAGATATTATTTTGAGGGAATACATGTCAATAAAACTGTTTCTGAAAAAATGTATGTTTCAATAAAAAATAAAACAAACAAAACATTGGTAAATGGCGCAGTTCCTCTTCTGTACACTTTGGTACATTGCTAATTACATTAATGCACATTTTGTGCAAAATACTTTGGTTTCTAGTGAAAGATAAATGACTTCTTCAATTGAATAACTATTGTAGTAGCTGTGTAAATAGTAAGTTGAGAAGCTACAGCTTTAGGTATTGTTAACAATTGTGTCAGCAATTCACTTTCAATGGAGATCATTTTACTAACAAAAGAAACAAAAAAAATATAGAAAAATGGTTTAAGTGATTTTAACCCTTTCACAACATTTTAGCTTTGCCTTTCATCCTTATGGGGTCAATAAAATAAATTACAGTAATACACTGGGGTTGATTTAATCGACTTTCCCCTCCCCCAAAATTGTTAGCCTTGTGCCTATATTAGAAATCATTATTAAGCTGGTTGTTTTGTAATGCGTGTGTGTGCCTGTCTGACTCCAGAACTTAACTGGTAGCTTGTTTTATTGACATCTGAAGGATAAAAGGCAAAGTTGACCTCTGTGAGATTTGAACTCAGAACTCAGAGAGCCAGAAAAATAAATTCATACAGGAGAGCATGGGATTGTATTTCAGGCTCCTGGCCCCTCTGTTGAGGACTGGCTGGTTTGTGGTGATATGTCCAACCTTTGCTAGCAGGGCAGACGGATGTTAAACAATGATCTCTCTCTCTCTGTCTCTACTTCTTACAGTTTACATTTACCAATTTCACTTACACGACATTAGTCGACTTGAGGCTAAAATGGAATGCACTTGTCCATGGTGCCACTTAGTGGGGTGGGTGGGTGAACTTGAGACTGCTATAGAAACTGAAGTTTAACAATGGGGTGGGGGTAACTAAAGATGAGTAGATGCTAATACAAAAGGTAAAAATAATCCATTTCATTTATTGTTACTATAAAATGTCTTTGACAGGAAGAGGTCTGTTTTAGTAGAAAATAAGTACCAATCTGAAAAATTGTTGGTTAGGAATGTGCAGACTTTAATGTAACAACAGTTCTTAGAATTGGAAGATTTATTTAATGTTTTTTGGTGGGGTTCTTTTTTCCAGCTATATATGAGACTAAGAAAAAAAAAGAGGGGTTGTTACATAAGTTGTTTGTCTTTGATACATAAAGGACAAAGGTGTGTGTGTGTGGTATGTAATGTGTATATCTGCATCTGTATACATATGTGATACACACATACCACACACACACACACCATAACACACCAACACACACACAACACATTACTTATACACTCTGAGCAGTCATTTATGGTTAAGCCTATTTAGAAAACCAATTTCCCTTCTGATGTTACAAGAATATTAGTCATCCGTTGTACCTAAATGAGTATTTCTCAATTTAGCTGAAATAGATCTGATTTCATGAAGCATAAAGACCAATTCTACTTTCTGTTTGCAGCAAATTTCTTTACAATAGAATGCAGGATTGTAGTTCAGCTGTTTGTTTCAAGATATACCATAAGATTAACCATTTCTCTATGTTGTCATTGGCCCGGTTCAACTAGAGGAATTATACAATTTTATGCAGTATTTTCTAAATACAGACAGTTATTTGTAATAGATGTTTTAATGCTTCTTTCCATTTTCTTGTTTAAAATTATGGTTTAAATTCCAGCCAATTCATTCATAAATATATATATATATACACAGTTCAAGAGTAACCAATCTTAAAGAGAGATATGAGAGGAGAGATTGGTGAATTAGTTTGAGCACATGCCTTTACGCTTTGGCTTCTATGTGCAATATGCAGTAGAAAGCAGCTAGGTGGCTGGGTTCATGCAGAAGTTAGGTGCGCAGAGCTGGAAATATTCATTAGTTAAGCAAAACAAGACCACAAATTTCACAAGGAAGACATTATTAAAAGATTGTCAACATATTTTAGTTTGATGTAAGGAATGTAGAGAATAATAATAATAATAATAATAATAATAATAATAATGCTTTCTACTGCATAAGTTTGATGTAGAGAATAATAAGTTTGATATAGAGAATAATAATAATAATGACCGTTTACAATTGTTTAGCTACTCCATATCATATTTCTGGATCAGATGACTATATATCATAATTGATCTGGTTCAGTTGAAAATAATTAACATATTTAAAGAACAGAGCGGCTCATCGGAACTTCAAAGGAATATAAATTAAAATAATGAGAAAATGTTACATAATATCATTGTTTCTACATTAGGCACAAGGCCAGCAATCACCCAGTGCATTACTGGTACTTTATTTTATCGACCCCGTAAGGATGAAAGGCAAAGTTAACCTTGGCGGGGTTTGAACTCAGAATGGCAAGGGCCGTAACTCTATATGTCAAAGCATGGCGTCTGACCCTCTACCAATACTGCCAATCCACCGCCAATGTTACATAATATAATGTTCCATATATTGGTTTTTCACTATGGTGTCTTGGATGCAACCACGACACCTACATGTCATTAGAGGTGACTAAAAAGGTTTATACCAGGAAGGACATCTGGCTGTAAAACTTTGCTAAAAAAGAAACCCATGAGGTTTATGAAGCTTGTCATGAGACACACAAAACTGGCTGTGCTTTAGATGGGAAAATGCCTTAAAACACTTGTAGGATCACAATTTGAAATCCCATCAAGATTTTATCAACTCTAGTATAGCCAAATGCGTAATTTAGTGTAAAATCATGTCCTTCATGTGAGATTTCTTATAAAGCTTCACTCTAACTCACAGCACCAAATTTATATATTTCAGAAACATAGTTAGTCTTCCTGTGAAAGAATTTTAAGACCAGACATATAGAGTTCCATTAATATTGATATGCTGAAGTGAAATATTCTTTCTTCAAGGTATCTATTTAGAGCTAGGTAGACTAAACTGCTGAGAGATAAGTGTCCCTGCCAAAAATAAATTACTAATGCGGTTGATCAAATGGTTTGTTGCTACTTCAATCAGAAAGCTGATACCTAATAAATAAGGCCAAGAAAGCAATGAGTTTTGTAACAGTCTAAAGAGCACACTTAGATCTTTTATAGGTCAATTGCTATAGGGAAATGGGGTTCTAGAGGGCTGCATGTTCACAGAGCAGTGATTAGGTGGAGTCTTGGAAGCGGGGACATTGTAGGTGATGAAGGGAGTGCATCCAGTGAGCTAAAACAGATGGGAGTTCAATGAATCAAAGCCTGTTACAAGAATGGTAAACTACTCAGGCAAAGTAACAGCACATTTGAGAGAGAGTGGTTCTAGAAGGTTCAGTGAATGTGACTTTGCTAATTCAGCCAAAATGGCTGCCTAGGATGTTTTCATTGGGTAGCAGCAGCATTGTCTCAGAGGATGTGGCATAAAGGATTGATGAAATAACAGGACAGGTGAGGTAAATTCTACAACTACCACCAAAGTTCACTATATAACAAGGTAAACCCAGTACAATGCCTGTCGGAGATTGAAAAGTCCTTCACTAAAATACATTGGAACGTGAACATAAATAACAATACGAACAATAATAATAATAACGAAAGTAGTAATATAAACAATAACTTTGACTATAGAAATAACAGCTATGATAATAATAGTCATAACTATAACAATAGCAGGAGAGAGGAAAATAATAATAATAATGGAAACAGCAGGAGCAGTAACGTTAACGACAGGCAGAATAACAACAACAACAACAAAAACAAAAAACAAAAAACGTAACAATACAGGTAACAACCACACTGGTAGAAATAGCAGTAACAACAACAATGGAGAGAACAACAACAATACATTTAACCATCATAACAATAATAATAATGTTAACAGTAGGAACAACAACAGCCATAATAATAATAGTACACACAACTATAACGGTAGATTTAATAAGAACCCAGCTGACAAAACATACAAGATGAAGAAAATTTATCCCACTAAATTACCTTTTAATAAAAGAGTTTGTATACCACAACAAATAGATGACCAAACAGAGGCACAGTTTACCATAGCTATAAATAAATTTAGACAGGTAGTAGACCAATATACTAGGAGACAAAACAGACCAGAAATTCAACAACTTGGAAGAAAACCTGTAGAAAGCCAACTTAGCCTCAAGCAGCGCACAAGAAATGGTGAAGTAGTGTGTCTACCCACAGATAAATCTGGTAAGATGTCAATAGACAGCATGCCGAACTATATCAAGGCTATGCAACCCCACATCATCAACACGAGCGAAACAACACAACAAACACATGAGGAGAGAGAAAAGATCCCCAATACTCACATGATGATGTGGACCTAACATCCTAAAGCCAAGTAAACGCACAGCCAACAACTTCCAAATGTCTAACAATGACATACCACCCTTGTATGGGCTCCGCAAAGACCATAAAACAACCAACAACCCGATGACAGGACCAACAACAAGACCTGTATGTGGAGCCAATATTGCTAGTAACTACAGGATCTCCTACTTCCTCTCTATGGTTATATGCCCCATAATTAAGATGTCCCCAGATATATGTGACAGCACAGAGGACCTCAGTAGAATCAATGAATGCAACAAAAACTTAACAAACTGCATAATAGGCAGTATGGATGTGGTATCACTATACCCATCCATTGACATTGATTTTGCTGTGGAAAAATGTGTGGAAATAATCAGTGAGAGTGAAGTGGAGTTCTGCGATGTCGATACAGATGAACTGGGCCTCCTACTTAGACTTACTTATGTCACCGAATACCTAGATAACAATGACCATATTGGTTTCTGCCCCAGTAGACCTATAAGAGGTAGACCCCCACCTCCATAACCTCAATGACTAAAAAGACTCCCATAGGAAGATGGAATGGATGGACCAAAGCCATACAAACACCCCAAAACAACGATCAGGTGAGAAAAATGCAATAGGGGCTAGTATTAAACCTACCATAAAGGGCTATATGTTTAAATTTAATAAAAAGGTCTACACACAGAATGAGGGAGCAGCTATTGGTGTCAGCATAGCTGGTGATGTTGCCAATCTATTTATGGTATGGTGGGAAAGGAGACTCAGAGAACTCCATAGCCCTCTTCGTGTACTCTCGTTACGTAGACGATATTTATATAGTAATAAGAACACCTCCACAAGAGAGTACTAATAAACATGAATTAGAAGATAGCACAATGGAGAGCATCCAGCAGACTAACTCCATACACCAGAGTATTACTGTAACCATTGACTACCCTTCCAAACACCCTAACAATAGACTACCAGTATTAGACACAGAACTCTGGATAAACACTATAAACGAGAGAGCCGAAATCCTCCACTCACACTATGCTAAACCCATGGCCTCCAATACCTGATACTCAAAAACTCAACAATGTCCAATAGTGCTAAGTTTAATATTCTGATCACAGACTTGGTACGAGTGATGAAGAATGTGTCCCGCATGTGCGACCCAACAGAAATGGAAAGACACAGCCAACACTTCATCAACCGCATGCAGTTCTCTGGCTACAACCAAAGAGACAGAATCAGAGTATACAAAGGAACCATGGAGAAGTATAAGACACTCATAGAACTGGACATGAAAGGAATTTGCCCATTATACAGGAGCAAATCATGGAATAGCTTAGATAGGACTAAACATAAGATAGGGAAAACCACTTCATGGTACGACAATCACAGATACCAGAGTGTATGCTACCCCTGGAGGGAAATTAGCTTAGCAATGTAGAAAGGCCCTAAGAAAAACCCATCTAAAGATTAAAGTGGTAGAAAAACCAAGAGCTACCATAAAATCCCTGATCAGATAAATATACCCCTTTAAGAAAACCCATAGTACGAATAAGAAATGTGTTATATGTAAAATAAACCCCCAGATAAACTGTAAAACTAGAAATGTAGTCTATAGCATAAGATGTACAGAGGGTACTTGCAGAAATATGACAACATACATAGGCGAGACAGCTCAAAGCATAGAAAGAATAGACCAACACTGGGGGGAACTAAAAGGGCAAAAAGACGGTTCGGCACTATATGAACACGCCAAACAAAGACATGACGGTAATACAGACAACATAAGAAATTAAAATAATATCTAAACATAGATATATATATATATATACATTAGTTAAGCAAAACAAGACCACAAATTTCACAAGGAAGACATTATTAAAAGATTGTCAACATATTTTAGTTTGATGTAAGGAATGTAGAGAATAATAATAATAATAATAATGCTTTCTACTGCATATTGCACATTGAGCACATGCCTTTACGCTTTGGCTTCTAACTAATTCACCAATCTCTCCTCTCTTATCTCCATCTCTCTCTTTAAGATTGGTTACTCTTGAACTGGATATATATATATATATATAATTGGTGAGGGATGCTTAAAGCGTCCGTAAGCGGTAGGCCGTTTGAGCACTCGATGTGTATAAGCATGCCCATGCACGGGTACATGTATGTATGCGTGTCCACGCACATATGCATACATGCATGTGTATACATGTCTGGGTGGATGTATTAGTATGAATATGTATGTGTAGATCTTCCATTTTTTTCATCTGTATATATGTGCAGCGTCTTAACTATATATGCTTTCCTGAGTACAGTATGTATGTGTAGATATGTGTATATTTATCAAAAATACCTTTGAATTAACTTTTTTGAAAGGCTATTCAAGCATTCTTTTAAAAACGTTCTTTTTACAGGGTTTTTCTTTTTGAAATGTGTGTTTTTAAGGTATTTTGAGGATGTGTTTTTCTGAAACATTGTTAAATGTTTTTCCATTTTTAAAAAAAATCTTCCTAAGTATTCACTGCACATTCAATATCTACTGTGATTGTCGTATATAATACAGTTGCGGGTGTGTATGTGATCGCTGTGGGTGTATAAGTCCCCGTATGTATCACACCTGCGCGAAACATGGACATGGGTGGGGCGCCTATAGGTTGAGAAGGCGGCGACAGGGTACCAACGGTTCAATCACAAAGAACCCTTTACCTCCTACAGTAGTAATTCCGATTTAAGAAACAACTTTGATTGACAGGTGGCAAATGAAAGGAACCAAATATAGGACGGCCATGAGTGGCCAAAAATACCGATGACGTGTACGATTCTTGAGCACTCATAGAATGACAACAACAGGATCTAAGCTGCCGAGTGAGGGCCGCGGGTGAAACTGGACATTTGGAAACTCTGCTTCGTAGAATCGAGACGTATCTGACGACCTTGCGATTTCAGAGTCAGGTTCGATCATTACATTGATCGTGCCTCGAGCTGGTCGCCAGAGAAACGATTGTAATATGTCTAATAAATTTTATTCGTCGCAACACTGATTCTCCGTTTCTTATGTGATAGATATATATATATATATGTAAAAGGTAAACAGAAATAGCAACACAATCGGTACAGTATATGGAAGGGATATATTAGGTTAACACTTGATATAACAGGAAGAAGGTCATAACGTTTCGGACGCTAGTCCTTCATCAGAAGAAAGAATGAGAAATAAGATAGATTGAGGGAACGGGCGGGTTGGAATTGGAAAAAATGTCTTTAGATAAAAATGTAGGTCCATTCATGTTGACATCTCTTGCAAAACTGTTGGGGCTGGCATTTTGTGTATGATTTACTTTTTAGAAAAGTGGATGATGGAGTGCGTCTATCTGAAATGGAAAAAAAAAACGGTTTCGTAGAAAGAGCTATACTTGTGTACATGCGTAAGCATGTGTGTTATTATACGTCTGTACGAAGCCAAGAAGAAATGTGTGTGTATATGTGAGTAAAAGAGTGTGTGTGCATGTAAGTACGAAGCTATGAGCAAAAGTATGTTAATAGAAGGGTGTGTATGAGTGTATACAGAGCAGTGAAGGGAAATGGGGAGTGGGCATATATAATCGGCATGTATTAGTTGTAAGAGATGTTAATGATCATGAGAGAGCGACCGGAATCTTGGAGTGAATGTACAAGCGTGTGTGATATTGGACAGGGTATTAAAGAAATTGGGGAGGTGAGTTGAGTCCAAGAGGGGAATAGGACCCAAGGTGGTGAATCAGACTGTTCAGTCTTGGTGCGCGAGGCCTGTGATCCATGATGTAATAGTACACTCAGGAGGACAGAAATGATAGGTGGCAGGAGTATTGAAACCAAGTCGTATGTCCCTCAAATGTTCGGCAAAACGGTCCGCCATACGGCGCCCGGTTTGTCCAATATATAAAGACCCGCAAAGGGAACACCGGAGGGCATAGACTGTGGGTGGATTTGCAGGTGAAGGAATGGGGGATACAGAAAGACTCGTTAGGGCCTGTAAGAGTGGTCAGGGCAGAAATGAAGGGACAAGTGTTGCAGCGGGAAAGGGAACAAGGATGAGAGCTGGGTGGAGTTGTGGGAGAGGACGAATAAATATATATATATACACACATATATATCATCATCATCATCATCATTTTACGTCCGCTTTTCCCTGCTTGCAAGGGTGGGACGGGAACTGATTCTGGCTTGATTTCTACAGCTGGATGCCCTTCCTAACACCAACCTCATTTACAGTGAGTGCTGGGTGCTTTTTTGCCGTGGCACCTCCACGACCACTTTGCAGTGGAATGATAGGGACCCCAGTCCCTATCATCTCATTTCTACAGCTGAGTAAACTGGAGCAATGTGAAATAAAGTGTCTTGCTCAAGGAAACAACACATCACCCGGTCTGAGAATTGAACTCACAACCTTTCGATTGCAAGGCCAATGCTCTAACCACTAAGCCATGTGCCTCCATATACATATATATAAATGAAGTAAAAGTGGAATAATTGCCTTATGTTGTTTAGTACATAACTATATATATATATATATATATATACATATATACAGATACATATATATATATATATATATATACAGATACATATATATATATATATATACAGATACATATATATATATATATACAGATACATATATATATATATACAAATACATATATATATATATATATACAAAATATTTCCGTCTAACCGATGCTAGCGTGGAAGAACGGACGTAAAACGGTGATGATGATGACACATATATATACATGTATCTATATATGCATATATATTATATATATATATATAAAAACCACAAACCCGCCATATGACGACAAGTGTTACCATATGTTACCATATGACGACAAGTGTAGAGAGATCTCCAGATATAAAGCAATGCCTGTGCCGTGAAGCTTTTATAGTGAACAAAGGCACTGCACAAAGCCAGTCCCACTCTCTTAACCAAGATGATATTTACCAAAAAGAAGAAAAAGTCAACATCATTGGATATCATCAGAGTTGCAGGTGTTATATAAGAGTTTTCCTTCTCCTAGAATTCTGCCTTGACAAAGGCTAAGGGGTCATCTCTCCCGGTGATTTTGGATGGCCATTAACTCTTAAGAGCTCCTTTTCCCTTTGACAGATTTTGTTTTTAGTTCTGCTGGATGTCCAAAGTCACCCTCCTCACCAAGAAACCTTGGTGGGGTTGCCAGTTTAGTCGCCAACGACCCGACCATGAGACAGGTTGTACTGGGATACATGTTACAAGTAGCACCAACTGGTGACCTGACATAATAATATATATATATATATATAGACACACATATATATATATACATATATAAATATAAATTCAGCGAGAATTGCTTTTCGGCAGGTAGAAAAAGCGAAACGTAATGCAAATTCAGAGTCAAGCTGGCAAGCGCTCCACAGTTTAAAAAAGCAGAGCAATAAACATAAGTTATAAACGCCATACAAACTGAGGAGGCGGTCAAGAAGGCATTAACCACCTAAGCCAAAAAACAAGTCAAGCTAAACAGGTCAGACAAAATAAATGATAAAATCATACATATATATATATAATATATATCATCATCATCATCGTTTAACGTCCATCTTCCACGCTAGCATGGGTTTGGATGGGAATTTTCCCACTTGAGGCAAGATTGGTTGTCTTGCTCGTATAGGACTGTCTGGCGGGTTTTCTACGGCTGGATGCCCTTCCTAACACCAACCACGTTTACAGTGTGGACTGAGAGGTTTTTACCATATTACCTAGACGGCCACATTAAAGCGTGGACTGTTTTTTTTTTTGTCATGACACCTACACGACCTCATTTATTTCGGAGTGGATGTTGTGGTACCAACATAACTTTACATCGAAAGGGGTGGGGGTAGTGGGACGGGGTTGTATTTTTGTTAAGAGGTGCCTACTGACTGTAGGTTTCGCTTTGTACTTAGGCAAGGCAGGTCTTCTGTATTACTGTGTAGTGCCAAAGATCTCGGTCCAGTGACATTATATATATATAATATATATATATATTATACATATATATATTAGACACTTTATTTCACATTGCCCCAGTTTACTCAGCTGTAGAAATGAGATGATAGGACTGGGGTCCCTATCATTCCACTGCAAAGTGGTCGTGGAGGTGCCACGGCAAAAAGCACCCAGCCCACACTGTAAAGTGGACGTGTAGGCGCCATGAAAAAAAAAGCACCCAGCATTCACTGTAAATGAGGTTGGTGTTAGGAAGGGCATCCAGCTGTAGAAATCAAGCCAGAATCAGTTCCCGTCCCACCTTTGCAAGCAGGGAAAAGTGTCCTGATATAGCAATGTATGTATGACTGTATGTATAGCATATTTGATAATATACTGTATGGTTATTTAAAAACATTTTGAAGACCATTTGCTGTGCGTTTTCAAGTAGTGACTATGTCACTTACTTTGTCTCGGCAAAAACAAAGGGAATCAACTGACAGCTGTTTCTCTTTTGTTAACGGTTATCAAGATTGCTTATCCCTCCGCTTCTGCTGAGACTTATCGAAGCTGGATCCTTATAGAATTCCAGTGATGTTTAAGAGCTGATTAAGCAGAGCAGTTGCCGGTCCAGCAAAAATTAGAAATTAGTATCAGGGCTCTGAAATTGTTTTTGCTGAGACAAAGTAAGTGACATAGTCACCACTTTAAGACTCATAGCGAATGGTCTTCAAAATGTTTTAAAATAAACATACAGTATATTATCAAATATACTATACATACAGTCATACATACATCACTATTTCAGAGCACTGATACTAATTTCTAATTTTTGCTGGACCGGCAACTGCTCTGCTTAATCACTGGGATTCTACTGGGATTTCTTGGCACTTCTTTACCCAGCGGTAATCCTCAATGCACATCACATGTCCATACCATCTCAGCCCTCTCCTGCACACCACAACCTATCCTTATACGCAGTTTCTCTCTCAACTCATCTGTACATATATATATATATAAGTATGTATATGTACATACATATATGTGTACAGACGCACAGTAGTATGTATATATATATACATACATGCACACATATATATATGTACGTATGGGTTTACCGAACATTTATTATAATGTTCGGTTTGTTTGTAAACAAACAGCCCGAATTACGCCGTACAGTGCTCGGCAACCATCGTCACCCTTTTGTTCAACACTGACACAGGAACGATGTACTACTTTCAAGCTTATTAGCTATCGTCAGCATCTTATACCTTTCTGTCAGATGATTGAACGTCTGAAAGTATATACTTTCCTTATGCATATTAATGGCTGAGCAGCCTAATTTGCATATCGAGTGTGTTAGTCGGCCGGGCATACCGAAAACGATAAATGGAAAAGAATGAAACGAAATTTCATTTCTCACTCTTAGTACGGCTGATACCTAAATATAAGTGTGTATACGTACATACATATATGTGTACAGACGCACAGTAGTAGGATTTATTTGATGCCACAACACTCCATGAAGAAATGGCGACCATCAACCACATAAACATAACGGAGGAGGATGTCGTATACGCCATAGATGAAATTAGAACAGACTCAGCTGCTGGACCTGATGGATTCCCAGCAATCCTCCTAAAAACATGTAAGCGTGCCTTAGCAACTCCACTGATGCCCCTCTTCAGAAGCTCCTTGGCTAGCGGTAAACTACCCAGAGAGCTGAAAGAAGGCACAATATGCCCTATCAAGAAAGGAGGTAGCAGAGCAGAGGCCAAAAACTATAGGCCAGTCTCCCTGACGTCACATATCAGTAAGGTCATGGAGCGAGTTGTCAGAAAGAAACTGATCACGTTCCTCGAGAAAAATGACCGCCTGACTAGCACGCAGCATGGCTTCCGCCCAGGAAGAAGCTGCCTTACATAGCTGCTACAACACTACGACTGGGTACTGAAACAACTGCTAGACAGCTCACATGTGGACGTGATATATCTTGACTTTGCGAAGGCCTTTGACAAGGTCCACCACGGAACGATATGTCATAAACTATACGGACTCGGCATAACTGGAAAAGTAGGTGAGTGACTGCATGACTTCTTAAAGGACAGAAGCCAGACAGTTGCAGCAAACTGGGCCCTCTCAAAGGAAACATCAGTAACAAGTGGGGTGCCCCAGGGCACAATCTTGGGACCACCATTGTTTTTGGTGGCTCTCTCAGACATGCCCTCTATAGTACATACAACAACCCTCACTACTTATGCTGATGACACTAAGGTAGCACAGGCAATCAAAAACACGCCTGAATCTGCCCTTTTACAGCAAGATCTGGATGCCATATACAAATGGGCTGAAGATAACAACATGCAGTTTAATGCTGGAAAATTTCAAGCCCTACAATACAAACCTGCAAACACAAACCCACTACAACAAATACATTATCAACAATGGAAAAAATCAGTGTAAACATTGTTTCCTTGGTTTAATCTCATGCCCAGCTCCTTTCCTTTATATATGCAGTATTAAAAGAGAAGGGTAATGATATATTTATTGTTGGTAAGGTTTGATCCCGTGACTAGTTCCTTTCCTTTATATATGCAGTATAACAGGAGGAATGATATATTTATTGCTGCAAAAGTAATGGATATTGAGCAGATTAAAGTTGATATAGAGGCTACAGGGGGGAACACCTTTTTATTCAAAATAAAATTGAGAAACCATTTCTGTAGTAACTAGAATATGTTTAGATAATAAAAGTATAGCTTTCTTTTATTCTTTGTAATTTGTTATTCTGAATATCAATATAGAATTTTTTTTTAAATAGAAAACCTGCTTATAAAAAGATAATCATTGTGTGAAATGAAGGTAAAATAACTGATAGAGAAATTAGAATGAGTAAAAAATAGCTCTGGCATACCTAAATTATTGCATAAAAAAAGAATATTGATTGTAGTTATAGCAGTAAGAGAGCCATTATGGAGACTAATGCTTGATCAATAACAGTGTGTATTATGTTTAGACTAAGTTATTGTAGCCAGGTTTCAGAGCAGTATACCAGACATGAGGTCAGTGTTTGTTCTAAAATATTTCTGGTGAAGCTTCAGTTTTTCATTAATAGATTTGTAAAGGCATATATCATAATGGTTAGAGTGTTGGGTGAACAACCATGAAGTTGTGGGTTCTATTCTTGGATTGGGTGGGTTGTGCATTGTATTCTCAACCAAGATGCTTCATTTTACATAGCTTTTCTTGATAATATTGGGGACCTTATCATTAACCCTTTAGCATTTACATTACTCTATATTTACTATTGTATTTTCATGGTAAACACTATCTCAATAATTATCCCGCATAATATTGAATCTACAAGATTTTGATATTATTTATTTTGAGAACAATATCTTAACATTAGTATGAGCAGCTGGTTATGACTAATTTCAACAGAAAGAGGTGAGCGAATTTGGGCCCTATACGGCCGGTTTATATGCTAAAGGATTAAAACACCCAAGAAAACCCTTATGAAATGCAACTTGGAAGGAGCAAAACCTACATAGTTATGAGTTGTAAATTCCATTTTGGTTTTGTATAGTCTCACTATATTTTGACTGTGAACATGTCACAGCTACCCCAACAACTAGGATAAGAGCATTGAATACATTTCACTGTTGTTACACATTGTCAACATGCACGCACTTATGCCTGGGTTATAGGATTCTATGAGCAAACCATTCATGTAGAAGTCTTATAGTGTAAGCTATCTTTTTAGTTGATATAATTATAAAATCTCACTATTTTCTTCTGTTAATAATTCAAATAATAATAATCTATCAATATAACCTGAATTGAAATGAGCGTCTTCTAACACAACCATAATTTACATCCTGTCAACATCAAATTAATTTATTTGCTACAAAAATAAAGATTTGGTTTTTAAAAAATATTTTGTTTTTATCTCTTTTCTCTTCTTTATTTCTAGCTTTGTGGATTCTTAAAATTCAAATTATAAATTCAATTAAGTCTCCTCCTTCTGTTCTTCCTCCTGCTCCTCTTCCTCCTGCACTTCCTGCTCTTCCCCCTCCTCCTGCATTTCCTGCTCTTCCCCCTCCTCCTGCTCTTCCTCCTTTTCCCTCTCCTCCTGCTCTTCCTCCTCTTGCTCTTCCTCCTCTTCCCCTCTCCTCCTGCTCTTCCCTCTCCTCTTCCTGCTCTTCCCGCCCTTCATCTCCCCCCTCCCCCCTCCTCTTCCTCATTCTCCTTCCTGTTAAATAAATTTTTTTTTTATATTGTCAATTTTGTTTCCACTACATTTAACTCATCAAAGGCAACAATAACCTTACCTGAGTTGAAACACTTGCTTAAGGGGGGTTTCTTCTTTGAAAACTTTCTGCTGTCCAGCTCTCCTGAGAGTGTCTTACCACTACAAAGATATTTACTAACTGCTGTCTAGCATTATTGATTGACTATTTAGTTGAAATAATTAATAATTGTAGTAAATCCCTTGATATTCTTTTGTAATTAGTTTAAATAAAATGTATTTCATTAGAAACATGTTAACTAAAGGGTTAAAGCAAACAGCTTTGGGCAGTTTCTGCCAGTTTGATATCAAAAGACTTAACTCTTTAGCATTTCATTACTTTATATTTATTATTGTATTTTCACGGTAAAGGCTTTACCTCACATAATGTGTGTGTTGTGTGCTTTTTGTCATGACACCTACATGACTAATTTGCAGTGTGGGCTGGGTGTTATTTGTTGTGACACCTACACGACCACTTTACACTGTGGAGGAACACTTTACAGTGTATGGGCAGTGTGGACTGAAGTAGGAAGGTGTTGGGGTGTGTGGGGTGTATGGAAGGGTGTATAGTGGTTATAGCATCCAGCTGTAAAAAAACCTGCCAGAGTCACTTCCGAACGAGCGAGACACGGTCTCTCGACCATTCCTGCATCAAATGGAACAAAATTGTCTAACCCGGCTAGCGTGGAAGATGGACGTTAAACGATGATGATGATCATCATCATCATTATACACATACACACTAACCATGACTTACCTCTTAACATCCTGTAATGATTCAACAGAAAATATTATAAAGGCAAAGTCAACCTCGGCGGGATTTGAACTCAGATCGTAAAGGGACATAACTATGCTGGAAAGCATGGCGTCCGACCCTCTACCGATACTGCCAATTCTTAATGTGATGTAGTCATAGTACTATTTTGTACTTTTAAAGAATGCCTTAATAATTATTTCTACTTTTGGCACAAGGCCAGCAATTATCCCAGTGCATTACTGGTACTTTATTTTATTGACCCTGTAAGGATGAAAGACAAAGTTAACCTCGGACATTTGAACTCAGACTGTAAAGTGACATAACTCTATGCTGCAAAGCATGGCGTCCGACCCTCTAGTGATACTGCAGAAGAATGCCTTAATAATGCAGTTTCATGTGCAACAGGATGTTAAGAGTAAATTTCATCTATAGCCTCAATATTTATAGTTAGTAATACCTGTCACTATATTTCGTCTGTAATTGCAATAGTTATAGTTACTAATACCTATAGCTCTATTTTATAGTTACTAACACCTATAGCTCTATTTTGTAGTTACTAACACCTATAGCTCTATTTTGTAGTTACTAACACCTATAGCTCTATTTTGTAGTTACTAACACCTATAGCTCTATTTTGTAGTTACTAACACCTATAGCTCTATTTTGTAGTTACTAACACCTATAGCTCTATTTTGTAGTTACTAACACCTATAGCTCTATTTTGTAGTTACTAACACCTATAGCTCTATTTTGTAGTTACTAACACCTATAGCTCTATTTTGTAGTTACTAACACCTATAGCTCTATTTTGTAGTTACTAACACCTATAGCTCTATTTTGTAGTTACTAACACCTATAGCTCTATTTTGTAGTTACTAACACCTATAGCTCTATTTTGTAGTTACTAATACCTATAGCTCTATTTTGTAGTTACTAACACCTATAGCTCTATTTTGTAGTTACTAACACCTATAGCTCTATTTTGTAGTTACTAACACCTATAGCTCTATTTTGTAGTTACTAATACCTATAGCTCTATTTTGTCTTGAACTGCTATAATTATAGTTACTAACACCTACAACTGTATTTCATCTCTAACTACAATATAGTTACTAACACCTACAACTGTATTTCATCTCTAACTACAATATAGTTACTAACCTATAGCTATATTTTGTCTAGAACTGTAATAGTTACAATTACAGACAATTCTGAAATTATTCTCTTTAAAAGCTTCTTTATATTTTCTTGTAATGATGATGAATGCAACATTACTTCTTGAGAAGAAAAAATAAATAAAAACCAACCCATAACAAATGTAAATGTTTACAATCGCATCCATTTAAAATATGCTGATCAATATTTAATCTACTTGATTATTCTTCTGTAATTTGATATTTTAAGATAGAAATCTTCTACAAATGAATAGCGTTTTTTTTTTAAATACTTTGCTGTAACTTTTGTGCTAGGAAAGTGTATTGCATTATATATTAAATGTTGACATTGTTTGATGCATTGAGCAATGAAATATTCACAGTATTGGCTTTCTTTATTCTTCTTTTAATATATTACATTCCTATTCATTTGAAAGGCAATACCTAATAATTACTGTGTCAGTTATAGGAAATATGACTTGGTTTTTAACTCTTTTAACAATTCTCCTATATAGGGTGTGACTATAAGTGATTTTTGAGATAAGATTGCTTCCTGGGGAAAGTTTATGCAACTGGTGTCTTTGTATTGCATAATTTAATGAATGAAAATGTGTGTTATTAACTATATAGCATAACTAAAATAATAGTTAATTATGAATACTGACCTAAAAATATGTACCAATATGAAGTAGGAGTGGATTATATAACGTCACACATAGTTTAGTGTTTTCAATTGAGTAATTATACATTATTAACATATTTTATCAATATTATAAGATAATTGAATGTCCAAACTAGGGTTTTGTTGGAACAGCAACAACCTATTGTTAAATTATCTTAACTCTTAATGTCCTGTACTGCATTAACCCTTTAGCATTTAAACTGGCCGTATCTGGCCAGAACTCCTTCACCACTTTCTGTTCAAACCGGCTGTAACTGGCCGCTCATACCTATATTAAGGTATTGTTCTCAAAATAAATAACATCAAAATCTCATAGGTTCGATATTATGTGAGATAATTATGTAAGATAAAGCCTTTACTACGAAAATACAATAGTATATATAGAGTAATGTAAATGCTAAAAGGTTAATGTCCTGTGCTACAAGACATTCTTAAAGAGTAGAAAACTGGCCACTCAGTAGTAAGATGGAAGCTTCCCACACCCTACCATGACAAACAGTACCAACATATGATAGAGGTACCCTGCCCCACCCCTACCTTAACAGTACCAGCATATGATAGAAGTACCCCAACCTTGACAAACAGTACCAACATATGATAGAGGTACCCCACTACACCACCTATATGTTAATAGAAGCTCTAACCCGTACACAGCAGTCATGTAGGAATATCAGGTCATGTGGTATCATGTTAATACTGTACACGGTAGTCATGTGGGAATATCATGTCATGTACCATGTTAATACTGTACACAGCAGTCATGTGAGAATATCATGTCATGTTGTACCATGTTAATACTGTACACAGCAGTCATGTGGGAATATCATGTCATGTTGTACCATGTTAATACTGTACACAGCAGTCATGTGGGAATATCATATGTTGTACCATGTTAATACTGTACACAGCAGTCATGTGGGAATATCATGTCATGTTGTACCATGTTAATACTGTACACAGCAGTCATGTGGGAATATCAGGTCATGTGTACCATGTTAATACTGTACACAGCAGTCATGTGAGAATATCATGTCATGTTGTACCATGTTAATACTGTACACAGCAGTCATGTGGGAATATCATGTCATGTACCATGTTAATACTGTACACAGCAGTCATGTGAGAATATCATGTCATGTTGTACCATGTTAATACTGGACACAGCAGTCATGTGGGAATATCATATGTTGTACCATGTTAATACTGTACACAGCAGTCATGTGGGAATATCATGTCATGTTGTACCATGTTAATACTGTACACAGCAGTCATGTGGGAATATCAGGTCATGTGTACCATGTTAATACTGTACACAGCAGTCATGTGGGAATATCAGGTCATGTGTACCATGTTAATACTGTACACAGCAGTCATGTGGGAATATCAGGTCATGTGTACCATGTTAATACTGTACACAGTAGTCATGTAGGAATATCAGGTCATGTGTACCATGTTAATACTGTACACAGCAGTCATGTAGGAATATCAGGTCATGTGTACCATGTTAATACTGTACACAGCAGTCATGTACGAATATCAGGTCATGTGTACCATGTTAATACTGTACACAGTAGTCATGTGGGAATATCAGGTCATGTGTACCATGTTAATACTGTACACAGTAGTCATGTGGGAATATCAGGTCATGTGTACCATGTTAATACTGTACACAGTAGTCATGTGGGAATATCAGGTCATGTGTACCATGTTAATACTGTACACAGTAGTCATGTAGGAATATCAGGTCATGTGTACCATGTTAATACTGTACACAGTAGTCATGTAGGAATATCAGGTCATGTGTACCATGTTAATACTGTACACAGCAGTCATGTAGGAATATCAGGTCATGTGTACCATGTTAATACTGTACACAGTAGTCATGTGGGAATATCAGGTCATGTGTACCATGTTAATACTGTACACAGCAGTCATGTGGGAATATCAGGTCATGTGTACCATGTTAATACTGTACACAGTAGTCATGTGGGAATATCAGGTCATGTGTACCATGTTAATACTGTACACAGTAGTTATGTGGGAATATCAAGTGTGAAAAACCTTTGAAGATTATCAAACAATCACATCTCTTTCTTTCATCACCATCATCGTATTATGTCTGGTTTTCATGCTGGCATAAGTTAGGTTGTCCTAGACCGATCCATTTTAAGATAGTTTCTATGGCTGCAAGCTCTTAATGCCAACCATCTACCAGAGTAGACATCACATGGTATTACTATTGCTGTGATGATATTTACATCAATGTTTTGGTGTAAATATGGAGAGCTAAATGCAGGTGGTCTCAGAAGTTTCATTATTCTACAATGATTGGCAGTCTCAGACAGATTGGTAAGAAAAAGGTTAAATGTATTGTTTATTTTGTTCATTCTTTCTTCAAATTACATAAATGTATTCTTCTAGTTAACATGTAAAGTGTTATAATCTAGTTCCTAGAAACTTGTCTGCTGCAATACATAATTATTCAACTTAACAGAAAACTGAAAACATTAGGTGAATGTTTCTTCACGACCTTAATTGAAAAAAACTGTAAATGTGATTCTCATATTTGCTGACCCCAACAGACACAACTGTAAATGTGTGTCTCAGATGTGTTTACCCTAACAGACAGAACTTTGAGTACTGTAGCCTATGTTTGTTGCTGAATCCACCAAGTTGTTACTGCAGAAAATATCAATGCAGGTTGCATCCCAGATGAGGGGCTTACCACCACAGAACAAGATTGTTAAGATTAGAATACATATTTTATTAGTATGTACCCTGATGCCATGTGTACTCTGGTTTTTGGAATAGGTACATCATATCCCTGCATGTTATAAGAGGCGTATAAAAGAGTTGACATGAAGAATGGCATCTAGCTGTAAAACATTGTCTCAAAACATCCTATCCAATCCATGCTAGTATCGAAAATCAATGGAAAAACAATGATAAAAGAAGAGGGGAAAAAATTTCCCAAATATTTCTAACATATCTGAACAGTCTCAACTTTAAGTATCTCTAAATCAAGCCCCAACTGTTAATAATAGTTTTGAAAGAAAGTTAGATGGGTGCAGGCATGACTGTATGCTTAAGAAATTTGTTTCACAATCACATGATTTCAAGTTTAGTTCAACTGTACGGCATTTTGGGCAAGGTTGACCAAAGCCTTGGGAGTGGAATTTGGTAGATAGAAAGCCCTTTATATATAGTATGAATATGTGTTGAGCCTGTGTTTACATTGTTGTTTGTTCATATTCTGTAACTTAGCAGTTGACATATACAGAGGAGTAAAATAAATACTGGGGTTGATATGATCAAGTTCTGGGGTTGATATGATCAAGTTCTGGGGTTGATACGATCAAGTTCTGGGGTTGATATGATTAAATGTGGTGCTGAAATATTGCATAAATCTTATAACTGAAACCAGTTAAAGAAGAACAAATACAGGTAAAATTCTGTTATTACGAATATCTTTATAACAAAATATTTTTCAATCCAAACAAATGCTCAATGTGTTTTGGTTAATCTCGTTATAAAGAATTTTTCGTTACAACAAATTTTTTTTTACCCCATGAATTTCGTTATAACGGAATTTCACTGTATGTAAATTAAAACAAGTGCTGCTGTTTTTGAAATATTTTATTAAATTTGTTTGTTTTTCTTTTTTCTTCCAGATTTCAATGTATTAACTCTGCTAAAGACTCATGAGTGCAAACAAAAGTTGATAGTTTAGGTAAGTTATATTGACTGTTATATTATTTACTTTCTCTCAATAAAGAAGCAATTGATTTATGTGTGTGTGGGTGGCTAGGTCAAATAAAAGTACTGGAGCATTGTGAAGCCACATGACTTCAATCATAAGTTTGTGAGTTTGAATGCATTGTGTCCTTGTGTTATTTTACTTTGCTTTAATCAATCAAGCTGGAAAAATTGAGTTGTACCTGTAATTCAAAAGTCCAGCTTTGTTACATACCGTGTCATGCTGAATCTCCTTGAGAATTATGTTTAGGGTACACATGTCTGTGCAATGCTCAGCCACTTTCATGAGCAGGCTGGTTAGTTGAGTGTATCAGCTGAAATACTCATCATTGGATATCACTGATGTTGAATACAAGACCATTAAGACCATTTTCCTTGCTATAGCACATGTTAACCTTGCAGGCCCTTATGATGTGCTTAATCACACTTAATGAGGTCTTTTTTTTTAAAGGTAATGTTTTACAACAAGATGCACTTCCTGGTTCCAACCTTTTTAGTTGCTTCCTATTATGATTGACAACGATATTGCTTCACACTAAAAATATATATAAATATACAATGACTCAATTGAATGGTTAGTATATACATGTATCTGTATGTTTCAACAACAATTCATACAAATGTATGAATTTTTGAAACATTTTATTAATGAATTGACATTACTACAGGCCCCACAAACTTCATCTCCCTGCCACATTCTCGGTAGAAGCACTTGACCCAAAATAAAACTTCAAATTCTACATAAAAATGGTGCTCAAATATCTGGAGTGATTATTTTACAATGAAACACTGTTTTTCTACATTTACAACATTGTCATTGGTGTTGTTTATGTAAGATTGATATCTTTTGACTTGTGTTTATTGCTCTCACTCTCTCTAATTCTCCTATCTCTCACTTGCTGTTGCTCCCTCTTTCTTATTCGATCTCTTGCGTTCAAAGCTCACCTAGCCTGTGAGTGGCCAGAAGTAAACAAAAATTCAAGAAACTTGCTGAAACTTAACATAATCGAAACTCATTATGCAATGGAGTTAACACATTTTAAACATCAAAATTTTAAAACTTCATAAATGTATTTGATACTCATGAGAATTTCAAAACCAAACCATCTAAACATATGTTGATTAGCTGCCTCGGCTTATAAGCGGGGTTTGGAATTTTTCCCATTTCTCAGACATAAAATATGGGGTCAGAATATATTCGAGTATATAAAGTATATCATGAGAAAGTCAATCTAGACATACAAAAACCTTTAACTTTACTTTCATTTATCATTTATTTCTTAGTGTCAAAATTTTCGTTGCACTGTCATTGACACAGTTCCACCAATATCAGGCCGTAAGTAGTGCAATGAAAATCTTTACATGAAATAAATGTAAAATGAAGTTAAACAGTTTTTGTGTGTTTTTGAATGCTTAAAATACTCTTCCATGATGTAGTTGCTAGTTTCAACAAACACTGTCTGATCAAGTCACTTGCCAAACAAATACAATTACGAAAGAGAAAGCTTTTCTTCAAACTATTGTTTTGTTTTTTTTCCTTTGTTCTTTGTTCTTTTTTCTTTTTCTTTTCTTCTTTTTCCATATAAGTGGTTTATAACCATTTCAATCAAGCACTAACACAATTACTGGAGTATTTTATATTTTTCGGCAGTGAGACAGTTGTCTCCCTCAATTGTTCATTTTATATCTGCCATACATTCACAATACTGTTTTATATGTAGATTGAATCATTTTAAATCCACAAGTTGCCACTGGGATAAACTTTACTGTAAACTGGGACAACTTCCCTAGAAACTGGGATACATTTCCCTGGAAACTGGGGTAAACTTCTCTGGAAACTGGGATAAACTTCTCTGGAAACGGATAAACTTCCCTGGAAACTGAGGTAACTTCCATGGAAGCTGAAGATTTAAAAAAATTGTTTATTTAATGCTGTTTTGTACTGCAAATATAGATTGGACTTTTCTATTTTTTCATGTGTTATGTTGCTGGCCATTATACGCCACAACTGCGTCACTGCCTGCAATCAAATATGCTGCAACTAAACCAATACCTGCAAGCACTAATTTTAATCTACAAATGCCTATGTGTATCCATTACAGAACACTAACACAATATCATTCTAAAATATCTCTCATATCTGATTCACGGACACATACAAAGCATTATTCCTTACCAATATAGCTGCATTGTCAATTCTTTTTCTTCTTCACTCACTTATTCCTGGGAGGATTGTGGAGAGAGAGTCCTCAAACATTCCTTCCAGCAAGTACTGTCAGAAGCAACCATCTCCAATTGATCCAGTTGAATCATGGATTTTATCCAACCATCTTGCTCGGGGTCAACTCCTGGGTCTCTTACTGGTTGGATTTGTTTGAAAAATCTGTCCAACATAGTTAATTCCATCTCTAAATTCATTTAGCATCAGAAAATGGAGGAGTTTTGTTATGATTGACCCTAACTATGATCAGCTGTATGTTGAAAATATTGATCATTTATCCTTGGACGAGGCCATCCAACACATGCCAACATAGTAAATGCTCATAAAACAATGATACTTCAGATAGTTTCTTTAACAAGCATATAACGTTTCCATCATTCCATTTAATTAATGGTTTTTCTTCTGAACGTACAGACATATGATTGATTGCACACCACTTAAAGTGATGTGAAGCCACACAAGCACCCTATGTTTGTGGCTTTGATTTCTGGAGTGGATGATGTGTTATATAACCTTGAGCAACATATTTAGTTTCACCTTGCTCCAGTTCAATTGAAAAGAATAATAGAAAACCATGAGTACCAGCAGCAGCTGGGGGTTAAACCTTTTGATCGTCTGGTATCTTGTCTTGAACTTTGTCACTTAGCCCTAATGAAACCAGAATAAGATCTTGTCTGATAAGGCCCTGGGTTTCAGACAAACTCTGTCACATAACCCCAATTAAAACAGAATAAGATCTTGACTGATAAGGCCCTGGGTTTGAGACAAACTTTGTCACATAACCCCAATTAAAACAGAATAAGATCTTGCCTGATAAGGCCCTGGGTTTGAGACAAACTCTGTCAAATAACCCCAATTAAACAGAATAAGATCTGGTCTGATGAACCCCAGGGTTTCAGGCAGACATTAACTCTTTATTTATCACGTGAAGCCTGTTTTAAATATTGATATTTTTTAAATACTTTTTTTCATTATATAAAGAAAACAAAGCAGCTACTGTCGATTTGTCTACATATTAAACTAAAATCAATTATCTTTGACATTATTTATAGTCATCAAAAATGTGTTACTTCTGCAGAACTTGAATTACTGTTACAATTTGTTGTGACAGAATTAGTACCAGTTATTTTGGTGGAAGAGGTTTTCTCCCTACAGTTGAGGAATGTAATCAGTATCATGTATATTTTCCTCCTTTGGCATAAAAATATTTGTTGTAACAATTCATACAAATATTTAATTTTTCAGGATGCACCCAATAGTTGGTCGTAGAGAGCACATTCATCTATCTATAGAAACCATGCAAAAATGAATTGAGGGCACTCTTTAGCTATGTCAAGGGCATGACAACCTCTCTAGTGTTGGTGCCATGATGAAATGCACCTAGTACATTCTGTAAAATATTTGGTGATTGGAAAGGCATTCAACCATAGATAACCTGCTAAACAAAAGATCAAGAGTGATCTTGAGTTATATAAAAAGACATGGCACTGTCTTCTTTCCCCTCAGTGCTGGTGTCATGATAATATACACTCAGTACACGCTGTAGAGTATGAGAATATATAAGTGAGATGTATCAAGAGGCCTTGGTATTTGTTTTGGCTGTCTTGAGTTCAAATCCTACCATGGTCAACTTTTTCTTTAATCTGGCTGAGGTCAATAAAATAGCAGTTCAAGAACAGTGGATTGGCAGAATTATTAAATTATTGGATAGGATGCTTTACCATATCTTTTCTGATAGATACTGCATTGTAGGAGTTGATACCCTGCTTCCTGTCACTGGGTACGTGGTGATGTTTTTGCCAAGAGTTGTAACCAACAGATAATATCAGCAATGGAAAGACCAGTAGAAACATAGTTTCCTTGGTTTAGAGACTTCTGGTGGCCTTGGCCCTAGGATCACCATTGGCATGGAGTTGGCTACCTGCAAGTGTTACCCTCGTCAGCTAGAATGGCACTTCCAACGTGTCTCCCTCACCATCCTCCGGAGAAATGCCTTCTCTATTCTGTCCGCTGGGGCCATGGAGCGACCAGCCCGTGAGCTCCCATTTGCTTATAACTATGAGAGATGGGGAGAGCGAGAGAGATGGAGGCAGTGATAATGGGAATTTGATTCTATTATGTTCAGTCCTTGTTTGGAATTTTGTGTTTAAAGTTTTACACATAATAAAATATGGATTAGCTTCTCACTTCACTTAACAATCTCACACTTCCAATACAGAGGTTTACCATAAATCTTAGAGCCATTTCCTTTTGCTAGATTGACTGTTGGAAAGTAAATGGTTCAAAGACCATGCTTCTCTGGTTTCAATGACAGTCAATAGTTCTGCTCTCTCTCTCTCATTTAGATGGAATCTTCTATGTTTGCCCTCAAGATATACTAGTTCTTTGTTTTACATCTAGGCTGACTGAAGTAATTAAAATGTCGCCAGTAATAAATATATTTCTCTTTATTGATCTGCTAATATTTGAATGTGAACAATTCAGAAGAAACAGCCAATAAGAGACAACCTTCTATTAACCCTTTCATTACTGCATACCATTTACAAATCATTTTATAAATAATTGTTTCTACTTTAGGCACAAGGCCAGCAATTACCCAGTGCATTACTAGTACTTTATTTTATCGACCCCGTAAGGATGAAAGGCAAAGTCAACCTCGGCGGGATTTGAACTCAGATCGTAAAGGGACGTAACTATGCTGGAAAGCATGGCATCCGACCCTCTACTGATACTGCCAATCCGCCGCCCTATTTTTATAAATAATGATTTTGGACGGATTTAATAATACTACTAATTAACTTATTATTAAACTAGTGTTTAGAGCAACTTAAACATTTTTACACAAAATTATGATGGAAGCTTTTTAGATAAAAATGACCAAACAGTATTTTGTATTGTAGAACTGAGGACAACTTCTGGTGGTTTGGTATCAATGGTTTAGACTTCATATTTTTGTAATGAGTTATTGATAATAGTTTGCAAAATATTATGATGGCAAAAGAGTAAGATTTAATCTTAATAATGTAATAAATGGATCCCTAACTCCAGATGGAATCATAGGGGCTTTGTAGTGACAAAGAGTATGTCTTGGTTATCTTATACCTGGCAGAGTCCATCTCCTCTCCAGACCTGAACACAGCTGATCTCTTTCAGAAAAGGAAAGAGAGACTGAAGTGAGAATAAGATATAGAATATCTATAGAATAGAGAAGAAGTGAGAATACGATATAGAAAAAGAATCCAAGAAGAATCAATCCCAGTACTGGATGGGTATTTTTTTTAAAATCAATCCCGAAAGAATGAAAGGCAGAGTTGACCTCAGTGGGATTGGAACTCAGAGTGCAGAGAGCAGGGATGAATAGGGGGTGGGGACATTCTGTTTGACATTTTGATGACTTGTCATTGTAATCTTATTAGAGAGAAGCAAATAAATTTGTTGTCTAATTTGTATTCTGTTAGCAATTATATAAATATCTTCATGATTCTTTTTATAAAACCAGCAGATATTTCATTAAAAAAATATAACTGTAAATTGTAAACAAAACAACAAAACAAAACCCCAAATATGTTACTCTAGAAGCCAAACTGTATTGTTTAACCCTTTAATTACCAACCTGACCAAAACTGGCTCTGGTTCTATGAAATAAAATCACCCATTTTAAAGGTTACCAGTTTAAATTAAAATATTCCAACATAATTTCATATAAGAGCCTTACATTAAGTTACTATCTTAGTGATGAAATAATTAAGGATTTAAATAAATCCCTCAAAATTCTTAATTAATTAACCCTTTAATTACCAACCTGGTCAAAACCAGCTCTGGTTCTATGAAATGAAACCACCCATTTTAAAGGTTTCCACTTTATATTTAAATCTTCCAACATAATTTTATATAAGAACCTCACGTTAAGTTACTATCTTAGTAATGAAATAATTAATAATTTTAGTAAATCCCTCAGAATTCTTCATTAATTAATTAAAATAGAGCATATTTCATTAAAAGTGCAGCCATGAAAGTGTTAACTCCTTATGTTACCAATGTTAAATATTTCCTATCATAAACTGAGAAGTGGTATTGTTTAGTTTCATGTTATTCTTTCAGATTTCATGCTTTTCTCTGTTACAGAATTAAAATGCCTCAGGCAAAGAAGTTTAAACATTGTTTGGAAACAAACTAAAGAGTGGGAATGGTTCTTTAATCACAGTTTATTTTCATTTGGGAGATTTCCAAGAAAAATAATGGCTTTTATTTTTGGTAATATCTTCAATAAATCGGAATAATTTAAATTGACTTTTTTTTTCTTTCTATTAAGTACAAGTGTTTTGAGGAACTCTCTCTGCTAAAGCAGGGCTTGGTCTTGTGGGGCCCAATAACTGGTCACATACTCACCATGGGGTTTTTTTATGGCTGGATGCCCTTTTTAGTGCCATCCCCTTTAGTTACTTCTTTGAACTCAGGGATATGGTGTGTCTAATGTGGATAGACACAGCAAAATATTTGCTAATAAGTAAAATACTCTATTTCATTATATATAATTTAAGATATTATTACTGGATTTGCCTTTCGTCCTTATGGGGTCAATAAAATAAAAGTACCAGTAATGCACTGCGATAATTGCTGGCCTTGTGCCAAATGTATAGGTTGAATGTCAGACACCATGCTTTGTAGCATAGAGTTGCAGCCCTTTACGTTCTGAGCTCAAAACCTGCCGATAAAATAAAGTACCAGTCACGCGCTGGGGTTGATTTAATCACCCCCCCCCCCCCCTCCACAAAGAAAAAAGCTAGCTTTGTGCCTAAATCAGAAACTAATATTATTCAATATTGATTTTCCAGCTATGAAGGGTTGAATAGGTTATTAAAATCCAAGTTAGTACTTAATCAGAGCCACTGAACTCTTAGATGGGTTAGGGTCACATCTTCATTACATGTGTTCCCACACTCTTCAGGGTGTTCATTTTATTGTAGGAATGTTGTTCTGTTCATGACCCAACCGAAGAGTCCTCTCTGTGCTTAGAGTGCAGACTGCTGTTGGTGTTTAGCCCCAGGTCACCCCTGATTGAGCAAACATATAATCATAGATGTTTGAGTTTTTAATCATCTCATCACATGTGTGTGTGTGTGTATATATATATATATATGTGTGTGTGTATGTCGAGTGTTTATAATATTACTTGTCATGCCCACCTTTCTGAGAACTCAATAGATAAGCACTTTATGTTTTTTTATTTTTTGACCCTACTTTTATATATATATATATTTATTTTTTATCATTTATTTTGTTTTGACCTGTTTAGCTTGATTTGGTTTTTGGCTTGGGTGGTTAATGCTTTCTTGATGCATTGTTTAGCTCTGGTTTTTAACTATTGAGCACTTTGCCAGTATCATTTCTGATTTTTGCGTTTCGCTTCGCCTTTCCTGCCTGCCGAAATGCGATTCTCGCTGAATCTTTATTTGTATATCATCATCATTCATCATCATTTCATTTTACGTCCGCTTTTTCCCTGCTTGCAAGGGTGGGACGGGAACTGATTCTGGCTTGATTTCTACAGCTGGATGCCCTTCCCAACACCAACCTCATTTACAGTGAGTGCTGGGTGCTTTTTTGCAGTGGAATGATAGGGACCCCAGTCCCTATCATCTCATTTCTACAGCTGAGTAAACTGGAGCAATGTGAAATAAAGTGTCTTGCTCAAGGAAACAACACATCACCTGGTCTGAGAATTGAACTCACACACATATATATATATATATATAAAATGGAGCTAGAAAGAGGGAGTAGGAGGTGGAGTTAGTGTTGAAGTCAAGAAAGGAGATGAGGGCAGAAAATTGAAAAGGAATGTTAGTAGGAGATAAAGAAAGATTCTAAAATATTCTATCACTTGACCTGCTAGAAATAGCAGATGTGATTAAGTTTGAGGTCAAACTTATTTTTTTACCTTCATTGTCCTTTTTTTCCCCTTCTTTCTTCAACTCTTCCTTTCCCTCTCTCTCTCTCTCTTCGACTCTTCCTTTCTCTCTCTCTCTTCGACTCTTCCTTTTTCTCTCTCTTCAACTCTTCCTTTCCCTCTCTGTCTTCCTCTATTTTTCTGTTTCTCTTAATATTTCCCCTCATCTCTCTCCCTTTCTCTCTCCTTATTTCTCCCTTATCTCTTACTGTATCAGTCCCTACCATTGCTCCCTATATCTCACACGAAGTTATGTTAATTTCTCCATGTCAAATCTATCTGGAAACATCCAGCCTTTCCAATTGAACAGATAACTTTCTGTGGAGGAAAACATTTTGTTTTCTACACAGTCTCTCTTGTTGAACTGTTGCTGGTCATGTCTGCATTCCTTACGAAGCAGCTTCTTTTAGGTTAGGGTTGTGGTAGTATGCTGGTCACTGGATGTCAGCCATGATGCTGGTCACTGGATGTCAGCCATGATGCTGGTCACTGGATGTCAGCCATGATGCTGGTCACTGTATGTCAGCTATGATGCTGGTCACTGGATGGCAGCCATGATGGTGGTCACTGGATGGCAGCCATGATGCTGGTCACTGGATGGCAGCCATGATGCTGGTCACTGGATGTCAGCCATGATGCTGGTCACTGGATGGCAGCCATGATGCTGGTCACTGTATGTCAGCTATGATGCTGGTCACTGGATGGCAGCCATGATGGTGGTCACTGGATGGCAGCCATGATGGTGGTCACTGGATGGCAGCCATGATGCTGGTCACTGGATGGCAGCCCTAATGGTGGTCACTAGATGGCAGCCCTAATGGTGGTCACTGGATGGCAGCCCTAATGGTGGTCACTGGATGGCAGCCCTAATGGTGGTCACTGGATGGCAGCCATGATGGTGGTAACTAGATGGCAGCCATGATGGTGGTAACTAGATGGCAGCCCTAATGGTGGTCACTGGATGGCAGCCATGATGCTGGTCACTGGATGGCAGCCCTAATGGTGGTCACTGGATGGCAGCCCTAATGGTGGTCACTAGATGGCAGCCCTAATGGTGGTCACTGGATGGCAGCCCTAATGGTGGTCACTGGATGGCAGCCATGATGCTGGTCACTGGATGGCAGCCATGATGCTGGTCACTGGATGGCAGCCCTAATGGTGGTCACTGGATGGCAGCCATGATGGTGGTCACTAGATGGCAGCCCTAATGGTGGTCATTGGATGGCAGCCCTAATGGTGGTCACTAGATGGCAGCCATGATGGTGGTCACTAGATGGCAGCCCTAATGCTGGTCACTGGATGGCAGCCCTAATGGTGGTCACTAGATGGCAGCCATGATGGTGGTCACTAGATGGCAGCCATGATGCTGGTCACTAGATGGCAGCCATGATGGTGGTCACTGGATGGCAGCCATGATGGTGGTCACTAGATGGCAGCCATGATGCTGGTCACTGGATGGCAGCCATGATGGTGGTCACTGGATGGCAGCCCTAATGGTGGTCACTAGATGGCAGCCATGATGGTGGTAACTAGATGGCAGCCCTAATGGTGGTCACTGGATGGCAGCCCTAATGGTGGTCACTGGATGTCAGCCATGATGCTGGTCACTGTATGTCAGCTATGATGCTGGTCACTAGATGGCAGCCCTAATGGTGGTCACTGGATGGCAGCCATGATGCTGGTCACTGGATGGCAGCCCTAATGGTGGTCACTGGATGGCAGCCCTAATGGTGGTCACTGGATGGCAGCCATGATGGTGGTCACTAGATGGCAGCCATGATGCTGGTCACTAGATGGCAGCCCTAATGGTGGTCACTAGATGGCAGCCATGATGGTGGTCACTAGATGGCAGCCATGATGCTGGTCACTGGATGGCAGCCATGATGGTGGTCACTGGATGGCAGCCCTAATGGTGGTCACTAGATGGCAGCCCTAATGGTGGTCACTAGATGGCAGCCATGATGGTGGTCACTAGATGGCAGCCATGATGCTGGTCACTGGATGGCAGCCATGATGCTGGTCACTGGATGGCAGCCCTAATGGTGGTCACTGGATGGCAGCCATGATGGTGGTCACTGGATGGCAGCCATGATGGTGGTCACTGGATGGCAGCCATGATGGTGGTCACTGGATGGCAGCCATGATGCTGGTCACTGGATGGCAGCCCTAATGGTGGTCACTGGATGGCAGCCCTAATGGTGGTAACTGGATGGCAGCCATGATGGTGGTCACTAGATGGCAGCCCTAATGGTGGTCACTAGATGGCAGCCCTAATGCTGGTCACTAGATGGCAGCCCTAATGGTGGTCACTGGATGGCAGCCATGATGGTGGTCACTGGATGGCAGCCATGATGGTGGTCACTGGATGGCAGCCCTAATGGTGGTCACTGGATGGCAGCCATGATGCTGGTCACTGGATGGCAGCCCTAATGGTGGTCACTGGATGGCAGCCATGATGCTGGTCACTGGATGGCAGCCCTAATGGTGGTCACTGGATGGCAGCCATGATGGTGGTAACTGGATGGCAGCCATGATGGTGGTCACTAGATGGCAGCCATGATGGTGGTCACTAGATGGCAGCCATGATGGTGGTAACTGGATGGCAGCCCTAATGGTGGTAACTGGATGGCAGCCCTAATGGTGGTCACTGGATGGCAGCCATGATGGTGGTCACTAGATGGCAGCCATGATGGTGGTCACTGGATGGCAGCCCTAATGGTGGTCACTAGATGGCAGCCATGATGGTGGTAACTGGATGGCAGCCCTAATGGTGGTCACTGGATGGCAGCCCTAATGGTGGTCACTGGATGGCAGCCATGATGGTGGTCACTAGATGGCAGCCATGATGCTGGTCACTAGATGGCAGCCCTAATGGTGGTCACTAGATGGCAGCCATGATGGTGGTAACTAGATGGCAGCCATGATGCTGGTCACTAGATGGCAGCCCTAATGGTGGTCACTAGATGGCAGCCCTAATGGTGGTCACTAGATGGCAGCCATGATGGTGGTCACTAGATGGCAGCCCTAATGGTGGTCATTGGATGGCAGCCATGATGGTGGTCACTAGATGGCAGCCCTAATGCTGGTCACTAGATGGCAGCCCTAATGGTGGTCACTAGATGGCAGCCATGATGGTGGTAACTAGATGGCAGCCATGATGGTGGTCACTAGATGGCAGCCATGATGCTGGTCACTAGATGGCAGCCCTAATGGTGGTCACTAGATGGCAGCCATGATGGTGGTAACTAGATGGCAGCCATGATGGTGGTCACTAGATGGCAGCCATGATGCTGGTCACTAGATGGCAGCCATGATGCTGGTCACTAGATGGCAGCCCTAATGGTGGTCACTAGATGGCAGCCATGATGGTGGTCACTAGATGGCAGCCATGATGGTGGTCACTAGATGGCAGCCATGATGGTGGTAACTAGATGGCAGCCATGATGCTGGTCACTAGATGGCAGCCCTAATGGTGGTCACTGGATGGCAGCCCTAATGGTGGTCACTGGATGGCAGCCATGATGCTGGTCACTGGATGGCAGCCCTAATGGTGGTCACTGGATGGCAGCCCTAATGGTGGTCACTGGATGGCAGCCATGATGCTGGTCACTAGATGGCAGCCCTAATGGTGGTCACTGGATGGCAGCCCTAATGGTGGTCACTGGATGGCAGCCATGATGGTGGTCACTGGATGGCAGCCATGATGGTGGTCACTGGATGGCAGCCCTAATGGTGGTAACTAGATTGCAGCCATGATGGTGGTCACTAGATGGCAGCCATGATGCTGGTCACTAGATGGCAGCCCTAATGGTGGTAACTAGATTGCAGCCATGATGGTGGTCACTAGATGGCAGCCATGATGCTGGTCACTAGATGGCAGCCCTAATGGTGGTCACTGGATGGCAGCCCTAATGGTGGTCACTGGATGGCAGCCATGATGCTGGTCACTAGATGGCAGTCATGATGGTGGTCACTGGATGGCAGCCCTAATGGTGGTCACTGGATGGCAGCCATGATGCTGGTCACTAGATGGCAGTCATGATGGTGGTCACTGGATGGCAGCCCTAATGGTGGTCACTGGATGGCAGCCCTAATGGTGGTCACTGGATGGCAGCCATGATGCTGGTCACTAGATGGCAGTCATGATGGTGGTCACTGGATGGCAGCCCTAATGGTGGTAACTAGATGGCAGCCATGATGGTGGTCACTGGATGGCAGCCATGATGGTGGTCACTGGATGGCAGCCATGATGCTGGTCACTGGATGGCAGCCCTAATGGTGGTCACTGGATGGCAGCCATGATGGTGGTCACTGGATGGCAGCCATGATGCTGGTCACTGGATGTCAGCCATGATGCTGGTCACTGGATGGCAGCCCTAATGGTGGTCACTGGATGGCAGCCATGATGGTGGTCACTGGATGGCAGCCATGATGCTGGTCACTGGATGTCAGCCATGATGCTGGCCACTGGATGGCAGCCCTAATGGTGGTCACTGGATGGCAGCCATGATGGTGGTCACTGGATGGCAGCCATGATGCTGGTCACTGGATGTCAGCCATGATGTTGGTCACTGGATGGCAGCCCTAATGGTGGTCACTAGATGGCAGCCATGATGGTGGTCACTGGATGGCAGCCATGATGCTGGTCACTGGATGGCAGCCCTAATGGTGGTCATTGGATGGCAGCCCTAATGGTGGTC
>OZ024754.1:18353498-18363498 GCA_964016885.1 Eledone cirrhosa | reverse complement strand
CAATTGGTGCGTCAGATCAATATCTTTACCACCCACATCACTACTTCTTGCTGAAGTAGTTTTTAGCTTGTTTCTGTTTTCTTCTTTTTTTCTCTCCACATATCTGACAACTTATTGTTTTCAGATATTAACTTTAACTCAATGAATCGAAAAATAAATCCATATTGATTTGGGGATTTTCAACGTTTCCTGTACTTTATTATTATTATTATCATTATTATTATTATTTATTTATTTATTTATTTATTTTTGTTGTTGAATGTAAGCAGCGTATGTGTGTGACCTTTTGGTCAGAACTGTTTAATCAGATTTACCTCCCCCTCTCTCTCTCTGTATGTGAGTCTATATATATATATATATATATATATATATATATATATATATATACGCGCACACGTTTATGTCTGTGTGTGATTACATATATATATATGTGTGTGTGTGTGTGTGTGTAAATATATGCATATGTATGTATGCATGTATATTTATATACACAGCTAGTGTGTATAAATGTTAATGGGGTTAATAAAGTAATTTCATTTATAACTCTACACAAATTATATTTGCACTAAATATTTTTTTTCATGACATACTGATTAAAATAAGACAAAAATCTTCACTGGAATAAATTTTCTGTTAACAATAATAAAGAAATATTTTTAAATATTTCAAAATATGATTTTCTTTCACTTGGAAACCTTCTTTTGAGGATTTATCCATTAAATTCTACATATAAAATTAATCCATTTTGTCTTCATTTTTTTAAAATACAATTTTCATAATTTATCATCACAACCATCACCATCACCGCCACCACCACCATCATAACCATCATCATCACTATCTCCATCATCACCACCATCACCATCACCATCATCATCACCATCTCGACCACTACTGTTTTTAAAATGAATCTATCTGAAACTGCTCCTCGTTCTGTGATACAAGATTTTGTTTTTAAGTGTTTATATCAGATTTACTAAATACCCTCCATCGGAATTTTATGTAAAAACCTTTGTGTTTCAAACACCAGCTCAACAATGGAAGGTTTAGTTATATTACTAAATCCATACAAATTATTTCCACAATTATGTGAAAATCCTAGGCATCATCATCATCATGAACATTTAAAATCTACTTTCCCTGTTAACAAGGATTAGAGTGAGATATTATTTTATTGGAAATAAGGCTGTGAAAGGCTTAACTAATTATCTTTTCTTATATACATCACTGACAGCTAAACCCTTTAAGTTTATCATATATTACACTGAGTATCATTTCTTATATAAATGACTGAGAGCTTAAATGTATAGGCCTGTCTTATAGTATGCCATATCTTATATAAATTCCTGACAACTAAGACCTATAGGTCTGTCATATACTATGTCATATCTTATATATATTGTTTCTACTTTTGGCACAAGGCCAGCAATTATCCCAGTGAAATTACTGGTACTTTATTTTATCGACCCTGTAAGGATGAAAGGCAAAGGTAACCTCGGCGGGATTTGAACTCAGCTCGTAAAGGGCCGTAACTCTTTGCTGCAAAGCATGGCATCCGACCCTCTACCGATACTGCCAATCCACACCTTTAGGTCTGTCATATAGTATGCCATTACTGAGAGTTAAGACCTATGGGCTTGTCAAATAATATATATCTTATACATATTACTGACAGCTAAGAGCTATAGGTCTGTCCTAAAGTTACACCATAGTATCTATTCTTTTCTATACATTGCTAGAATTCAAAGAAAGTTATCAATACTGTTCTCTCCATTCAAATAGACAAGAAAAAAAGACTGATTCTCTTTCACGTGGGAATTGGGATGATATTTTGGGGGAGTTCTCTATTAAATGCTCCTTGTGTTAAAATAGTGAGACTATTTAGTAGTCATTGTGTGTGTGAATAGAAGTTTGGGAAATACTAATGTTTGTATATATTGCATGCAAGTGAGTGTGTGTGTGTATATATATATATATCATCATCATCATTTCATTTTACGTCCGCTTTTCCCTGCTTGCAAGGGTGGGACGGGAACTGATTCTGGCTTGATTTCTACAGCTGGATGCCCTTCCTAACACCAACCTCATTTACAGTGAGTGCTGGGTGCTTTTTTGCCATGGCACCTCTACGACCACTCTACAGTGGAATGATATGGACCCCAGTCCCTATCATCTCATTTCTACAGCTGAGTAAACTGGAGCAATGTGAAATAAAGTGTCTTGCTCAAGGAAACAACACATCACCCGGTCTGAGAATTGAACTCACAATCTTTCGATTGCAAGGCCAATGCTCTAACCACTAAGCCATGTGCCTATATCATCATCATCATCATCATCATCAACGTTTAACGTCCGTGTTCCACGCTTGCATGGGTTTGGACGGGGGTAGTCCCACTTGAGGCAAGAGTGATTGTCTTGCTCGCATAGGACTGTCTGGCAGGTTTTCTACAGTTGGATGCCCTTCCTAACACCAACCACATTTACAGTGTGGGTCTGGGAGGTTTTTACCGTGTTGCCTACACGGCCACATTACAGCGTGGACTGTGTGTTTTTTTGTCGTGACACCTACACGATCTCATTTGTTTCGGCCTGGATGGCGCGGCACCAACATAACTTTACATAGAACGGGGTGGTGTGGATGGGGTGGGGGTGGGGGTGGTGGGACGGGGTGTATTTTGTTAGAGATGCCTACTGGCTGGAGTAGGTTTTACTATATGTTTAGGTAAGGCGGGTCTTCTCTGTTACTGAGTACCGCCAAAGGTCTCGGTCCAGTGACATTGTCTTGGAGAGGTGTAAGTGTGTGAGGTCGGAGTTTATCAGCTCATCCCATGTTTTCTAGGTCTGCCTATTCCGTGACTACCGTCTATCTTTATTGCCCTGCACTTTGTTATACAGCTATCGACTTTCATGTGCATCACGTGTCCATACCAACGTAGCCTTCTCTCGAGTAAACAACATCTGATCTCTCTTATCTCTAATTTTTTCCTTAGTTCGTTTATGCTTTGCCGTTCACGTATATTACTGTTACACATCCAGCGGAGCATGCAAGCTTCGTTTCTCTCTAGTCTGCGTATATCCTCTGCACACAATGCCCAGGTCTCACTGCCATGCAGCATTGCTGTTCGTATGCAGGCATCGTACAACCTGCCTTTCATTTTTAGGGAGAACCCTTTAGCAGCTAATAGTGGTATAAGCTCTCTGAACTTTTTCCAACCAGTTCTGACTCTAGCTACTGTACTTTCAGAGCACCCTCCCCCACTGCTGATTTTATCGCCAGGTAACGGAAGCTGTCCACTATTTCTATAGAACCCTCTGCGCAATTGAAAGAGCTAGTATTTTATATATATATAAAAAAAAAATCATCATCATCATTTTTACGACTGCTTTTCCATGCTTGCATTTATATATAACAGGTAAGGACGCCCTTCAAGGGATTTGCACCTAGACAGTTGCCCTCTGAGACACAAGTCCGAGCAAGTTTGTTTGTGGAAGACCAGCAGTGACCCATGTATACCAGTCTCCCATCTCCATGCCACCGCTATTGCCCAAAGGAAAGGCTAAGGCTGATACAGCTTGGCACCAGTAATGTCAACCCATTTCTACAGCTGAGTGAACTGGAGCAATGTGAAATAAAGTGTCTTACTCAAGAGCACAACACAGCCTAGTCCGGGAATCAAACTCATAACTTCATGATTGTAAGCCCGGCGCTCTAACCACTCAACCACACACCTTCACACACAATTATCTTTTATATATACTTATATAATAATCTTTACACTATTACCAATGTGTTATGTCCAGTAGTAATAGTATTGTTAGTTACAGCTGTAGTATTAGTACAGTAGTAGTACTATTGTAGTAGTAGTAGTAGTATTGTTAGTTACAGTAGTCGCAGTAGATATAGTTGTCATCTATATATATAAAACTGAGGATGTCTGTCTGTGTGTGTGTGAGTTCGAATCCCTAAAAGTCGAGAACCACCTAACCGACTGTTTTCAAACTTTATACATGTAATACTTATGTTTCAGGGAGTGTTCTGAGCAAAAAAAATTTTCAAATTTTCAATGCCCTAGGGACTGCATTAGGCGATTTAGCGATCTATCTCATAATTCTTAGTCTTTCTCTTTTTAGATAGATACATACATATAACGTCGCGCCCTTATAATATCTGTCTGTATGTCTGACTGTCTGCTGCCTCCGGTTATTCCGCCACCCTTGCTCAAGACAAATCTCACACTCATTCCCCAAACAGTTGGTAAGTGCACACAGCTTCTTCCTCACGTTTCAAGCCACAGTGTTGCTTAGTTACATACCACCTGACCCTTACTTCTTTGCCAGCCGTGGTTGTGGCAATACTAAGCTTAGCTAAGGCGGTTATATATTTCACACAACACTAAAAATGAAAGCCGATAACTATGTATTAGTCAGTCTCTTCTTCATACCGTGAGGAAAGAAAATCCAACTTTTAGTGGAGCTAGTGAAATAAAGTCGACCCTGCTGCAATTCAAAAATCAGGTTTGCAGGTTATATATTTCACACAACACTAAACATTAAAGCCGGTAAAGAAAAACATCGCTGTTATAGCTTCAGTTTGCTTACTTACGTGCCTTTACGAGAACAAAAGTTACTATTTTACCGCTTAGTATTGTAGAGAATCACCAAACAGACTGTTTTCAAACTTTACACCTATAATACTTATGTTTCAGGGAGTGTTGTGAGCAAAAACAATTTCAAATTTTCAATGCCCTAGGGACTGCATTAGGCGATTTAGCGATCTCGCTCTATAATTCTTAGTCTTTCTCTTTTTAGATAGATAGATACATATAACGTCGCGCCCTTATAATATCTGTCTGGCTGTCTGCATTACGTCACTTCCCTGAGGATGTCTGTCTGTCTGTGTGTGTGTGTATGTGTCTGAGTTTGAATCCCTAAAACTAGAGAAGTACACAACCGATTTTTTTTTAATTTTACATGTGTATTACTAATGTTTCAGGGAGTGTTATGCACATACAAAAATTCAACTTTTTTATCTCCTTTTTTATCCCGCATTAGCTGAAAAACTACGTTTTTTCCAGATTTTTAGGGTTTTTTTTGTGTTACCTCAGACCGATTTCCTTGAAATTGAAATTGTAACTATGTATTAGTCAGTCTCTTCATACCGTGAGCAAAGAAAATCCAACTTTCTTATGGCCTAGGGCCGGCATTAGGTGAAAAACTTCATTTTTTCAGCTTTTTAGGCTTTTATGAGGCGTTACGTCTAGCCGATTTTCCAGAAATTTCAAGGCATATTATGCACATAAAAAAATTCATTTTCTTGATCCCCCAGGGCTCTCATTAGGTGAAAACCTGCATTTTTCCTGCTTCATCGAGGAAAATCTTAAATATTATCCAGCCATCAGAGTATTCAGTTTATTTTCTTTGCATATTGTCCAATCATGAAGTTTTTCCACGAATAGGTCTGTTGGCGGCCTGCGTTTCAAAATACCTTATCCCGTGCAACGCCGGGTACCACTGCTAGTATTAAATATAGTTGCTGCGTTATAGTAGGAACATTAGTTTAGTTGTTGCTTTGGTCATGTTATAGTAGTAACTTACTAGTAGTAGTAGTAGCAGTGGTGGTGGTGGCGCTAGTAGTGTTGGTGGTGGTGGTAGTAGTGGTGGTGGTAGAGGTGGCAGTAGCAGAAGTAGTAGAAGTAGAGGTGGTAGTAGTAGCAGTGGTGGTGGTGGTGGTGGTAGTAGCAGTAGTAGTAGTGGTGGTGGTAGTAGAAGTAGAGGTGGTGGTGGTGGGTATCTATGGAACTGAATTCCTTCTCCTTACTCCTTTGTTGTTTAGTTTTCATTCAGTATTTTGGAGGATACTAACGCCATGCTACATGGAAAAATTATATAGTGACATATGTATATATGCATATATGTATATAGATATATGTGTATATATATATAGATATGTGTGTATATATATATAGATATATGTGTATATGTATATAGATATGTGTGTATATGTATATAGATATATGTGTATATGTATATAGATATATGTGTATATATATATAGATATGTGTGTATATGTATATAGATATATGTGTATATGTATATAGATATATGTGTATATGTATATAGATATATGTGTATATGTATATAGATATATGTGTATATATATATAGATATGTGTGTATATGTATATAGATATGTGTGTATATTATATAAATATATGTGTATATGTATATAAATATATGTGTATATGTATATAAATATATGTGTATATGTATATAGATATATGTGTATATGTATATAGATATATGTGTATATTATATAAATATGTATATATGTATATAGATATATGCATATATGTATATAGATATATGTGTATATATATATAGATATATGTGTATATATATATAGATATGTGTGTATATGTATATAGATATATGTGTATATGTATATAGATATATGTGTATATGTATATAGATATATATGTATATATATATATATGTATATATATATATATGTATATAGATATATGTGTATATGTATATAGATATATGTGTATATGTATATAGATATATGTGTATATGTATATAGATATATGTGTATATGTATATAGATATATGTGTATATGTATATAGATATATGTATATATGTATATAGATATATGTGTATATGTATATAAATATATGTGTATATGTATATAGATATATGTGTATATGTATATAAATATGTATATATGTATATAGATATATGTGTATATGTATATAGATATGTGTGTATATGTATATAGATATATGTGTATATGTATATAGATATATGTGTATATGTATATAGATATATGTGTATATGTATATAGATATATGTATATATGTATATAGATATATGTGTATATGTATATAAATATATGTGTATATGTATATAGATATATGTGTATATGTATATAAATATGTATATATGTATATAGATATATGTGTATATGTATATAGATATATGTGTATATGTATATAGATATATGTGTATATGTATATAGATATATGTGTATATGTATATAAATATGTATATATGTATATAGATATATATGTATATGTATATAGGTATATGTGTATATGTATATAGATATATGTGTATATGTATATAGATATATGTGTATATGTATATAAATATGTATATAGATATATGTGTATATGTATATAGATATATGTGTATATGTATATAAATATGTATATATGTATATAGATATATGTGTATATGTATATAGATATATGTGTATATGTATATAAATATGTATATATGTATATAGATATATATGTATATGTATATAGGTATATGTGTATATGTATATAGATATATGTGTATATGTATATAGATATATGTGTATATTATATAAATATATGTGTATATGTATATAGATATGTGTATATGTATATAGATATATGTGTATATGTATATAGATATATGTGTATATGTATATAGATATATGTGTATATGTATATAGATATATGTGTATATTATATAAATATATGTGTATATGTATATAAATATATGTGTATATGTATATAAATATATGTGTATATAGATATATGTGTATATGTATATAGATATATGTGTATATGTATATAGATATATGTGTTTATGTATATAGATATGTGTATATGTATATAAATATATTTGTATATGTATATAGATATATGTGTATATCTGTATATGTATATAGATATATGTGTATATGTATATAAATATGTGTATATGTATATAAATATGTGTATATGTATATAGATATATGTGTATATGTATATAGATATATGTGTATATGTATATAAATATATGTGTATATAGATATATGTGTATATGTATATAGATATATGTGTATATGTATATAGATATATGTGTATATATATATGTGTGTATATGTATATAAATATGTGTATATGTATATAAATATATGTGTATATGTATATAGATATATGTGTATATGGAGGCACATGGCTTAGTGGTTAGAGCATTGGCCTTGCAATCGAAAGGTTGTGAGTTCAAATTCTCAGACCGGGTGATGTGTTGTTTCCTTGAGCAAGACACTTTATTTCACATTGCTCCAGTTTACTCAGCTGTAGAAATGAGATGATAGGGACTGGGGTCCCTATCATTCCACTGCAAAGTGGTCGTGGAGGTGCCACGGCAAAAAAGCACCCAGCACTCACTGTAAATGAGGTTGGTGTTAGGAAGGACATCCAGCTGTAGAAATTAAGCCAGAATCAGTTCCCGTCCCACCCTTGCAAGCAGGGAAAAGCGGACGTAAAATGATGATGATGATGATGATGATGTATATAGATATATGTGTATATATATAAATATATGTGTATATGTATATAGATATATGTGTATATATATATAATTATATGTGTATATGTATGCACTTGTCTGTATATATAGGTGTGTGTATAATCATCATCATGGAACATGTTTTCATCATCATGGAACATGTTTTCCCTGCTAGCAAGGATTAGTCAGGTCTGCTGACCCCTCTGATGAGCTTCAAGCCTGCATCCCGCCTCTATACAATCCTGCACTCTACTGAGTGCGTTTTCTTGTGACACTAGCACTAAAAAATTCCCATGCCAGCATGAAAAAGTCATTGTAAAAATGATGATGATGTTGATGACTATATATATATATATATATATATATATATATATATATATATATATATATATACACCCGTCTAACCTATGATAGTGTGGAAGATGGACGTTAAATGATGATGGTTTTGATGATGATATATAGAATATGTATACAAACAAATATATATAAGTATGTATATGTATGTATGTGTATATAAATGTGTATATGTATGTATATTTATAGGTATATGTATATATATATTGGTATATGTATGTGTATATGTATATATATAAACACACACATATATATGTATATGTATATAAAGACATATAGGTGATTTCTTCAAATTATCTCTAACAGGTAATATTTACTTCTGCTATATATATTTTAACTTCCTTCTCATACTCCTAATTATTGAAATAACCATTTTTACCATCTGTATATTTCTATTAAAAAATATATATCATAATGTTTTCTTTCCATTCCCTTCCATCTCAAAACATGGAACTATCATAAAGTCTGTCTGTCTGTCTTCATCTGTTGAATGTTTTTAATATCTTTTTATGGATTCCATAGTTTAGTTCTTCTTTCTTTTATATATCTTGTCTTTTCACTACTTTATTCACTTATGTATTCAGATACCATGTTTACACATGGTGTTTAATGTTTAGATTTACCCCCCCCCCCTCTCATCCTTGATGTCTAATGCTGAGCTTCCTCTCTTTCTTGTTGCCTCCTCCTCCAATCCATCTTTCTCCACTTCTTCCTCTTCCTCCTTCTTCCATAGGTTTTTCTGGGCTTGCTTGCTGGCTTGCTAACTTGCTTATCATCATGTACAACAGACGTACATACTAGCTAGCTTTTCTGACAACTTAGAAAACCCAGCAGTCCTGCAGACATATTAAATGTCTGCATTTGATCATTAGTTGATCATTTAGAGAGAGCGAGAGAGAGGTGAACAAGAATAATACACACACACACACACACACACACACACACACACACACACACACACACACACACACACACACACACATTTATATATATGTATATATAAAATGTATAATAAATAGAAAGAATCTGAGAAGATGGATTTACCAAAAATCAGGATTCTTCCATGCCTTATTGGTCTTAATGGCTGCAGAATATTGGGAATGCCTAAAGCTGCAGTCATTTCCTGAGACTGCTATAAGTAATGTTGTATGTGTTGTGTGTATATAGAACTACTACTAGTACTGCTGCTACGACAACATCTACTGATGTATGTTGAACACTTTAGTGAAGAAAAAAGCAGTGAAATAGCAAGGACAGTTTATCATGATGACTGACTGTAGCTGCTGTGTTACAGCTGCCTGTTAGAAGAGAAGAGAATAGATTCAGGAAAATCAGAATG
>OZ024754.1:18320998-18348498 GCA_964016885.1 Eledone cirrhosa | reverse complement strand
TGTAGAGGAATGAAGGGAAGAGCGTAAAGGATAAAAATAAAAATAACAACACAAGATAGAGTTACCTTGGGAGAGATTTAATTGTCCCTATATATTTCGGATTCACATGCATCAACTGGGGGTTTTTCAGGGGGGGGGGAGTTGTCTGTCGGAAAGGTGCGAAACGTGTCCTTCGCTGTTCGTTGTTTTGAATATCTGAGGTATTCAGCAAAGCGCGCGTGCGCATGAAATGGCGTCGGTCAGGCAGAGGTCAGCGGCCAAAGTTGTTCTTTCAATTGTGGGAGTGGGGTGGCGCTAGCTGTCAGTCCATTCTCTGCCTGTTTGGTGAATGTTACTGTGTGTGTGCGTGTGTTGTTGCCTTGTTCCTCAATTAAATCTCTCCCAAGGTAACTCTTTCTCGTGTTATTTTTATTTTTATTTTTATCCTTTACGCTCTTCCCTTCATTCCTCTACACGCTACAGTCTTATACACCCACGCATCTCAACGTACACCCACTTACATCTCTCTCTCCACCACCGGATCTTGTTACCCGGAGATTTACCCATCTGCATTGTCGAGGCTTCCAAACAACTTAAAGAAATTTACCTTATTATTCCACTATGCTTCAAGCAAACTTCAATACTCTCTTATATATATATATATATATAGTAATAATAATAAATTTGAAAACTAAAATCCAAAGAGGATAAATATATATCAAGTATATAAGAACGCTAGAGCAAATATTTATTAAAATAACAGATTAAAGTTTAAGCAAAGAATCGCTGCTTTCACCCTTAACGGGATCTTCTGAAATTAAAAAAATCAATCTGTGAACGCAGAAGTAAATATTTCGAAAAACGTTGCAACCGAAGTGAAACAGGAAGACGATACTTTAGTTCGTGGAGACGTTCCCTGGCAATGAACGGAAAAAAGCGAAGATAATACATCGTTATGTGGAGCGATGAGAACAATTACACGCAAAGACAAAACCACGTTATGGTATAAATGGAGTCGTAGACTAATATTCTATTTAGGAAACCGAATGCATACGCGAAAATACCCGCCATGCATATACAAGCATGTACACATAAACACGTGCACACATACATAAACCCATGTGACACCTGTACCTGTACACATACAGACGTATACACCAAATACACATGAAAAAATGTGTTGTGTGTGTGTGTGTGTGTGTGTGCATTATCTTCGCTTTAAAACAGACAATAATAATTGTTTCTACTTTTGGCACAAGGCCAGCAAATTACCCAGTGTATTACTGGTACTTTATTTTATGTGTGTGTGTGTGTGTATACATATAATTATATAAACATATAAATATACACACATAAATACGTATATAACGCACGCACACACATACCTACGGATAAACACACATATTCACTAAACGTACGACAACCCAAACAGAAAGTACACATATACACACCTTACATACGTGCAAACATGCATATACACACAAATACCAAAACCACATATACACATAACCATATACGTCTTGATGTGGTAGCTAAGTATATTTTGTTTATACCATTACTTATTTGTATTGGTAAGTATATATATATATTTTATATATATATATATTTTGTATATCATCATCATCATCATTGTTTAACGTCTATCTTCCACGCTAGCATGGGTTTAGACGGGAGTTGTCCCACTTGAGGCAAGATTTGTTTTCTCGCTCGTATAGGACATATATATATATATATATATATATATATATATATATATATATATTTATTAAAATAACAGATTAAAGTTTAAGCAAAGAATCGCTGCTTTCACCCTTAACGCGATCTTCTGAAACTTCTGAAATATATATATTATATATATACATATTATATCATCATCATCATCATCATCATCAGGTTTAGCATCCGTGTTCCACGCTTGCATGGGTTTGGACGGGGGTTTTCCCACTTGAGGCAAGAGTGGTTGTCTTGCTCGCATAGGACTGTCTGGCGGGTTTTCTACAGTTGGATGCCCTTCCTAACACCAACCACATTTACAGTGTGGGGCTGGGAGGTTTTTACCGTGTTGCCTACACGGCCACATTACAGCGTGGACTGTCTGGCGGGTTTTCTACAGCTGGATGCCCTTCCTAACACCAACCACATTTACAGTGTGGGGCTGGGAGGTTTTTACCGTGTTGCCTACACGGCCACATTTACAGCGTGGACTGTGTGTTTTTTGTCATGACACCTACACGATCTCATTTGTTTCGGCCTGGATGTTGTGGGACCAACATAACTGTACATTGAAAGGGGCGGTGTGGATGGGGTGGAGGTGGTGGGACGGGGGGGTGTTTTGATAGAGATGCCTACTGACTGTAGTAGGTTTTTACTTTGTATTTAGGTAAGGCGGGTCTTCTCTATTACTGAGTACCGCCAAAGGTCTCGGTCCAGTGACATTGTCTTGGAGAGGTGTAAGCGTGTGAGGTCGGAATTTATCAGCTCGTTCCATGTTTTTCTGGGTCTGCCTACTCCGTGGCTACCGTCTATCTTTATTGCCCTGCACTTTGTTATACAGCTGTCGTCTTTCATGCGCATCACGTGACCATACCAACGTAGCCTTCTCTCGAGTAAATAACATCTGATCCCTCTTATTTCTAATTTTTTCCTTAGTTCGTTTATGCTTTGCCGTTCACGTATATTACTATTGCACATCCAGCGGAGCATGCAAGCTTCGTTCCTCTCTAGTCTGCGTATATCCTCTGCACACAATGCCCAGGTCTCACTGCCATGCAGCATTGCTGTTCGTATGCAGGCATCGTATAACCTGCCTTTCATTTTTAGGGAGAACCCTCTAGCGGCTAATAGTGGTATAAGCTCTCTGAACTTTTTCCATCCAGTTCTGACTCTAGCTACTGTACTTTCAGAGCACCCTCCCCCACTGCTGATTTTGTCACCCAGGTAACGGAAGCTGTCCACTATTTCTATAGAACCCTCTGCGCAGTTGAAGGAGCTAGTATTTTGTGGGCACTTGCTGCTACTTATTGCACCAGAGCACCGGCCACATGTAAAATCTATGTTCTTAGTTAGCTTACCTGTGATCCCACTACATCTTTTATGCACCCATACTTTGCATTTGGGACATAAAATGGAGTTTCTACCTACGCCTTTCCTACACACTGAGCATGGCCATTTCCCAGATGGGACTGCCGCCTTATTTTCTTTCCTACAAACTAGAACTTTAGTCTTAGCCAGGTTAATTTTAAGGCCTTTTGATTCTAGGCCGTGCTTCCATGTTTGGAATTTCTTCTCTAGTTCGGTCATTGATTCAGCTATGAGCGTTAGATCATCTGCGTATAGGAGTTCCCATGGGCAGCCGGTCTTGAACTCCTCTGTTATAGCCTGAAGGGCAATAATAAATAGTAGGGAGCTAAGAACAGAGCCCTGATGGACACCAACTTTTACGCTAAACTCTTCACTATATTCGTTGTTAATTCTAACCTTACTGACTGTTTCTTTATACATGGCTTGTATAGCTCTCACAAGCCATTCGTCAACACCTAGTTTTCTAAGAGACCACCAGATAATGGAACGGGGGACTCTGTCAAAGGCTTTCATTATATATATATATATATATACATACAAATGAAAGTACAGCATATTCGAAGCTCGAGCCGCAGCTAAGCCGACGAATGCCTTCAGCAGTGCAACCAAGCACTTGGCAAGGTACAGACCTCAGAGTAATAAAATACAGTTTAAAGGGCTTTGCAAATTGAAGATAGCGACCACTAATTCAGCTGCGTGATCTGTAGCAACGAAAAAACTGACTCATGAGAAAAAATACATACTCATATATCCATATATATATATATATATATATATAACAAATCTGGACCATCACTTCGAAATCCGCTTGTAGTGTATATAAGTTAAGTTTCTGGAAGATTATATATATATACTTATATATATATACATATATCATCATCATCATTATTTTACGTCCGAGTATGCAAGGACCCCTCTTTGTTTCAGACATGGATGACCAAAATAATTCCGTCTCCCACACACCTCCAACCCATCTATTTCACCTACCCAACTTCAGAGTTGGTACCATGAACGTAGGCACATTGAAAGGTTGCTCAAATGAGGTTGTAGAGATGATTGAAGGTAAAGAAGTTGATGTTTGTTGTATTCAAGAGACTAGGTGGAGAGGTGGGTCTGCTAGATTCATTGTGGGTAAAAAACGATGCTATAGACTTTTTTGGGTGGGAAATGACAATGGACTGGGTGGAGTAGGAATTATGTTAGCTTAAAAATGGGTAGATAAGGTAATTGACGTAAATAGAGTGAATGACAGAATAATTAAAATAAGACTAGTTCTAAATAGAACTACTGTGACAATAATATCCGCTTATGCAACCCAATCTGGTCTACCTCGCATTATAAAGGACAGGTTCTATGAGTCGCTAATGCACACTACATCCCAAAAGACCGACAGCGACTACTTAATTATTGCTGGCGACCTAAACGTTGGACAACATAGTGATGGCTATGATGGAATCCATGGAGGATATGGGTTTGGTAATAGAAATGAGGAAGGCTTCAGAATCCTGGAATTCTGTGACACTAATAACCTTACTATCTGTAGCACAAACTTCAAAAAACGAGACAATCACTTGATCACCTATAGATCAGGGGAACACGCCAGCCTGATAGATTATATCTTTACTAGAAGACGTGACAAAGTGTCTGTTGTAAACACTAAATCCCTCCCCCATGAAGAATGCACCTCCCAACATAACCTAGTAGTTAGTGACCTCATAGTCAGGAATAGACGTACTCGACAACAGGAGGATTACCTTAAGGAGAGGAATATGGAAGTTGAAGGACCCCACAGCCAGTGACAAATTTAAAAGCTTAGTGCTTGATGCTTTTGAAAGGAAGAGCAATTAGAGACGTACAATATAGAGGAACAGTGGGAATTCTTGAAAGTGAACCTGCTGAAAGCAACCGATGAAATCTGTGGCTGGAGCAGACCTATTGGCAGGAGGAGAGTAACTTGGTGGTGGAACAGTAAGGTGGAGGAGACAATCAAGGCCAAACAGCAGGCTTGGAAAGTATGGCAGGATGGGGGAAGTAGAGAACACTATCAAGTGGCCAGGAGAGAATCTAGGAGACAAGTGTACCTTGCAAGAAGGGAAGCAGAGGATAGAAAGTTCAAGCATGTTCTACAACGTGAGGTTGTTCAGGGTTGCTTGATAATGTGTCAAGGAAAACCATGATATTGTTGGGGAGAAGTGTGTCACTACGAGATACTATTAAATGAGGAGAATAAATGGGAAAAAGATAGTCTGCCCCAAATCGATCCAATAGAAGGACCAGCGGTGCAAGTTAAAGGTAGTATAATAAGTAAGGCAATCAAAGATATGAAGACAGGTAAGGCAGCTGGGCCTTTGGAGATAGTTGCTGAGATGTTGAAAGCATCTGGAATGGTGGGACATACTACGGTCACCCGTATAGTAAATCAAGTAATACAGAATGGGGTCATACTGAAGGACTGACATAGCAGCATCATCATTAACTGCTACAAGGGTAAAGTGGATGCTCTAGATAGGGAAACTATAAAGGTATTAAGTTAATTGACCAGGTCATGAAGGTCACAGAAAGAATTATAGCACACTTAATCAGAGATCGAATTGATCTAGATGAAATGCAGTTTGGGTTTGTGTTAGGTACCACAGACGCTCTTTTCCTAAAAGTTTACCCCTCTACTTAGCTTTTGTAGGCCTGGAGAAAGCCTTTGACAAAGTCCCCCGCTCCATTATCTGGTGGGCTCTTAGAAAACTAGGTGTAGATGAATTGCTTGTGAGAGCTATACAAACCATGTATGAAGAAACAGTCAGTAAGGTTAGAATTAACAATGAATATAGTGAAGAATTTAGACTAAAAGTCAGTGTTCATCCTATTTATTATTGCCCTTCAGCCTATAACAGAGGAGTTTAAGACCGGCTGCCCATGGGAACTTCTATACGCTGATGATCTATCTCTCATAGCTGAATCTATGGCTGAACTAGAGTAGAAATTCCAAACATGGAAGCATGGCCTAGAATCAAAAGGCCTTAAAGTTAGCTTGTCTAAGACATAATCTAGTATATAGAAAGGAAAATAGGGCACAGGTGTCCTCTGGGAAATGGCTATCCTCAGTGTGTAGGAACGGAGTAGGCAGAAATTCAATTTTATGTCCCAAATGTAAAGTTTGGGTGCATAAAAGATGTAGTGGGGTCACAGGTAAGCTATCTAAGAATGTAGATTTTATATATGGCCGATGCTCAGGTGCAATAAGTAGCAAGTGCCCACAGGATACTAGCTCCTTCCACTGCCCAGATGGTTCTATAGAAATAGTGGACACCTTCCGTTACCTGGGTGACAAAATCAGCAGTGGTGCAGGGTGTTCTGAAAGTACAGTCAGAACGGGATGGAAAAAGTTCAGATAGCTTATACCACTGTTGGCCGCTAAAGATTTCTCACTAAAAATGAAAGGCAGATTGTATGATGCCTGTATACGAACAGCAATGCTACATGGCAGTGAGACATGGGCATTGTGTGCAGAGGACCATTGTGTACGCAAACGGCAAAGCATAAATGAACTAAGTGAGAAATTAGGAATAAGAGGGATCAGATGCTGTTTACTTGAGAGAAGACTACGTTGGTATAATCAGGTGATGCACATGAAAGACAACAGCTGTATAAAAAAGTGCAGGGTGATCAAAACTGTTGGAAGTTACGAAGTAGTAGACCCAGAAAAACCTGGGACAACATGATAAATTTCGACCTTGCAGACTTGCACCTCTCTAAGACAATGTCACTGGATCCAGATTTTTGGAGCCACGCAGTAATACAGAAGACCCGCCTTTCCTATGTACAAAGTGAAACCTACAGTCACTAGTCACCTCTTAACCAAATATACACCCCAATCCACTACCCCTACTCCATCCTCCCACTCACACCAACACCACCCGCTCTCAGTAAAGTTGGTACCACAACATCCAGTCCAAATTAATGAGATAAGGAGATCGAGATCATGTAGGTAACACGGTAAAAAGTTCCCAGTCCACACTGTAAATGTGGTTGGTGTTAGGAAGGGCATCCAGCTACAGAAAATCTGCCAGATAGTCCTATACGAGTGAGACACGATCACCCGACCAATCTTGCCTCAATTGGGATAACTCCCGTCTAACCCATGCTATCGTGGAAGATAGATGTTAAACGATGATGAGGATGATGATGGCAATATATATATATATATATAATATGTATAATATATGTATATATATATATAATATGTATAATATATGTATAAATATAATATATATAATATATTTATATATATATATGTATAATGTATGTATATATAATGTATATGTATCTAAACTATAATAAAGGAACGTCTGCGGGATTGTGTAAGGTTTATTTTTTTTATCCCGTTTGTAAAATATGTTGGATTACTTTGAATGAATGAATATTACATAATTTATCTACTAAATTTCGTAAAAATAAATAATTTTAAATTGACTTCTTTTCAAAATTGCACTTCCGGTATATCGTCGCCACCACCCCCATTTCAACTACCATATAGAAAGAGAGAGTTTGTTATGAGAGAGATTATGATTTTCTACATGCTGACGTGTATGAGTGTGCACATACATACATCTATATGTATGAGTATATAACTATTATGAGTATATAACTATAATCGCGCAAACACAAACTTATAAAAATACACTTTCATGGACATAATTCACACAAACATACATACATTCACACATACTTTCACACAAACATACATTCACACATATACTTTCACACAAACATACATATATTCACACTTATACATTTACACAAACACACACATACAGTCATGATAGCTTTTGGTTTAACTGGAAATGGGAGGGTAAAACAAGTATAACGTTTTATTTATTTATTAACTCTTTTTTTTTTAAACTCATCTAAACTATAATAAAGTAAGGAGCGCGGGACTTCTTAAAAATTTCTGAAATGTCAACACTTCCGGTTGGCCATCGGTTAAATAAACGTACTAATTTTCTGTCACTAATTTTCTCCTAATGCAGCTTATATATAATATCGTCTTTTTTAATGTATCATGGATTACGTTACTGATTAGATAAGACAGTGTAACGCAGTCTTCGTTCAATTTCTATATATTATATATTATCAATTACGATTTTATTTGATGTATCATATCTACATGTATATATACCTGCATATAATATCAATATACACACTACACATGCTAGCAGAAAACCACCGGAAGGGTGGTTTTTCTGCTAATATATATAATATATATATATGATATATATACATATATATATATAATATATATGTATATATATAATATATATACATGTTCATGCTAGCGTGGGAGATAGACGTTAACCGATGATGATAATCATCATCATCATCATCATCATCATCATTCTACGTCCGCTTTTCCCTGCTTGCAAGGGTGGGACGGGAACTGATTCTGGCTTAATTTCTACAGCTGGATGCCCTTCCTAACACCAACCTTATTTACAGTGAGTGCTGGGTGCTTTTTTTCCGTGGCACCTCCACGACCACTTTGCAGTGGAATGATATGGACCCCAGCCTCTATCATCTCATTTCTACAGCTGAGTAAACTGGAGCAATGTGAAATAAAGTGTCTTGCTCAAGGAAACAACACATCACCCAGTCTGAGAATTGAACTCACAACCTTTCGATTGCAACGCCAATGCTCTAACCACTAAGCCATGTGCCTCCATATATAATATATATGTATATATATAATATATATATATATATATAATATATATACATGTATATATATAATATATATATGTATATATATTATATATATAATATATATACATCATTTCATTTCATTACATGTATATATATAATATATATATATATATATACGATATTAATAAATGGAAACTATATTTATAAAACCATATTTATTTCATTATACATATTTCAGGGATACCAAATTAAATTATGGTATGCCTTCATCAGACAAAATACAATATATAACAGTTTTACAAATAAGCTTTGACGTACCCATTTAAAATGCAACCATTATTTTTGGAAGCCATCTGGATAGTGAGTTGTTTATATTATTTTAATAAGTCATAGTGTTAAGGACAATTAGAAAAAGACGGAGAGAAAGAAAAAACGTGGAGAAATATCGGCTTCCAAAAATAATGGTTGCATTTTAAAAGGGTACGTCAAAGCTTATTTGTAAAACTGTTATATATTGTATTTTGTCTGATGAAGGCATACCATAATTTAATTTGGTATCCCTGAAATATGTATAATGAAATAAATATGGTTTTATAAATATAGTTTCCATTTATTAATATTGTATATCTACTCCAAATACTTGTCGAGTGCTTTATATCAGTTATAAAAATATTTACTTGTTGTATCCCAACAATTTTAAATAGAACTTTTGCATATATATATATATATATATATATATATATATATATATAAAATAAGGTACGATGATATGAGGCATAATAGCACTTATTTATAGGAGAGTGCTAATTCTACATATGACAGAAAGATGTGTTAATATATGTGAAATAGATAGGAAAATAGAGGAAAAGGAAAGTAGAAGAGGAAAAAAGAAAGAGAATAATGAAAAAAAGAAGGAAGAAGAGAGGGAGAGAGACTTTTGATCAGGAACTCTGTCAAAATGAAAACAGCTGTAAATAATGGTTAAAAAGTAAATTGATGAGGTGTATGTGCGAATATTATAGAAGGTATTCAAATATTAGAGGCCTAAATATAGAAACTGGGTATATTATTTTATATTTTAAATACTAAAAATTGGATTAAGAAGTGTAAAAATGTAATATTAAAATAAATATAAAAAGATTTTTATAAAATAAAATAAAAATAGTCTATCTATGTCAAAATTAATAATTTCTAGTAAAAATATATATGTGAGGTATACTATTTAATTTTTATTTTATATCAACAAGTACATAAAGGAAATTGCTAGAATGATTTATAAACGTAGAGAAAATCTAATTATAATGTGTCGTCATCGGTTGTTTACAAAATCTACGAAGGTTTGATCGAAAATTTAAGGCTATACAAAGAAGATCAAAGGCTTAATATATAATGAGAAAACTAAAATAATACATTGTAGAATATAATGAAAGATGTGTAAAGATATAGGACAAGAGCTATATACTTTGTGAAAGGTCTTGTAGGATTTATGATTTAATAAAAACTAAAATTATACGAGGACTTAAATTCAAAAGAAACCTTTATCGAGACCAGGGACACCTTATCAACCTTAAGAATAAAATTAATGACCTTAATTCTTCTAAAAATGTATTAGTTCATTCTGACAAAACAAATAATTTATATGGCATAAGTAAGGATACTTATCCTTAAAGAACTAAGAAAAAATTATCGTAAAACTATGCATGATAATCTGGATTCTATCAATAGAGAAGCATATGAGATAATAACCAACCTTGGAATTGAAAAAAAAACAGAACCCTTCTTCCCATGAACTCCGAGGATTAGTCTGAAGGATCATATAAGAAATTTTCGAACCGACTTGCCTGTAAGTCTAATTGCCCCTTCTAAATCTGCCCTAGGGGTTGTTAGTAAATCCATCTTGGATAGAATTATCCCACAGGTTAGGTATAAATCTCAACTAAATTTATGGTTGGTTCATCTGAAGTAATTGACTAGTCCAATGGTATTAAAAAATAAAAACAAACTGAAATTTATTCAATTAGACATTGCCAGCTATTACTCTTCTATTTCTCCTTCTCTCCTAAACAAAGCTCTCTCATATGCTTTAAAATATACGGAAATAGTGAAGAAATAAGCATCATTCTCACCGCTAGGAAAACCATCTTGGAATTTAAGAACGAATATTGGGCAAGAGTGGATACGTCCAACAATTTCGACATCACCATAGGTTCTTCAGATTCAGCTCAACTGACCGACTTAGTTGGAATTTTCATCTTGAATTCTTTAAACCGGAAAATACCCCAACTTTGCGGTGGGATTTATCGTGATGATGCTCTCTTTACTCTCTCTAATTGTAACACTGTAAACTTCAATTTACTTAAGAAAAAAATACTTTATCTTATTTAAGCATCTTAACTTAAAAACTGAATTCGAGAATAATGATAAACTAGCAAATTTCCTTGATATATCCCTTAATCTAGATACCGGCCTATATTACCCATATAAGGATAATAAGAACTTAAATTACGTTAACTTTAAATCAAACCACCCTAATAACCTTAAAACTGCTAGAATTGAACTCACAACCTTTCGATTGCAAGGCCAATGCTCTAACCACTAAGCCATGTGCCTCCATTCATATATGTTATATATATATATATATTATATGACATTATGAAAACATTGACTTTGCTAAGTGTGTGTGTATATGTATATATATATATGTGTAAGAGAGTATTGAAGTTTGCTTGAAGCATTGTGGAATAAGATTTATTTTCTTTTGGTCGTTTTGGAAGCCTCAACTGGGGGGTTTTCCAGGGGAAACAAACGAGACGACACACGCACACACACTGGCATTCGAACGATTGTTATTGTCTGTGTAGCACCACCACCTTCCACCGACCAACAAGCGACCAGGCAGACTACTACCATACGACTATACTACACTGCTAGTACCAAAAACCAGCACAGATAAATAGTACAATGGATTGACAGCAAACGCCATCCCACTCCCACAATTAAAAGAACTACAAGAGATGTGGTGGGATAGCACTCAAACTAACAGGTAGGGAAAAATATGAATGCAGTAGATGTACATGGAAATTTGACAGTAGAAGTCACAGTGATAGACACATTTTTCAAATGCAGGTAGGTTCTATAGAAGTGGTTGATAGCTTCCGGTACCTTGGTGATTAGATTAGTATGGGAGGGGGGTATTCAAAGGCCATAGTATCTAGAATAAGGACGGTTTGGAAGAAGTTTAGGGAGCTGCTTCCTCTGTTGACAAAAAAGGGTTTCTCTCTGCATACGAAAGGCCGGTTATATGATGCTTGTGTGAGATGTGCGATGCTGCATGGTAGTGAGACATGGGCAGCAACTACAGAGGATATGCGACGGCTGGAGAGAAATGAGGCAAGCATATTCCGTTGGATGTGTAATGTGAACATGCTTGATCGACCAAGCATAGATGAGTTGAGTGAGAGATGGAGCATATAATAGTTCCCAGACTCAAGTTTCGGCCACACTTGATGCAGCAGTAGGATGCACTGCAACCTCTGTCTGCATATATTATGCAACAATGCATAATCGGCGTATGTGGCTTCATCAACGGGTATCGCCTAATCAGTAACCAATCGATCGACAGAATCCAAACCCCAGCCCATGTTGGCTATGACTGTTTGTGACGGCCGACACAGTAAAGTGATTAGCAATTGGAATCCGATACAATTCTGTCCCCCGACCAGCCACCAATTTACAAACTTTACGTGGTGGCGGGAGAATAGAAAACCAATCTTTTCGTTCCCGTCAAAAGCTCTCAGTCAATGTGTCTCAAACACAAATTATTAAGAGGTAAAAAGATGGTTATTAGAAATAGCAGTCCCACATTGATGTATAATAGAATGGTAGCATTCGGCTCAGTTCTCCAAGTCCCATAGCTAGAGGAAAGCGATAGTAACAATGGTAGTGCCAAGAACCTTTAACGGACTTTAAATGCGAGTATCTATTATACAGCGATATGGAGTAGCGAGCTGGATTGCGGCAGCCACGTGCGTAAACCAGTCTATTTCACAACTTAAGAGTGAGAGATAAAATTAATAGCAGGAATTAGAGCGCATATCAAATCAAAATCACAATAAAAAAAGTGAAAGATTGTTTAACTTACTCTCATTAGTCTGGTAGTTGGGAGATAATAATAATGAGTTGACGGATATTTATCAATGCCAGGACCGGTTGTATCTCAGTGTACTCAATAGGATACATTCCCAGAGTATACACATAGTTATTCACTTCAATACAACACACGTAAAACGGGTGCCTATAATAGTTCCTGGACTATATATTATGTATATATTATAAATAGTATATATATGATATATATATATCATCATCATCATCATCATCATTTCATTTTCCGTCGTCTTTTCCCTGCTTGCAAGGGTGGGACGAGAACTGATTCTGGCTTGATTTCTACAGCTGGATGCCCTTCCTAACACCAACCTCATTTACAGTGAGTGGTGGGTGCTATTTTTCCGTGGCGCCTACACGTCCACTTTACAGTGTGGGCTGGGTGCTTTTTGCCGTGGCACCTCCACGACCACTTTGCAGTGGAATGATAGGGACCCCAGTCCTGTCATCTCATTTCTACAGCTGAGTAAACTGGGGCAATGTGAAATAAAGTGTCTAATAGATATATGTATAATATATATATATATTATATATATATATATAATATATATATATATTATATATATATATATATATATATATATTATATATATATATATATTATATATATATATTATATATATATATAAGGAAAAAATTAGAAATAAGAGGGATCAGATGTTGTTTACTCGAGAGAAGGCTACGTTGGTACGGTCATGTGATGCGCATGAAAGACGACAGCTGTATAACAAAGTGCAGGGCAATAAAGATAGACGGTAGCCACGGAGTAGGCAGACCCAGAAAAACATGGGACGAGCTGATAAATTCCGACCTCACACGCTTACACCTCTCCAAGACAATGTCACTGGACCGAGACCTTTGGCGGTACTCAGTAATAGAGAAGACCCGCCTTACCTAAATACAAAGTAAAAACCTACTACAGTCAGTAGGCATCTCTATCAAAACACACCCCCGTCCCACCACCTCCACCCCACCCACACCGCCCCTTTCAATGTAAAGTTATGTTGGTCCCACAACATCCAGGCCGAAACAAATGAGATCGTGTAGGTGTCACGACAAAAAACACACAGTCCACGCTGTAAATGTGGCCATGTAGGCAACACGGTAAAAACCTCCCAGCCCCACACTGTAAATGTGGTTGGTGTTAGGAAGGGCATCCAGCTGTAGAAAACCCGCCAGACAGTCCACGCTGTAATGTGGCCGTGTAGGCAACATGGTAAAAACCTCCCAGCCCCACACTGTAAATGTGGTTGGTGTTAGGAAGGGCATCCAACTGTAGAAAACCCGCCAGACAGTCCTATGCGAGCAAGACAACCACTCTTGCCTCAAGTGGGAAAACCCCCATCCAAACCCATGCAAGCGTGGAACACGGACGCTAAACCTGATGATGATGATGATGATGATGATGATGATATATATATATATATACTTTGGGAGGGTCGTGTTGCCAATAAGAAACACACGCGGCAATTGCTTTCACTTCAATTTATCATAATAAATTTCCGGTTGGTTGGCTGGTTCCACAACCAGATGATTCTTTATATATTGTCAAAGTTCTTTCGTCACACATTCTGTGACCTCTTCAGTGACTGGGGATTCTTTTCTTTGTTTTTGTGCCTCTCCTTTGTTCTGTCCTACGCCATCTTGTTTTTGTGTGTGTTGTGTGCTTAGTTTGCGCATGTGTTACATCCAGGTGTCTGTGTGTTTATATTTGTTTATTTACATGTTACTGGTTGGTTGTTTGTTCTATGTGCGTGTGTGTTTTCATTTTGTCCTTAGAGAACAGTCAGGAATTAGAGAAAAACACCATGGAAAGCATCCAGCAAATAGCTAACTCCATCCACCAGAGTATTAGAGTTACTATAGACTACCCAAGTAAACACCCCAACCATCGATTACTTGCAATAGACACAGAGCTCTGGTTAGATACCGTTAATAACAAAAAACAAATCCTCCATTCCCATTATGCCAAACCCATGACTTCCAAATATGTGATCCACTGAAACTCAGCTGTTTCGGACCATACCAAAATCAACGTACTGATTGCGGATTTGGTACAGGTGATGAGAAACGTGTCCCGCATGTGCAACCCCAAAGAACTAGAAAGACACATACAACACTTCATCCACTGTATGCAGTTCTCATCATCATCACCGTTTTACGTCCGTTCTTCCACGCTAGCATGGGTTAGACGGGTTGTCCTGTTGTGGGCAGTGTGTGGTCAGCTGACCATGCCTTGCTCATACAGGAACTGATTTGGCTTGATTTCTACAGCTGGATGCCCTTCCTAACACCAACCTCATTTACAGTGAGTGCTGGGTGCTTTTTCGTGGCGCCTACACGTCCACTTTAGAGTGTGGGCTGGGTGCTTTTTTGCCGTGGCACCTCCACGACCACCTTGCAGTGGGAGGGTGTGGGGCATATTATCTATATGCTTCAGCTTGTACCCACGGGAGGTCGGGTACTCTGTATTACTGCGTGATGCCAGAGGTCACGGTCGTGTTCATCGCCTTTGAGAGGTGTAATTGGGTAAGGTCGGCTTTTATCACCTCATCCCAGGTCATCTTGGGTCTCCCCACTCCGCGGTTTCCATCGACTTTTAGTGCTCTGCACCTTTTTATGCCACTGTCATCCTTCATACGCATCACATGTCCATACCAACACAACTGCCTCTCCTGCACACAGCATTTGATTCCTCTTACGCTCAGTCTCTCTCTCAATTCATTTATGCTTTGTCGTTCGCGTATATTACTATTACACATCCATTGGAGCATGCAGGCTTCATTTCTCTCTAATCTACGTAAGTCTTCCACCTTTAGCGCCCAGGTCTCACTACCATGTAACATTGCTGTTCGGATACACGCATCATACAGTCTGCCTTTCATTTTGAGGGAGAAGCCTTTTGCAGTTAGCAGTGGCAGTAGTTCCCTGAACTTCTTCCATCCCGTTCTTACCCTAGTTATTGTACTTTCTTAACACCCACCTCCGCTGCTAATTCGGTCACCTAGGTAGCAGAAGCTGTCTACTGTCTCTACAGAGCCCTCCCAGAGATTGGTGGTCCTTGTTTCCTGTGGCTGTTTGCTGCTTGCTGTCCCAGTACAGCTACTGCATGTGAAGCCTACATTCTTAATTAAGCTTCCTGAGATCCCGCTACATCTCTTGTGTACCCATTGTTTGCATTTGGGGCAGAGAATGGAGTTTCTACCTACACCTTTCCTACATACTGAGCAAGGCCATTTCCCTGAGGGGATCTGGGTTCTGTTTTCTCGTCTACTTACCAGGACCTTAGTCTTTGTCATGTTGACTTTGAGACCCTTTCTTTCTAGTCCCTGCTTCCAAGTTTGGGATTTCTTCTCTAGTTCTACCATAGATTCAGCTATATGTGCAAGGTCATCAGCATACAGGAGTTCCCATGGGCATCCGGTCTTAAACTCCTCCGTTATTGCCTGCAGGACTATGATGAACAGGTGAGGGCTAAGAACAGAGCCCTGGTGGACACCAACCTGTACGCTAAATTCCTCGCTATACTCATTGCTAATCCTAACTTTGCTGACTGCTCCCCTATACATGGCTTGTACAGCTTTCACAAGCCATTCATCTACTCATAGTTTTCTAAGAGCCCACCAGATTACAGCACGTGGAACTCTGTCAAAGGCTTTCTCGAGATTGACGAATGCCAGGTAGAGTGGCTTACTTTTAACTAGGTACTTTTCCTGTAACTGCCTCACAAGGAAGAGGGCATCAGTGGTGCCTCTTCCTGGTACAAACCCAAATTACATCTCATCTAGTTTCACCCGGTCCCTAATCAACTGTGCTATAACTCTTTCTGTTACTTTCATGACCTGGTCCATCAGCTTTATACCTCTATAGTTCTCTGGTTACAATCAGAGAGATAAAATAAGAGTATATAGAGGAGCCAGAACCAAATGGGAAAAAATGGTAAATAATGACACAAATAGGACCTGCCCCTTGTATAGGAGCAAATTTTGGAATAGAATAGTAAGAACTAGGAATAAGGTTAATAGAATAAACTCATGGTATGATAGCAATAAATACCAGAGTGTAATGTTCATCGATACAACCCCTAGAGGTGAATTAGTTTACAAATTTAGAAGGGCCCTAGATAAACATAAACTCAATATTAAGGTAGTAGAAAGACCAGGTACCTCCATAAAAACACTTCACTTATTAGCAATACATACCCTTTTCAAAGACCTCCCTGTATAGATAAGAAATGTATAATCTGTAAATTAAGCCCCCATATTAACTGTAAAACTAGAAATGTAGTATATAGCATAAGATGTACTGAAGGACAATGTAGAGATAAGAATATAGTGTACATAGGTGAGACAGCTCGTAGTATAGGGGAACAGATAAATGAACACTGGAGAGACCTTCAAGATAGTAAAGAATCATCTGTACTCTACCAACATGCTAAAATAGAACATAAGGGTAAATTAGAGAACATAGAAATAAAAATAGAATCTACACACAGAAAAGGTGCAAACAAATTACAGAGGCAATAAACATAAATGAACTCCAACCAAAATTAAATAGAAAACATGAATGGAACAGCAACATCACAACTTACAATTAAGGACAAAATGAAAACACACACGCACATAGAACAAACAACCAACCAGTAACATGTAAATAAACAAATAAATAAACAAATATAAACACACACAGACACCCGGATGTAACACATGCGCAAACTAAGCACACAACACACACAAAAACAAGATGGCGTAGGACAGAACAAAGGAGAGGCACAAAAACAAAGAAAAGAATCCCCAGTCACTGAAGAGGTCACAGAATGTGTGACGAAAGAACTTTGACAATATATAAACAATCATCTGGTTGTGGAACCAACCAACCAACCGGAAACTTATAAATTCCTAAATTTATAAATTTATTATAATAAATTGAAGTGAAAGCAACTGGTGCGTGTGTTTCTTATTGGCAACATGACCCTCCCAAAGTATAACAATATCGGTTTCAACACACGTTTTTAGATAAAGAATCTTGCTAAACAAATTCAGAAACGAAATATATATATATATATATATATATAGACACACACACGCAGAGGTTATATTTAATTTGTTGGGATTCAACAAGCTTAAAATTTTTTATAACTGATATAAAGTACTCAACAGTTTAGTGGAGTAAATATTCCATATATTAATAAATGGAAACTATATTTATAAAACCATAATTATTTTATTATATATATTTCAAGGGAAACCAAGGCAAATTATGGTGCACTTTCATCAGATAAAATACAGATTTGTTTTATAAATAAATATTGACATACCCGGAAAAAAAGACATCCTTAACAGTTGAAGCTTTAACCGTTGTATATATATACATATATTATAAAATAACAGGAGGCTGGACTGATGTAATTCCTTAAATGTTTATTATACTATGAACATTTCAATGACTGGGTTCAGTTTCATTTATATATATAAAATAGTATATATATATATATATATATATATATATATATATATATATGTATTATATATATGTAAATATATGATATATTACTAGCTGTTTAACCCGGTTTTACCTGGGAGATTTGGTTCAATGATAAGAATTCAACTTCTTTTCTCCACCAAGAAACCAACAAAAATCACAAAAAGGGAACACGAAAAACAAAAAATATTAAGAATAACAAACCGGAATCATAATAAATTTATTGTCAAATAAGGTTGAAAACTTTTTCCATCCCGTTCTGACTCTGGCTACTGTACTTTCAGAACACCCTGCACCACTGCTGATTTTGTCACCCAGGTAACGGAAGGTGTCCACTATTTCTATAGAACCATCTGGGCAATAGAACGAGCTAGTATCCTGTGGGCACTTACTACTTATTGGACCTGAGCATCGGCCACATATAAAATCTACGTTCTTAGATGGTTTACCTGTGATCGCACTACATCTTTATATATATACTAGCAGAATGGCCCGGCGTTACTCGGGATTTGCTCTAGGGTTCTTATATATTTGATATATATTTATCCTTATTGAGCCTCGTGAAATACGTTTATTCATATTTTGTTATTGTGTATGAAAAAATATTTGTACACGAATATATAATTATATATCTATCTATATATCTAAAACAGAGAATGTCTGTCTGTCACCTCACTAAAACTTGAGAACCACCCAGCCGATTGTTTTCAAACTTTACACATGTAATACTTATGGTCCTGTGAGTGTTTTGAACAAAAAATATTTCAAATTTTCAATGACCTAGGGATCGCATTAGGTGATTTAGCGATCTCTTTCTATAATTCTTAGTCTTTCTTTTTAGATAGATACATAGATATAACGTTGCACCCTTATAATATCTGTCTGTATGTCTGGCTGTCTACATTACGTCATTATGACGCGATCAGTGTGTGTTGTATATAGATATGTATCGTAATGCAGACAGCAAGACATATAGCTTTCCTTCCCCTCTTCCACCGTCTCTCTCTCTCTCTCGCTCTCCTGCTATCCCCTCTTTTAGTCTGTCTGTTTCTTTCACTCTCACTCTTTCTCTTTATAACTCACTCACATTAATACTAAAGGGTTAAGGTATTGTTCTCAAAACAAATAATATTAAATCTATGAGATTTTTATGATGTGAGATAAAGCCTTTACCATGAAAATAATATTGTATATATAGAGTAATGTAAATGCTAAAGGGTTAATTCCATCAGACCATGTGAGAGAGTTTATAATCACTCACACACACATACACACTCACGCATGCAAACGCACATAAACTCACACACACACGCAATAGTTATTCCACTGTCATGTATCTTTGACGCATACAACTCTCAAAAGACGGTGTCTGTCACTCTCTCTCTCTCCTGCTATCCCCCTCTTTTAGTCTGTCTGTTTCTTTCACTCTCACTCTTTCTCTCTGTTACTCGTTCACATTTCTCCCTTCTATCGAAAAACGCTATGACGAATGAGGAGGAGGAGTAGAGAGCCACTTCACTTCGCCTCTCCGTTTCTTTCTTTCTCCTCTCACTCTCTCATTATGTACAGACATTGGCCACTTCACTAATTCGAATCCTAGGTCAGAATAATTTGAAATTTTTTGCTCAAAACACTTCCGGGGCCATACGGGTTACATGTGTAAAGTTTGAAAAAAAACGGTTGGGTACTTCTCGAGTTTTAGGGAAACAGACACACAGACAGACATCCTCTGTTTTATATATATATCATCATCATCATTTCATTTTACGTCCGCTTTTCCCTGCTTGCAAGGGTGGGACGGGAACTGATTCTGGCTTGATTTCTACATCTGGATGCCCTTCCTAACACCAACCTCATTTACAGTGAGTGCTGGGTGCTTTTTTGCCGTGGCACCTCCACGACCACTTTGCAGTGGAATGATATGGACCCCAGTCCCTATCATCTCATTTCTACAGCTGAGTAAACTGGAGCAATGTGAAATAAAGTGTCTTGCACAAGGAAACAACACATCACCCAGTCTGAGAATTGAACTCACAACCTTTCGATTGCAAGGCCAATGCTCTAACCACTAAGCCATGTGATATATATATATATTATTTATATATATATATATATATATATATATATATATATATATATATTATATATATATATATATATATATTATATATATATATATATTATTTATATATATATATATATATATTATTTATATATATATATATATTATTTATATATATATATATATTATATATATATATTATATTATTTATATATATATTATATAAATGAAGTAATTCCGTCGGAAAAGTCCAGGAAGAAAGTGCTCTATGTAGGTAACAGAGCTTAATAGTTATGTAATAAACAACATAAGGCAATTATTCCATTTACCAGTGGTTTCTTAAAAGCAAAGAATTTTGCTTTCAATCATCAGAATGAAAAAACCTGGTCTGTTTATTGAATTTGGATTTTAAAAGCAAAAATGCAATCTATATGAAAGTGAGGCTGGAGAAGGAAGAAGGAAAGGAAAAATAAAATAAAAAAATAAAAATAAAAACACACTTGCAAACACACACACACACAAATGTATACATACATACACACACACATATATATATATATACATACACTCATACATACACACATATATATACATATATATGTGTATATATATACACACATACACATACATATACACATACATACACACACTCTCACACATAAATATACATATACAAATACATAAATACATACATACGTATACACAAATACATACACACACATATACATATATACACACATATACATACATATAACCCCACCCACACCGCCCCTTTCAATGTAAAGTTATGTTGGTCCCACAACATCCAGGCCGAAACAAATGAGATCGTGTAGGTGTCACGACGAAAAACACACAGTCCACGCTGTAAATGTGGCCGTGTAGGCAACACGGTAAAAACCTCCCAGCCCCACACTGTAAATGTGGTTGGTGTTAGGAAGGGCATCCAGCTGTAGAAAACCCGCCAGACAGTCCACGCTGTAATGTGGCCGTGTAGGCAACACGGTAAAAACCTCCCAGCCCCACACTGTAAATGTGGTTGGTGTTAGGAAGGGCATCCAACTGTAGAAAACCCGCCAGACAGTCCTATGCGAGCAAGACAACCACTCTTGCCTCAAGTGGGAAAACCCCCGTCCAAACCCATGCAAGCGTGGAACACGGACGCTAAACCTGATGATGATATATATATATATACATATATACACACATACATATATACATATACACATACATACATAGCTATACAATTATACACATACAAATACGTACATATCACAAACATGCACAACCAAATACAAACACACACACATATATATGTGTGTGTGTGTAAAACTCAATGTTAGATAATTCATATGAACCTTATATAACTCCAAAATATACATATACATCATCATCATCATCATCATTTTACGTCCACTTTTCCCTGCTTGCAAGGGTGGAACGGGAACTGATTCTGGCTTGATTTCTATAGCTGGATGCCCTTCCTAACACCAACCTCATTTACAGTGAGTGCTGGGTGCTTTTTTGCTGTGGCACCTCCACGACCACTTTGCAGTGTAATGATAGGGACCTCAGTCCCTATCATCTCATTTCTACAGCTGAGTAAACTGGAGCAATGTGAAATAAAGTGTCTAGCTCAAGGAAACAACACATCACCCGGTCTGAGAATTGAACTCACAACCTTTCGATTGCAAGGCTAATGCTCTAACCACTAAGCCATGTGCCTTCATAAACAACATAAGACAATTATTCCATTCACCAGTGGTTTCTGAAAAGCAAAAGATTTTTGCCTTCAATCATCAGAATGAAAAAAACCTGGTCTATCCATATATATATATATACACACATATATGTATATACACATACACATACATTTTGGTATGTGAAGGGTAAGACAAAAAAAATATATGGGGGGGAAAAGGAGGGGGGAAAAATGACATAGGAAAAGGTTAAATATAAGGGGAGATAAGGGAGAAAAAGAATACAAGAGTACAGAACGTGGATTCAGCAGGTAAAAAAAAACCGTAGTAGAAGTAAAGAGCAGAGAAGGAGTTCAAGGCAGTTGAGTTATCATAGGAATGTCAATCCAGTTACAGATCAGATGTGATTTCAGATGAGGACAACATCTGAAGATCTCGGTCTTTGAGTTTAGGCAAGCAGAAGTGGCTCTCAAGTTTAGCAAAATCCTATATTTTTCTGTGGTACACAAAGAACAATTCTTTGTGCCTCTTTGGTACTTCCTCAAATGGTCTAAGATAGACCAAATCTGTTGTTTATGAGGCTAAAATAACACCGTTAATCAACAACCAGCCAGCCAGGAGTGAACGATATGTCGGCATGACCCAGGACAGGTTTAAAACCAGGTTTTACTCACATGTCGCTTCTTTTAAGCACTCCGATAAACGAACAACGGCCCTCGCAAGTAAGGTGTGGGAATTCAAGGATAGTAACATCCCGTACTCTATCGATTGGTCTATCTTAGACCATTCTAGGGAGTACCAAAGGGGCACAAAGAATTGTTCTTTGTGTACCACAGAAAAATATAGGATTTTGCTAAACTTGAGAGCCACTTCTGCTTGCCTAAACTCAAAGACCGAGATCTTCAGATGTTGTCCTCATCTGAAATCACATCTGATCTGTAACTGGATTGACATTCCTATGATAATTCAACCGCCTTGAACTCCTTCTCAGCTCTTGTATTCTTTAACCTTTTCCTATGTCACCCCCCCCCCCCCCCCATATATTTTTTTTTCCTTACCCTTCACATACCAAAATGTATGTGTATGTATGTGTATATATATATATATATATATATTATTTATATATATTATATATATATATTCTGAGTTCAAATCCCGCCGAGGTTGACTTTGCCTTTCATCCTTACGGGGTCAATAAAATAAAGTACCAGTAATGCACTGGGTAATTGCTGGCCTTGTGCCTAAAGTAGAAACAATTATATATATATATTATATATATATTATATATATATATATATATTAGCACATGGCTTAGTGGTTAGAGCATTGGCCTTGCAATCGAAAGGTTGTGAGTTCAATTCTCAGACCGGGTGATGTGTTGTTTCCTTGAGCAAGACACTTTATTTCACATTGCTCCAGTTTACTCAGCTGTAGAAATGAGATGATAGGGACTGGGGTCCATATCATTCCACTGCAAAGTGGTCGTGGAGGTGCCACGGCAAAAAAGCACGCAGCACTCACTGTAAATGAGGTTGGTGTTAGGAAGGGCATCCAGCTGTAGAAATCAAGCCAGAATCAGTTCCCGTCCCACCCTTGCAAGCAGGGAAAAGCCGACGTAAAATGAAATGATGATGAATGATGATGATTTATATATATATATATATATAATGTATATATGATATGTATATATCATATATACATATCAGGTAGGAACTCCATTCTTTGCCCCAAATGCAAACAATGGGTACACAAGAGATGTAGCGGGATCTCAGGAAGCTTAATGAAGAATGTAGGATTCACATGCAGCAGCTGTGCTGAAACAGCAAGCAAACAGCCACAGGAAACAAGTACCACCAATCTCTGGGAGGGCCCTGTAGAAACAGTAGACAGCTTCTGCTACCTAGGTGACCGAATTAGCAACGGAGGTGGGTGCTCAGAAAGTACAATAACTAGGGTAAGAACGGGATGGAAGAAGTTTAGGGAACTACTACCACTGCTAGCTGCAAAAGGCTTCTCCCTCAGAATGAAAGGCAGACTGTATGATGCGTGTATCCGAACAGCGATGTTGCATGGTAGTGAGACCTGGGCGCTGAAGGTGGAAGACTTACGTAGATTAGAGAGAAACGAAGCCTGCATGCTCCGATGGATGTGTAACAGTAATATACGTGAACGACAAAGCATAAATGAATTGAGAGAGAGACTGAGCATAAGAGGAATCAAATGCTGCGTGCAGGAGAGGCGGTTACGCTGGTATGGACATGTGATGCGTATGAAGGATGACAGCTGCATAAAAAGGTGCAGAGCACTAGAAGTTGATGGAAACCGCGGAGTGGGGAGACCCAAGATGACTTGGGATGAGGTGATAAAAGCCGACCTTACCCAACTACACCTCTCAAAGTCAATGACACACGACCGTGACTTCTGGCGTCACGCAGTAATACAGGGTACCCGACCTCCCATGGGTACATGCTGAAGCATATAAACAATATGCCCCCCCCCCCCCACCGCAAGGTGGCCGTGGAGGTGCCACGGCAAAAAAGCACCCAGCCCACACTGTAAAGTGGACGTGTAGGCGCCACGAAAAAGCACCCAGCACTCACTGTAAATGAGGTTGGTGTTAGGAAGGGCATCCAGCTGTAGAAATCAAGCCAGATCAGTTCCTGTATGAGCAAGGCATGGTCAGCCGACCAGACACTGCCCACAACAGGACAACCCGTCTAACCCATGCTAGCGTGGAAGAACGGACGTAAAACGGTGATGATGATGATATATACATATGATATATATATATATATACGTAAAATAGATGTAAAATAAAATGAATACATATGATATATACATATAATATATATTATATATATATATACATATGATATATATATATATATATATATTATATCTTATATATTATATATATATATATATATTTGTATATATATATGCTAGGAATTATAGGTATTTCTTCAGAAATACCTATAATTCCTAGCAGACACCTGACGATGGATATTCCTCTCTTTCGCCCATAACTGCATTAGATACGTAGCTATAACGTCTCACCCTTATAGTATGTCTCTGTATGTCTGGCTGTCTGCATTAGATACATAGCTATAATGTTGCACACTTATAATATCTGTCTGTCTGGCTGCCCGTCTGCATTGACTTCTCTTCTAACCAACTTTTAATTAATTCAGTGTAAAGATACCGCACACCCTCTCAATAATTAATTATATATATATATATAATTAATTATATATATATATAATATATATATATAATTATATATATATATATATATATAATTTTTCCTTTCATTGTCAGGGAACGTCTTCACAAACCAAAGTCTCATCTTCCTGTTTTCCTTCGGTTGCAACGTTTTTCAAAATATTTACTTCTGCGTTCACAGATTGATTTTTTTAGTTTCAGAAGATCCCGTTAAGGGTGAAAGCAGCGATTCTTTGCTTAAACTTTAATCTGTTATTTTAATATATATATATATATAATTATATATTTGTGTACATATATTTTTGCATACACAAAAACAAAATATAAAAAAACGTATTTCACAAAAGCAGTTGGCTTATCGTCAGTTGTATGTAGCATGCTTTAGGGTGAGCTCGCCAAACAATCTCTTCATCTTTGCTCTCGAGGGCTGAACAAAAAATATTGTATACTCTGAGGCTCTAACAATGTAATTTATGCATTTTCTGCTACTTGGAATTTCTATTATGGTTGTACAAATTATTGTAAAGTTTGTTGAAAAATGTGTTCTCTGTTCAGTCTTTATTGTTGTAACTATCCATTTTCTTTAATGTACTGGCTGCTGAACTGGGGAATCCTAAAAACTATTCAAACCCAACATTAGAGCACGTTAACCCTCCCCCACCCTCGCTGACTTGAGAGGGTGTGCTGTTTCTTTGCACTGGAGTGTAGGGGGGATTCCTGAAAAGATAAAATGCTGGTATACCTAGCCGGGCTCCGGCCGGACGGGCCAGCTAGTATATATTATATATATGATATATATATTATATATATACAATATATATGATATGTATATGTTTTATATATGATAATTAATTATTCTAGAAGCTTCCTCCATCTCCCTCGCTAACTTTGCGAACATTTTGCTCCCCCCCCCCCCCCTGCCTGTGCGCAAGTATAAAATAAACCTTGCTGGGATCCCAAGGACAGAATTTATCTGTCTATCTAATCACTCTTACAGACGATATGTCGATTTTGAGAATGTAAGCAAAACACTTCTTTCCCGTAGTTGACTCAATAAGCAGTATTTTAAACTTCTACTTATGCTAGTCTAGAATTCAAATTCTCCGTTTTTGTCTTGGATTTTCAATTAATATTTAACATGTTTTTTTTTATGATATATCCCATTCTGTTGGACCCTTCCTAAAAACTAACCTTCTCCTAAAGTTACCCATTTCCCGCCCCCACCCACCCACCCCCCATTGCTATATGGCCAACCATAACTCAGCGGCTTATAGTAAAGTTCTCTAACAAATCAGTATAGCAAAGCTACCACCTCGGTTACTACTCCTTAAGTTTAGACCTGTTTGATGGGTGGACTGGAATGTGGAAAGTCTAAGCTCTCAATGACAATGTCACAGATAAAGATAAATTCACCTCCCACTGCAGGACAAGAATGCAAAGACCCCTCTTTATTTCAGACACGGATGACCAACATAATTCCATCTACCACAGCCCTCCCTGCCCCTCCAACCCTCTCAACTTCAGAGTTGGTACCATGAACGTAGGCACATTGAAAGGTCGCTCAAATGAGGTTGTAGAGATGCTTGAACGTAAAGAAGTTGATGTTTGTTGTATTCAAGAGACTAGGTGGAGAGGTGGGTCTGCCAGATTCATTGTGGGTAAAAAATGATGCTATAAACTTTTCTGGGTGGGAAATGACAACGGACTGGGTGATGTAGGAATTATGTTAGCTTAAAAATGGGTAGATAAAGTAATTGACGTAAATAGAGTGAATGACAGAATAATTAAAATAGGACTAGTTCTAAATAGAACTACTGTGACAATAATATCCGCTTATGCACCCCAATCTGATCTACCTGACGTTATAAAGGACAGGTTCTATGAGACGCTAATGTACACTACCTCCCAAATAATCGACAGCGACTACTTAACTATTGCTGGCGACCTAAACGGTCACGTTGGACAACATAGTGATGGCTATGATGGAATCCATGGAGGATATGGGGTTGGAAATAGGAATGAGGAGGGCTTCAGAATCCTGGAATTCTGTGACGCTAATAACCTAACTATCTGTAACACAAACTTCAAAAAACGAGAAAACCACTTGATCACTTATAGAT
>OZ024754.1:18140998-18315998 GCA_964016885.1 Eledone cirrhosa | reverse complement strand
GTCATGCAGACAAAGTTTCCAGCGACAACATTGGTCTTAGGTGTCGTCATGCCACCTCACTTCTTCCCTGAGGGCCTCAAGCTGAACACCGATGGCTACATCCGCGTTCTGAGCGAGGTAGTAAAGCCCTGGAACGACCAGGTAGCTGCAGGTAGGCCGTACGTGTGGCAGCAAGACTCAGCGCCCTGCCATACTAGCCGAAAGACCCAATACTGGCTGTCAGAGAACTTCGTCGACCACACTTCACCTGACATCTGGCCTCCCAGCTCGCCTGACTGCAACCCCCTCGACTTCTTTGTGTGGGGCGCAGTGGAACGAGACACCAACAAATCTAGCTGCAATACGAAAGACGATCTGAAGGCCAGGATCACAAGTGCCTTTAGGGGCCTAAAGTCGGGGGATAGTGACAAAAGCCTGTAGCCGGTTTTGAGGCCGTCATCAAAACCAATGGCGGGTTTATCGAGTGAGATCGAAAGAACAAGTCATGAAGACAAACTGACCCAAGTTTGATAAATATATCTTAAAAAATAAAACTACTGTGTTATTTTTTCCTAGACAGTAATCTTGCGAACAAATATCGTCTGCACTCTGTATGTGTATATATATACATATATATAAATAATCGTCTGCACCCTGTATGTGTGTGGGTTTCATGTCATTCTTTCATTTTTCAAAATGTAAAATTAGAACCCAATTTCTGTAAATATTTCTCAACAGGTAATTAGTTATATTTCAGTGAAGGTTTATCTATATTTGTTCTATTTGTTGTTTATTTTACCATGTTGTAAATAAATAGATTGTGTATGTCTGTATCTATCTATCTATATATATGTGAAGGCGCATGGCTTAGTGGTTAGAGCATTGGCCTTGCAATCGAAAGGTTGTGAGTTCAATTCTCGGACCGGGTGATGTGTTGTTTCCTTGAGCAAGACACTTTATTTCACGTTGCTCCAGTTTACTCAGCTGTAGAAATGAGTACCAGCCTGCCCGCCCAGCCAGTGGGATGGCGTTATCTTATGGCTAAATCAGCACGACGTGCTGTGACCAGCGGCGTGTGACCGACAGACTGGTCAGTCAAGGTGATATATATATATATCTATATATATCTATATATATATATATATATATATATCTTTCTCTGTATATGTGTATGTATATATATATAAGTATATATATATATTTATTTATATATGTGTATCTCTCCTCTCTCTCTCACTCTCCCTCTCTCTCATATATATATATATATATATGTATATATATATATATATAATGTAGATGGAATGGTTTTTGTTATTACCTGGAGGAGCACTAGTTGTAATATTATGTCTATTGAAATCTATGGTTTTTGCTCTGCCAAATAGTTTTATTGATATCTCATCCGTAATGTTATTTGTATAAATGTGGTTCTTCTGTTTGTTTGTTTTTCTTCACCGTTTCTTTAGTCTAAAATATTACAAAAAATTACCATTTGTAAGTGATATCTTCTAAAATTTAATTATTGGCTATCTTACAATCATCATTTAGAAACCAAAATGAAATTCTACTACATTTTCATTTGGGAGTTAGCTACTGAATTTTAAATTTAGCTTCGTGCATTTTAACATTTGAGTAATGTACATATGTGTTTTAGAATCCAATAAAGTAATATTTCTGATTTCTGGTGTCAAATTTATATCTTGGCCTCCTGTTTACTTATTTCCTACAGAACTTCACATCTCAACATTATTAGCCTTCACCCCCTGCTATGAGAGCTATGTATGAGTGTGTTGGCGTTAGTCATACTTAATGGGTAGATGCTCTCAAAGAAAATTTGCCAATTAATCTAATAAATAGACAACAACTAGCTGATTATATTTTTTTAAGGAAAATATTTCCATTCTAATAACATTTCTTCATTTCTATTCAAATGTTCTAAAGTTAGAACCTATTTTTTTAAAATCTTGTTTCTCCCATTATCTTATTCAGGCATTATTATTCAGCACATTTTCATACTAGTATGTATTTAAAATCTATTATATTGTTATATTATAAATATTTAGTCTGCTTTAAACCATGTAATGTTATTTCTATTATCTCTCATTTTGTTTACACACAAAATTTTAATGATTTGTAATATTTTCTTCTGTCAGAAATCAATTTCTTTTTTCCACTCATGTTTATCAAACGATGGGGTGGTGGTCTTCTTTAAATCTTGGGAGATATTAACAGAGAAAAATGAAACAATATCCATTCCTCGATTTCAACTGGTTTCCAAAATCTTTTAGATATTTCTACAGTCTGATAAGTGAAGAAAATGATTGAATTTTTGTTTTTTCTTTAATGTCATTAATGTCGGTCTTAAGAATGTTCCTATTCTTTAAATTACATAATAAAGAGGTTGGATCCTAATTCAGTTTCTACTGAAATCTTTCATTGTTAATTATGTATGAGAACATTGAATAGATAACATATTTCACATGTTTGAAATAACATTGGCTGTTGGCCAGTATATTCACCTTAACCCACATTCAATTTACCTGAGTCCACCCATACTAAAGTGTCTCCTATTTAAATTAAAATCACAATGACAATCCCATAATACAAATGATGATATTGTGAGATATTTTATCATGGTCAACACCTATATAATATACCTATGTAGAAAGTTACAGGTATTTTGCTGAATCTCTCCTCCGAAATATTTAAAATTAATTGAAATATGTTCAATCCTACCTATTTGAAATATAGTCATGATAAATGGATTAAGTCATATTTTATTTTTAAAATGTAAAATCTAAGACATTCTTTTGTTCTATTTTTTCCCTCCCTTAAATCATTTGGTGCTTTCCTAACTTCACACATCTCTTTAAATATTTAATATTACTTGTCAAAGATAAGCTATAATGTTTTCATGAATGCCTTGTTATAATTTATTGAAGGCAAAGAGTGCTGCTGTGGCTAAGAAGTCTTCTCTGTTATATAATCATTTGTGTGTGTGTAGCTATCTTTCTAGATAGATAGATATATCTTATTCTACTGCATTTTAAGAAAGCAAGAACACATTAGTTTAGTAATCACAGTAGTTTTGTCTTCAGACACAGACAACATAACTTATAATGTCATTAATTCTTTTAAATTAATTTAATTAACAGTAATGATTCAATATTATTTTTTCCCCTTTGTTAATAAATTTTATCTGAGTCAATTAGTGGAGGAGGTGGGTATAATACCTCTTCATACTGGGAGATAGTATCATTCTTAAAATACATTCTCAATATTTTGAAAATATTTAAAATGCTTTTATTGTAAAAACTGAGGCAGTGTTATGAATTTTTCTCTAAATTCTTTTATTTCAAAAGCTTATTCTTATTGAGTTTGTGCTTGGATCCAGTAACCTTGAGACTCGATTACAACATATGAGATTTTCACCTAGAACACTATATTTAGTTATTTCCATTTAACTCTACTGGTTGTTTGTTGTTGATGTGTTTTTGCTTCTGTTTTTTAGGCAATGTTTTACAGTCAGTTGCCCTTCCTGACACCAATCCTTTTAGTTGCAGGGATACACATGGTTTTAATATTATAATAAATAAAAACTACCCATCTAACTGATGGTAGCATGGAAAATGGATGTTGACCCTTTAGCATTTAAACCAGCCATATCTGGCCAGAATTCTCTTACCTCTTTCTCTTCAAACTGGCTGTAACCAGCCACTCATACTGATGTTAATGTAGTGTTCTCAAAATAAATAATATCAAATTCTCATAGATTCAATATTATGTGAGATAAAGGCTTTACCATGAAAATATATTAGTATATATAGAGTAATATAAATGCTAAAGGGTTAAATGGTGATGATGATACATACACACAGAGCAACTACTATTAGTTGTGGGTTAGAAGGTCAGCATTTTTTCTTCGTTAAATATATTTTGTAATAATAGTTTTATTGGCCCTCGTTAGATCAACCGGGTGCAGTGTTAGTGATTAGGACGATTCTTATAAGAAGTATTTAGTTGGCTTAGAGTACAACTGACTTGTTTTTAGTAAAACCAAGGAGCTTGTGTGTGTGACGGTGGGGGAGTATTGTTTTATCAGCAACAGCACTATAATCCCTAGCAATTTCCCGTCTATGACTTTCTTTGCTTTAAATGAAAATTTATCTGTAACCTCTCTCTCACATGCACACACACATACAGGCATGTGCATACGTTACATACACATACATGCATACACACACTCACACATGCACCCATTACATACACACACATGCATATACTTATACTTTGTTAATCAAGTTTAGAATAGGTACACCTTATCCTTGCATGTCGTGAGAAGCAACTACAAGAGTTGGTGTCAGGAAATGGCGTCTGGTTAGATAGTTAAATTCACAATCATGAGGTTGTAAGTTTCATTTCCCAGACTGAGTGGTGTGCTGTGTCCTTGAGCAAGTCACTTTATTTCACATTGTATCAATTCATTCAGCTGTAGAAATGAGTTACAACGTCACTGGTGTCAAGCTGTATCGGCCATTGCCTTACTCTTTGACAACATTGGTGGAGTGGGGAAGGGAGACTGTTGGTCTTCCACACGTGGAGGGGGAGACAGGTGTGGGAGACTGTTGGTCTTCCACAAACACATGTTGCCCTGGGTTGTGCTTTGGAAGGAAATGTCTAACTCATGGTCATTCATAATTGATGGAGCTCCTTCCTACATATATCATATGGAAAAATGGATGTGAAAAAAATTATGACCAACACACACGCACACACACACAAATATATAGTCAAATGGTGTTTCTTTAAACAAAGGAAGAAAACCACAAAGTAATATACTCAAGACATCAGAAGTGACGTATACAGAACTAGTTCTGTTTCATTTGGTGATGAAACCACCAATCATCAAATAAAACCAAACTAGTCCTTTAAAGGTAACTTCTAAATGAAACTACATATATACAATATTATTCAAATGAAATAGGAAGATTAGATAGAAGTGAAATAAATATCTTAGTTTCACTGCTTTTATAGAAACTGAAAGTCATTTTCAAGCTTGCTAAAATTGCATTTTGTGTTTAATTTTGCTGTAATATCAATTTTTGTCATTTGTATATTTTTGAATTTATTACAATTATTATGTCTCTTTAACATTGACATAAAATTATATTTTTTACTACAAAAAAACTATTCAAAATACATTGTTTCATTTAGTAATGGATTTAATATTATTTCAAATCCCTTCATTTTCTTTTATCCTTTTATCTGATTCTTTCGACTAGTGTCATGTTGGGACGTTGTTTTTGTAACTATAACTTTAATCCTGTTGAAACTGCCTGAAACTTTTATAGGGGGTTTTTATATTTATTTAAAAGCCTCCCATCATAATTTTATGTACAAACTACTGTTGAGTTATGCTTCAAACACCGGTTTAACCCTTTACCATTTACATTACTCTATATTTATTATTATATTTTCATGGTAAAGGCTTTATCACACATAATATCGAATCTATGAGATTTTGATATTATTTATTTTGAGAACAATACCTTAACATAAGTATGAACAGAAAGAGGTGATAGAATTCTGGCCAGATACGGCCGATTTAAATGCAAAAGGCTTAATAATGAGGATCTCAGTTATATTACTAAATCCCTTCAAATACTTATTTTCAAAAATATTTGAAAAAAATTATCTATGTCTTTTATCATAGGCATGGCAACAAAAATATATGCCTCACAGTAGGTGCCATTCTCACCTCAGAACTGATTGATTAGTAGTTGAAAAGTTGCCCATTTCTCCAAAAAATGTACCATCCCTTCTATATTTTGCATGGATAAATTGTCTAAAAGAAACAGTGTATGAATCTGCATTCAACAGACTCATTCATCCACATTTCCAATCTGTAGATTTAAACTGATTAATATTCACAATTAGGCATCAATGAAGAAATTCCCAACTACACAAGTGTAGTTTCTTTGCTAAAACAAGGGTTAGCGTTTTTGAGGTAATGTTTTACAGCCAAATACCTTTTTTAGTGCCAAACCTTTTAGTTGCTTCTTACAACACACAAGGATATGGTTAACATATTCTAAACAAGACATATTGAGAACTCTAAAATACAATTATTTTGCATGTATCTACTAGTTTTAGAATAGGTTACACCATATCCTTGCATGTCGTAAGAGGTGACTAAATGGGTTGGCATCAGGAAGGGCATCCGGTTCTGAAATATTCTCAAAACATCCTGTCAAACCCATACCAGTAGTATTTGTGTTCAGATAAATGGTGCTAAATCAAAACCATTCAATGTAAGAATCGGACTCCATTATCACCTCTTCTGTTCCTAATCTTCATGAACAGGAATGATATGCGCAGCTGAGCTGGAAGTGGTATCATGAGTGGTGTATGTTATTATACCACTTCCAGCTCGACTGGTTAATTGTTTCATTCAATACTCCTGAATCTCATCCGGACCTGGCAATTTCCAATTAGGCATAGTCCTCACTTGACCTATTTGTCTATTATTCTCATCTCTCCTGTATTTCTTCAATATCTCACAGTTGTTTTGCCTAAATCTTTTCTCAAGCATGCAATATCATTTTCCAAACATCTTTCCCACCAGGGATCTTGTTTGTATGTATTCTTTCTTTCATTCAGCCACTCACCTACCAAACAAGTTTTTGTTAGTTATGACTTTTCTTTGTATATAGTTGAGTACACAATTTACTTTAGCAGTCACTCTACTTCCTTTATATTGATCTATGTATTGTTTGGGTTCTGTACTTCTCACTTCCATACAGTTCTCTTAATCTATCTAGTATTTCTTCTTTTTCAACATCCAACACATCCTCGCCACCAAAATTCTCAATATCGACTAATTTTCCTCAACCTCACCATCCAAAACTGCTTACACATCAATTTTGTTGTCACCTTCAATCCCCACCATGAGGTTACCTGACAACTTTACCTTCAGTCCCCACCATGAAGATTACCTGACAACTTTACCTTCAGTCCCCACCATGAGGTTACCTGACAACTTTACCTTCAGTCCCCACCATGAGGTTACCTGACAACTTTACCTTCAGTCCCCACCATGAAGATTACCTGACAACTTTACCTTCAGTCCCCACCATGAAGATTACCTGACAACTTTACCTTCAGTCCCCACCATGAGGTTACCTGACAACTTTACCTTCAGTCCCCACCATGAGGTTACCTGACAACTTTACCTTCAGTCCCCACCATGAGGTTACCTGACAACTTTACCTTCAGTCCCCACCATGAGGTTACCTGACAACTTTACCTTCAGTCCCCACCATGAAGATTACCTGACAACTTTACCTTCAGTCCCCACCATGAAGATTACCTGACAACTTTACCTTCAGTCCCCACCATGAGGTTACCTGACAACTTTACCTTCAGTCCCCACCATGAAGATTACCTGACAACTTTACCTTCAGTCCCCACCATGAGGTTACCTGACAACTTTACCTTCAGTCCCCACCATGAAGATTACCTGACAACTTTACCTTCAGTCCCCACCATGAGGTTACCTGACAACTTTACCTTCAGTCCCCACCATGAAGATTACCTGACAACTTTACCTTCAGTCCCCACCATGAGGTTACCTGACAACTTTACCTTCAGTCCCCACCATGAAGATTACCTGACAACTTTACCTTCAGTCCTCACCATGAGGTTACCTGACAACTTTACCTTCAGTCCCCACCATGAAGATTACCTGACAACTTTACCTTCAGTCCCCACCATGAGGTTACCTGACAACTTTACCTTCAGTCCCCACCATGAGGTTACCTGACAACTTTACCTTCAGTCCCCACCATGAGGTTACCTGACAACTTTACCTTCATTCCCCACCATGAGGTTACCTGACAACTTTACCTTCAGTCCCCACCATGAGGTTACCTGACAACTTTACCTTCAGTCCCCACCATGAAGATTACCTGACAACTTTACCTTCAGTACCCACCATGAGGTTACCTGACAACTTTACCTTCAGTCCCCACCATGAGGTTACCTGACAACTTTACCTTCAGTCCCCACCATGAAGATTACCTGACAACTTTACCTTCAGTCCCCACCATGAGGTTACCTGACAACTTTACCTTCAGTCCCCACCATGAGGTTACCTGACAACTTTACCTTCAGTCCCCACCATGAAGGTTACCTGACAACTTTACCTTCAGTCGCCACCATGAGGTTACCTGACAACTTTACCTTCAGTCCCCACCATGAAGGTTACCCGACAACTTTACCTTCAGTCCCCACGATGAGGTTACCTGACAACTTTACCTTCAGTCCCCACCATGAGGTTACCTGACAACTTTACCTTCAGTCGCCACCATGAGGTTACCTGACAACTTTACCTTCAGTCCCCACCATGAGGTTACCCGACAACTTTACCTTCAGTCGCCACCATGAGGTTACCTGACAACTTTACCTTCAGTCCCCACCATGAAGGTTACCCGACAACTTTACCTTCAGTCCCCACCATGAGGTTACCTGACAACTTTACCTTCAGTCGCCACCATGAGGTTACCCGACAACTTTACCTTCAGTCCCCACCATGAAGGTTACCCGACAACTTTACCTTCAGTCCCCACCATGAGGTTACCTGACAACTTTACCTTCAGTCGCCACCATGAGGTTACCTGACAACTTTACCTTCAGTCGCCACCATGAGGTTACCTGACAACTTTACCTTCAGTCCCCACCATGAGGTTACCTGACAACTTTACCTTCAGTCCCCACCATGAGGTTACCTGACAACTTTACCTTCAGTCCCCACCATGAAGGTTACCTGACAACTTTACCTTCAGTCCCCACCATGAGGTTACCTGACAACTTTACCTTCAGTCCCCACCATGAAGGTTACCTGACAACTTTACCTTCAGTCCCCACCATGAGGTTACCTGACAACTTTACCTTCAGTCCCCACCATGAAGGTTACCTGACAACTTTACCTTCAGTCGCCACCATGAGGTTACCTGACAACTTTACCTTCAGTCCCCACCATGGGGTTACCTGACAACTTTACCTTCAGTCGCCACCATGAGGTTACCTGACAACTTTACCTTCAGTCCCCACCATGAGGTTACCTGACAACTTTACCTTCAGTCCCCACCATGAAGGTTACCTGACAACTTTACCTTCAGTCCCCACCATGAGGTTACCTGACAACTTTACCTTCAGTCCCCACCATGAGGTTACCTGACAACTTTACCTTCAGTCCCCACCATGAAGGTTACCTGACAACTTTACCTTCAGTCCCCACCATGAGGTTACCTGACAACTTTACCTTCAGTCCCCACCATGAAGATTACCTGACAACTTTACCTTCAGTCCCCACCATGAGGTTACCTGACAACTTTACCTTCAGTCGCCACCATGAGGTTACCTGACAACTTTACCTTCAGTCCCCACCATGAGGTTACCCGACAACTTTACCTTCAGTCCCCACCATGAAGGTTACCTGACAACTTTACCTTCAGTCCCCACCATGAGGTTACCTGACAACTTTACCTTCAGTCCCCACCATGAGGTTACCTGACAACTTTACCTTCAGTCCCCACCATGAAGATTACCTGACAACTTTACCTTCAGTCCCCACCATGAAGGTTACCTGACAACTTTACCTTCAGTCCCCACCATGAGGTTACCTGACAACTTTACCTTCAGTCCCCACCATGAAGGTTACCTGACAACTTTACCTTCAGTCCCCACCATGAGGTTACCTGACAACTTTACCTTCAGTCCCCACCATGAAGGTTACCTGACAACTTTACCTTCAGTCCCCACCATGAGGTTACCTGACAACTTTACCTTCAGTCCCCACCATGAAGGTTTCCCGACAACTTTACCTTCAGTCCCCACCATGAGGTTACCTGACAACTTTACCTTCAGTCGCCACCATGAGGTTACCTGACAACTTTACCTTCAGTCGCCACCATGAGGTTACCTGACAACTTTACCTTCAGTCCCCACCATGAGGTTACCTGACAACTTTACCTTCAGTCCCCACCATGAAGATTACCTGACAACTTTACCTTCAGTCCCCACCATGAAGGTTACCTGACAACTTTACCTTCAGTCCCCACCATGAGGTTACCTGACAACTTTACCTTCAGTCCCCACCATGAGGTTACCTGACAACTTTACCTTCAGTCCCCACCATGATGATTACCTGACAACTTTACCTTCAGTCGCCACCATGAGGTTACCTGACAACTTTACCTTCAGTCCCCACCATGAAGGTTACCCGACAACTTTACCTTCAGTCCCCACGATGAGGTTACCTGACAACTTTACCTTCAGTCCCCACCATGAGGTTACCTGACAACTTTACCTTCAGTCGCCACCATGAGGTTACCTGACAACTTTACCTTCAGTCCCCACCATGAGGTTACCCGACAACTTTACCTTCAGTCGCCACCATGAGGTTACCTGACAACTTTACCTTCAGTCCCCACCATGAAGGTTACCCGACAACTTTACCTTCAGTCCCCACCATGAGGTTACCTGACAACTTTACCTTCAGTCGCCACCATGAGGTTACCCGACAACTTTACCTTCAGTCCCCACCATGAAGGTTACCCGACAACTTTACCTTCAGTCCCCACCATGAGGTTACCTGACAACTTTACCTTCAGTCGCCACCATGAGGTTACCTGACAACTTTACCTTCAGTCGCCACCATGAGGTTACCTGACAACTTTACCTTCAGTCCCCACCATGAGGTTACCTGACAACTTTACCTTCAGTCCCCACCATGAGGTTACCTGACAACTTTACCTTCAGTCCCCACCATGAAGGTTACCTGACAACTTTACCTTCAGTCCCCACCATGAGGTTACCTGACAACTTTACCTTCAGTCCCCACCATGAAGGTTACCTGACAACTTTACCTTCAGTCCCCACCATGAGGTTACCTGACAACTTTACCTTCAGTCCCCACCATGAAGGTTACCTGACAACTTTACCTTCAGTCGCCACCATGAGGTTACCTGACAACTTTACCTTCAGTCCCCACCATGGGGTTACCTGACAACTTTACCTTCAGTCGCCACCATGAGGTTACCTGACAACTTTACCTTCAGTCCCCACCATGAGGTTACCTGACAACTTTACCTTCAGTCCCCACCATGAAGGTTACCTGACAACTTTACCTTCAGTCCCCACCATGAGGTTACCTGACAACTTTACCTTCAGTCCCCACCATGAGGTTACCTGACAACTTTACCTTCAGTCCCCACCATGAAGGTTACCTGACAACTTTACCTTCAGTCCCCACCATGAGGTTACCTGACAACTTTACCTTCAGTCCCCACCATGAAGATTACCTGACAACTTTACCTTCAGTCCCCACCATGAGGTTACCTGACAACTTTACCTTCAGTCGCCACCATGAGGTTACCTGACAACTTTACCTTCAGTCCCCACCATGAGGTTACCCGACAACTTTACCTTCAGTCCCCACCATGAAGGTTACCTGACAACTTTACCTTCAGTCCCCACCATGTGGTTACCTGACAACTTTACCTTCAGTCCCCACCATGAGGTTACCTGACAACTTTACCTTCAGTCCCCACCATGAAGATTACCTGACAACTTTACCTTCAGTCCCCACCATGAAGGTTACCTGACAACTTTACCTTCAGTCCCCACCATGAGGTTACCTGACAACTTTACCTTCAGTCCCCACCATGAAGGTTACCTGACAACTTTACCTTCAGTCCCCACCATGAGGTTACCTGACAACTTTACCTTCAGTCCCCACCATGAAGGTTACCTGACAACTTTACCTTCAGTCCCCACCATGAGGTTACCTGACAACTTTACCTTCAGTCCCCACCATGAAGGTTTCCCGACAACTTTACCTTCAGTCCCCACCATGAGGTTACCTGACAACTTTACCTTCAGTCGCCACCATGAGGTTACCTGACAACTTTACCTTCAGTCGCCACCATGAGGTTACCTGACAACTTTACCTTCAGTCCCCACCATGAGGTTACCTGACAACTTTACCTTCAGTCCCCACCATGAAGATTACCTGACAACTTTACCTTCAGTCCCCACCATGAAGGTTACCTGACAACTTTACCTTCAGTCCCCACCATGAGGTTACCTGACAACTTTACCTTCAGTCCCCACCATGAGGTTACCTGACAACTTTACCTTCAGTCCCCACCATGATGATTACCTGACAACTTTACCTTCAGTCCCCACCATGATGTTACCTGACAACTTTACCTTCAGTCCCCACCATGAAGGTTACCTGACAACTTTACCTTCAGTCCCCACCATGAGGTTACCTGACAACTTTACCTTCAGTCCCCACCATGAGGTTACCTGACAACTTTACCTTCAGTCGCCACCATGAGGTTACCTGACAACTTTACCTTCAGTCCCCACCATGAGGTTACCTGACAACTTTACCTTCAGTCCCCACCATGAAGGTTACCTGACAACTTTACCTTCAGTCCCCACCATGAGGTTACCTGACAACTTTACCTTCAGTCCCCACCATGAGGTTACCTGACAACTTTACCTTCAGTCGCCACCATGAGGTTACCTGACAACTTTACCTTCAGTCCCCACCATGAGGTTACCTGACAACTTTACCTTCAGTCCCCACCATGAGGTTACCTGACAACTTTACCTTCAGTCCCCACCATGAGGTTACCTGACAACTTTACCTTCAGTCCCCACCATGAGGTTACCTGACAACTTTACCTTCAGTCCCCACCATGAGGTTACCTGACAACTTTACCTTCAGTCCCCACCATGAGGTTACCTGACAACTTTACCTTCAGTCCCCACCATGAGGTTACCTGACAGGAGGTTTCACTCCCATGGCCATCATTATCTTTGTTCTTTGAATTCATCATGTGAACAAGAGTTTGGTTTTCACAGGGTTTTCCTTCCTGAGTATTTTTTCTTGACACAACCATTAAGTATATTGCTACCCAAAGCTTAAAGAGACTCCACTTATTCTCATCTAGAGTGGTTATTCTTACCAGACCTCAACTTGGTATTTTAGACCATTGTGGTTTATTTAAAACCATTCAGGTCATATTGTTGTTTTTAGTTGATGCTTTCACTAATGATACGATCTTAGTACATTCAAGATGTTTGACTCTTTTTTTTAAACTACGAAACTACTTTTCCAGAGTTATTAATTCATTTTATTGTGTATACTAGACTTTAACTATATTTGCTGGCATCTGACAGCTATGGGAAATTAAACTTTAATTTCTAAGTAGAATTGAGTTTATGCTGCCAAATGTGACATGTTTCATTTTATTATGTTATATTGAAATTGCTTTTCACTGACTCTCAAACAAGATGTCTTCAGAGACACTCAGCTGGCATATAAACATGGAGGAGGAAGAGGATGCTGTTGATGATGATGATCGCATCATCATCATCCTCATCATCATCATCCACTGTTTTATTATTCCTTTATTGTAGTATATTTATCTTTAATCTTTTAATATCCTCTAATGATTTTAGTAGCAAATATCTAAAAACAAGTTTGTTAATTCAAATGTTTATAGTACCTTTTTTTTAGTGGACATAGTTAACTCTTAACATTTTGTAAGGATTTTGAAATTCAAATGTTTATAGTATCTTTAACTTTCTAATATCTCGGAGTGATTTACTAGAAAATATCTAAAAATAAGTTTAATTCAAATGTTTATAGACTCTTTACTAATGGACAGATCATTAAAATTTGTAATATTAAACAAAAGGCTTAATTTTTTTATGTGATCCAGTCATTTTGTACTTTTCAAGAATGTTTTGCAAATGTGGTTTCATGTGATACAGGATGTTAAGAGTTTAATCTCTTCTGTGTTAAGTAAAACTTTATCTTAGTCTCTTAATTACCCTTTCCACATATCAACCCATTTCCACACTGGTTGCCTCCAACCAGTCTTCCACTTCTCGAAATATGTAACGTCATTACTTTATTCTGTGTACAAAATGTTGCTTTTTCCCAGTTATTTTCCTAAACTGCCTTGTCATTCTTTCTTACCTTTTGCTACTTGTATCTATTTCTTCATTTGCAAAATTTCAACCATCTTTGATGTGAAAAAATATTTTCAGTCAAAACCACGTTACCAACATCTTAGAAGATCAAGATTTGGATTCTAATATTTAAGATAGAAAGAAATGGAGTACAATGCCTTAAACCTTTTGATATCAAACCACCCAAAACTGGCTTTGGTTCTATGATACAAAGCTTTAAAAACTTTCTATCATAATATTATGTAAGACCCTTTGTTATATTTTACACAGCAGTTTAACCCTATGTTAAAACCGGCCAGAATTCTCTACTTCTTTCTGTTGAAACTGACTGTAACTGGTTGCTCAAACTGATGTTAAGGTATTGTTCTCAAAATAAATACTTTCAAAATCTCTTAGATTCGATATTATGTGAGGTAAAGCCTTTACCATGAGAATATAATAGTATATATAGAATAATGTGAATGCTAAAGGGTTAATAATGAGAAAGTTGCATTACTAAATCCCTCTAAATTCTTGATTTATTTTCAAAATTATTTTTAAATCATAGGCAGTGTCTTGTGTTAGAAATATAATGAAAGGGTTAACTAGCTCTGTGTAGGTTCACCATTGTCAACTAAAGTTGACTGCAGTAACTACTTACTAAGTACTTACAGCCTGATTTTAAATACACTATTTCTAGTCTGTTGTATTAACAGAAATCTGAATTGCTTCTACCAATTTAATCTAACACTGTAATCTTGGTCAAGTTTTAACCTCTTATGTACTTCTAAAAATGGTTTTGCTGTGTGACAGCACAATATTGCCTTGAATTTTTGTGAGAAGGAAAAAAGGTGAAGGGGAGAGAGAGTGAGTGAGAGACAAATAAGCTAGATTCTTTTAGTCAGACTTTATTTTTCCCAAAATCACACACACATGCACATTAAATATTATAAAAAAATCAAGGATATGAAATTATTCATTATTCTTGACTTTTTATAATTTTGAAAGTGTGTGTGATTTGAGGAAAAAAATAAATGATCTGACTAAAAGAAACTAGCTTATTCCTCTCTCTCTCCACCTTTTTGCTTCTCACAAACATTCAAAGCAATATTCTCTCTCTCTCTCTCTCTCTATATATATATATATATATATATATATATATATATATATATATAAGTTAAAACAATGAAATAAAAAATCAAGTCATTAGAGATATACTTCACTGCTTTACGATGATCGTTTCTAATCTTTTATATATATATATATATATATATATATATATATAAAAGATTGGCACTTTCTACCTTTTTCTCTCTGGATGAGAGGGCTTTTTATGTTGAAAGAATTGAAATCAGCAAAGCAAGCCATAAAATATTTCCTAAATAGACCTATGTGTATCTGCTTCTGGTCATGGCTGACCACAGATTTACACCTAGAAAATTTCTCTCTGGGTCACAAGACTGGGCAAGGTGATTTTTATGGAAGACCAGCAGTCACCCATGCATACCAGTCTCCCCTTTCTGTGCTACAGATGTTGTCCAAAAGAAAGGCCAGGGCTGGTACAGCTTGGCACCAGTGACACTGCAACTCATTTAATTGGAGCAACATGAAATAATGTACCACTCGGTTCAGGAATTGGTCTCACAACCTCGTGATTATGAACCCAACACTCCTAACCACTAAACCATGCAGCACCAACTTAACATGGTGCAATCAATAAAAATAATTGACCCAAGACTAACATGAAAATGACATATGGTTGTGTAGTTAAGGAGTTTACATCACATCAATGTGGTTTTAAGTTTTAAAAAAAAGAAGAAATGAATAAAGAGGAGGCAATCTCTTAATCCTTGGCTGGATGATGTATCTCAGCTGTGCCTCACACACAAGATGGCAAAAGCATTGCTCTGGAGAACAGCCAGCAACACCTGCCACATCAGCTGAGGGTGCCCTTATTCTGATTTGGCAGAGGAAAACAGCAGTCCGAGGGACCAAGGACATTGACAAATGGAAAGTCAATAAATGCCTGGTATTAGCTCTTATTTCACTGCTTCTTCCTCCCATCATTTGCAACCATTCCTGCTTCATACAATGTAATATAGTGTTTCTCCCAACAATTCACAAGCCCATATATATATATGGACTAGAGCTGATAGACCTGGAAATTTCAACTCGGCTCAGGTCACTGACCTTGTTGGAATTTTCATCCTTAACTTAATTAACAGAAGATTACCTGAGCTTGACAGAGGTTTATATCGTGATGATGCTCTTTTTGTAGTAACTGACCATAATAACAGCGCCCTTAACCCTTAAGTGTTCAAACCGCCCGAAATTATTTCCCCTTCATTTGTTCTAACCATCCGAAATCGCCCAAGCTAAAAAATCGTTCTAAAAATAAACAAACCATCACCAAAATCTCGTCAATTCGAGACTGCTGCGAGATTAGGCTCTTACCGCGAAAATTAACACTTAATATAGTGGAACAACTTAAAACAACAAGTGTTTTTTTAATTTTGAAAGTGCAACAAATTTTCTTTTTGTATCAACATGGCTTATGAAAGTAGCGATACTGACTTTGAATTTTTTACACATGACGACATTCAGAATAAACAAGAAACAAAAAATAATATTAGTGATTTATCTTCAAATGAATCCGATGTTTACATTTCTGAAATTTCGTCCGACGTTGATTGTTTTGAAAGTGAAAACGAAGGAGGTCTCCAGACGCCATTGAAGATATTACAGCAACGTGGTAAAATACCACACCAATATATGTTCCCGATTTTATTCAAAATACTTGTCCACAATACACATTAGCTCCCGATACTAAAGCACTGGATTATTTCTTTTTGTTTTTACCACAAACTTTCTTCGAAGTTGTGGCAGAAGAGATTAATTGATATGCCAAACAACAGATTTCAAATCGAGGAAAACTTGATCTGTTTGGTGACCGACAGATGCTGCGGAAATACAAACATTTTTTACCGTAAATATTATGTTTGGTATAAAACAATTTCCAAGCCTGTAGAATTACTGAAGCACTGATATACGGTTTAGTGATTCTTATATATCAAGTATTATGCCGAAAACAACGTATTTAAAATTAAACCAGTATTTGCACCTGGTTGATACTTCAAATGCCCGTATTAGTTAATTTCACCTGCCCATAAAAGTCAAATTTGACCAAAAAAATCAGGTAAAATTATATAATTGTAAATTATTGATATTTAAACATCAACTGACAAAATGTCAAGCCTGCACATAGAAAATTAAGAAAATTACAAACAAATAAAATTGATAACCTTCTTGTATGATTAACTCAAAATAATGCGAACAGATAAGCATGACGTTTGAAAATTAATGCGAATGCTAAAGGGTTAATATAAAGAAAAAAATTATAACTGACTTTTTTTAAACAATTACGGCCTTAAACTCAAAATTGAAAATAATAGAATATTTAATTTCCTAGATATAACATTAAACCTTAAATCTGGCCTACTACCCATTCCATAAATTAAATGAAAACCTTAATTATGTTAGCTTCCATTCAAACCACCCAAGAAATGTTTAAAAGGCTATAGTTAACAGCGTTCAGCAAGGAACAATGCATAAATATAGTAGAATTTTTAATAGGCATACAATTAAACTCTCATACTCAACCACTATGAATATTGCCCAAAATGAATAATAGAAATCTCGGAACTATTCATAGGGAATTAACCCCTAATGATAATCAGAGAATCACTAATAGAATAAACAACTCCTCGATTAACAACAATTATACCAATAACTTGAACTATGAAAACAGAGAGGCATCATTAAATAACAGCAGAGGTAATTGCAATTGTAAAAAATAGTTATTCTTGCCCATTAAATAATAACTGTTTTGACTAATTTAGTTTACAAATGCATTGTTAAAACAAAAGATAAGTCTTATAATTATATTAGTGCCACTTTTTCGAAATTTAAAGAAAGGTGGTATAATCACCGCTACATGTTTAAGAGAGAAGATTAGAGATTAAGTACTGCTTTATCTGAATTAATTTGGTCACTTGAAAATAAAAATATAGAATATTCTCTTTCTTGGCAAAAACTTTCTAGCGCTTTACCTTATATAAATTCTTCCATTTCTAAGGGTTGTAACCTATGTAGCACTGAAATTCTTTATATTCTTAAGAAGGAAAATAATTATTAATAAAAAAACCTGAGATCTTCAGCTCAATCCTCGATCGTTTCTCAAAAACGTTTCATAGAGTTTTTAGTTAAGTTTTAAAATAAACTAGCAGAATGGCCCGGCGTCGCTCGGGATTTGCTCTAGGGTACTTATATATTTGATATATATTTATCCTTCTCGAGCCTCGTGAAGTAAATACATTTGTTTATATTTTGTTATTGTGTATGCAAAAATATCTGTACACGAATATATAAATAACAGTACAGAGAAGTAAGGAATATCTCGGCCTCGGGTTGGTGTCTACATTTTGTGTTTATAAATAAAATTTGGTCGTACATTACCAGCGTTTTTTTCCGTTCGAAGGAAATCAATACTTTATCGCGAAATAAATACTTTTGTTTATATGTGTATGCAAAAATATCTGTACACGAATATATAATTATATATATATATATATTAAAATAACAGATTAAAGTTTAAGCAAAGAATCGCTGCTTTCACCCTTAACGGGATCTTCTGAAACTAAAATAATAAATCTGTGAACGCAGAAGTAAATATTTCGAAAAACGTTACACACTATATATATATGTACACACACTATATACACACACACACCGCGTCATAATGACGTAATGCAGACAGCCAGGCATACAGACAGATATTATAAGGGCACAGCGTAATATCTATGTATCTATCTAAAAAAAGAAAGACTAAGAGAGAGAGAAAGAGATCGCTAAATCGTCTAATGCGGTCCCTAGGGCATTGAAAATTTGAAATATTTTTTGCTCAGAACACTCAATAGGACCATAAGTATTACATGTGTAAAGTTTGAAAACAATCGGTTGGGTGGTTCTCGAGATTTAGTGATTGTACAGACAAACAGACATTCTCTGTTTTAGTAATATAGATAACATAATAGTGAATATTCCTTTATATATAGTTTTAATTCTTGCCTCCACCTATTCTCAAATTAGAGTTTAAAAACTCTAAGCTTTATATATATAAAAAAATATATTATAATTTTTAAATCTAGGTTATACGACAAAATAAGTTAACTAATTTTTTTCTCTGTTATAATCTTCCTCCATTACAATTTTTTATCTACTTTAACTTTAGGTAGCATCTAAATAAATTAAATTTAACATAAATTGATAAATTTGGTTATAATGCATACATTTTTTTCTTTCTAAATAGTTACACAAAGTTTTAATAGTCCCTCCTATACACATATTAACTACTTAACTAAAATTCTAACATAGATAATTATTTCCCTTCTTTTAAAATAAATGATTTATCACATAACATTACAACCTACTGTCCTATACATTTAAAAAAAAAAGAACTATTAAATACTTTTCTACTCAATAATTTCAGTATCTAATTATACATAAATTCTTTCCCCCTTTATTATTTATTTTCATAATACTACTTCTGTTTCCTAGAATATTTTTCCTTTGATATAATATATACTTTTGATTTAATACCTATTTTAATTGATTATAAGCATCAATTTTTGTTTTGCTTTCTTACCAATCTAATAACGGTCAATTTTTGTTTTGTTTTTTTACCAATCTAATTACGCTATATATTTTTAAAATAATTTATGAAACGTTTAAACTAACTGTAATGTTTTCTCCCAGTCACATAACCCATTATGTGTTGAGTTTTTTCTAGCCATATCCTTGGTGGTCACCAATCTGTCCAGCTAGTTTGTTTACCAGCATATGAAAAAATTACACATCATCATCATCACCGTTTTACGTCCGTTCTTCCACGTTAACATGGGTTAGACAGGTTGTCCTGTTGTGGGCAGTGTCTTGCTCATACAGGAACTGATTCTGGCTTGATTTCTACAGCTGGATGCCCTTCCTAACACCAACTTCATTTACAGTGAGTGCTGGGTGCTTTTTTTCCATGGCGCCTACACGTCCACTTTACAGTGTGGGCTGGGTGCTTTTTTTCCGTAGCACCTCCATGACCACTTTGCAGTGGGAGGGGGTGGGGGCATATTGTCTATATGCTTCAGCTTTTTCCTGTGGGAAGTCGGGTCTTCTGTATTGCTGCGTGATGCCAGAGGTCACGGTCATGTGTCATCGCCCTTGAGAGGTGCAATTGGGTAAGGTCGGCTTTTATCACCTCATCCCAAGTCTTCTTGGGTCTCCCCATTCCGCGGCTTCCATCGACTTCTAGTACTCTGCACCTTTTTATGCAGCTGTTATCCTTCATATGCATCACATGTCCATACCAACGTAACCTCCTCTCCTGCACATAGCATTTGATTCCTCTTATGCTCAGTCTCTCTCTCAGTTCGTTAATGCTTTGCCATTCGCGTATATTACTATTACACATCCATCGGAGCATGCAGGCTTCGTTTCTTTCTAATCTACGCAAGTCTTCTACACACAGCGCCCAGGTCTCACTACCATGTAACATTGCTGTTCGTATGCACCTATCATACAGTCTGCCTTTCATTTTGAGGGAAAAGCCTTTTGCAGCTAGCAGTGGCAGTAGCTCCCTGAACTTCTTCCATCCCATTCTTACCCTAGTTATTGTACTTTCCGAACACCCACCTCCGCTGCTAATTCGGTCACCTAGGTAGCAGAAGCTGTCTACTGTTTCTACAGAGCCCTCCCAGAGTTTGGTGGTGCTTGTTTCCTGTGGCCGTTTGCTGCTTGCTGTCCCAGTGCAGCTGCTACATATGAAGCCTACATTCTTAGTTAAGCTTTCTGAGATCCCACTACATCTCTTGTCTACCCATTGTTTGCATTTGGGGCAGAGGATAGAGTTCCTACCTTCACCTTTCCTACATACTGAGCAAAGCCATTTCCCTAGGGTATCTGGGTTCTGTTTTCTTGTCTACTTACAAGGAGCTTAGTCTTTGTCAGGTTGACTTTGAGACCCTTTCTTTCTAGTCCCTGCTTCTATGTTTGGAATTTCTTCTCTAGTTCCACCATAGATTCAGCTATAAGTGTGAGATCATCTGCATATAGGAGTTCCCATGGGCATCCGGTCTTAAACTCCTCCGTTATTGCCTGCAAAACTATGAACAGGGGCGGGCTAAGAACAGAGCCTTGGTGCCTGTATGCTAAATTCCTCGCTATAGTCATTGCTAACCCTAACTTTGCTGAATGCTCCTCTATACATGGCTTGTACAGCTTTCACAAGCCATTCATCTACTCCTAATTTTCTAAGAGCCCTCAGATTATAGCACGGGGTACTGTTGAAGGCTTTTTCCAGATTGACGAATGCCAAGTAGAGCAGTTTACTTTTAGCTAGCTACTTTTCCTGTAACTGCCTTACAAGGAAGAGGGCATCAGTGGTGCCTTTTCATGTAGTTTCACCTGGTCCCTAATCAACTGTGCTATAACTCTTTCTGTTACTTTCATGACCTGGTCCATCAGCTTTATACCTATATTTTGTCTGAAGAGGACATGTTTTGCTTTATGTTATACATAAAACTTTACATCTTTGAAATATCTATATATATAAAACCGAGGATGTCTGTGTGTGTGAGATTGAATCCCTAAAACTTGAGAACGACCCAACTGACTGTTTTCAAACTTTACACATGTAATACTTATGTTTCAGGGAGTGTTCCGAGCAAAAAAAATTTCAAATTTTCAATGCCCTAGGGACCGATTTAGCGATCTCTCTCTATAATTCTTAGTATTTCTCTTTTTAGATAGATACATACATATAATGTCGCGCCCTTATAATATCTGTCTGTATGTCTGGCTGTCTGCATTACATCACTTCCCTGAGGATGTCTGTGTCTGTGTGTGTGTCTGTGAGTTTGAATCCCTAAAACTCGAGAAGTACCCAACCAATTTTTTTCAAACTTTACATGTGTATTACTTATGTTTCAAATTCAACTTTTTGATATCCTAGGGCCCTCATTAGGTGAAAATCTGCGTTTTTTAAGCTTTTTAGGGGTTTTTTGAGGCATTACGTCAGACCGATTTCCTTGAAATTGTAACTATGTATTAGTCAGTCTCTTCTTCATACCGTGAGCAAAGAAAATCTAACCTTTTTATGGCCTAGGTCCTGCATTAGGTGAAAAACTTCATTTTTTCAGCTTTTTAGGGCTTTTTGGAGGCGTTACGTCTAGCCGATTTTCCTGAAATTTCAAGGCATATTATGCACAGAAAAAGAAATTCATTTTATTGATCCTCTAGGGCCCGCATTAGGTGAAAACCTGCGTTTTTCCTGCTTCATCGAGGAAAATCCTAAAGAGTATCTAGCCATCAGATTATTCTGTTTATTTTCTTTACATATTGTCCAGGCATGCAATTTTTCCACGATTAGGTCTGTTGGCGGCCCACCTTCCAAAATACCTTATCCCGTGCAACGTCGGGTACCACTGCTAGTATATAATAAAATAAATAGAGATGATATCTATATTATAAAGCTGACGCCCGTATGTATGTAACAAACTTTTCGCCAAACGGCTGGACCAAAAAGCACCAAATTTGCTCCATAGATGTAACTTTTCCCAAGTAAGAAAGTGAGCGTATTTTTGTCTTTATCGTTTATTTAAATATTCACTTCTTTAAAATTTTCAAATGTCAACACTTCCAGTTATACGACATTCCTCTCTCTTTTTAGTCTGTCTTTTTAGATAGATACATAGCTATAACGTCGCACCCTTATAATATATCTCTGTATGCCTGGCTGTCTGCATTAGATACATAGCTATGTCTCGCCCTTATAATATGTCTCTGTATGCCTGTCTGTCTGCCTGTCTGCATTGACTTCGCTTCTAACCAACTTTTAATTAATTCAGTGCAAAGATACCGCACACCCTAATTAATTATATATATATATATATATATATAATTAGTAATAATAATAAATGTGAAGACTAAAATCCAAAGAGGGCTCCATAAGGATGAATATATATCAAATATTTAAGAACCCTAGAGCAAATATTGTTCTCATTGCTGACATATTATCTTCGCTTTTTTCCTTTCATTGCCAAGGAATGTCTTCACAAACTAAAGTATCATCTTCCTGTTTCCCTTCGGCTGCAACGTTTTTCAAAATATTTACTTCTGCGTTCACAGATTGATTTTTTTAGTTTCAGAAGTTGATTAGGGACCAGGTGAAAACAGCGATTCTTTGCTTAAACTTTAATCTGTTATTTTTATATATATACGATATATATATATAATTCTAATTATATATTCGTGTACATATATTTTTGAATACACAAAAACAAAATATGAACAAACATATTTATTTCACGAAAGCACAGACGGCTTATCGTCACTGTTACTGCCGATATGCCACCCAAAAAGTCCCAGCCTGGCCGCAAGATCAGATTTTCCAGAAGAAAAAAATGTTACTATAGCAATAGAGAGACTAAGCTTCGCGATTACCATCAACAAAGCTTAGGGTTAAACCCTAAAAGTGGCTGGCCTTCATCTGGGAAAACCATGCTTCTCCCATGGTCAATTGTATGTAGGATGCTGTAGGGTGAGCTCGCCAAACAATCTCTTCATCTTTGCTCCCGAGGGCCGAACAAAAAATATTGTATACTCTGAGGCTCTAACAATGTAATTTATGTATTTTCTGTTACTTGGAATTTCCATTATGGCTGTACAAATTATTGTAAAGTTTGTTGAAAAATGTGTTCTCTGTTCAGCCTTTATTGTTGTAACTATCCATTTTCTTTAACATACTGGCTGCTGAACTGGGGAATCCTAAAAACTATTCAAAGCCAACACCAGAGCACATTACCCCCCCCCCCCCCCCCCCCCGCTGACTTGAGAGGGCGTGCTGTATCTTTGCACTAGAGTGTAGGGGGGACTCCTGAAAAGATAAAATGCTGGTATACCTAGCTGGGCGCCAGCCAGAAGAGCTAGCTAGTAAAGTATATATCATTCTATATTGGTAGATTGGCAGTATCGGTAGAGGGTTGGACGTCATGCTTTGACGCATAGAGTTACTGCCCTTTCCATTCTGTGTTCAAATCCCGCCGAGGTCAACTTTGCCTTTCATCCTTACGGGGTCGATAAAATAAAGTACCAGTAATGTGCTGGGTAATTGCTGGCCTTGTGCCAAAAGTAGAAACAATTATTATTATATATATATATATATGTGTGTGTTAAGATGGTGACAATTGGTGCAGGAAAAGACCCAACCTTAAATTGACTGCTATTTTAATTTTCTAGGTCAGTATTGAGAACTTGTCGCATATATTAAGAAGCTGTTAAAGTTAGCCATGGTTGTCATTTGTATGTCCTTGACATCTCTATTAGTGTGTTCTTTACTAAGTAGATCTCAGATTTAAAGCATGCTATATATTGCTTTGTTAATTTCATATATATTACCACTCTCCTTTTTCATTGGTTAACATATTTCAATGACTATGTCAGCTGTATCAATCTTATTAAATCTAAATATATGTGTCTTAATAAGCATTTCTATGTTAAAGTGTTCTGAAAATATTCTAATATTCTTACTTCTAGCTGTGAGCAGTTTCAAATAGGATTTCAAGAAATATAAATATAATAGTTACTTCTTGTTTTTCCTTTTCATTGCTTTTATTAGCAAACCAAACCAACAGACAGCACATTGGCAGAATTGTTAGAACATTGGACAAAATATCACACTGGTATTTTGCTCCAGCTCTTTATGTTCTGAGTTCAAATCCCACCAAGGTCAACTTTGTTTATTATCCTTCCAAGATTGATAAAATTAAGTACCAGTAAAATACAGGGCTCAGTTTAATCAACTTTCTCTTCCAAAATTGCTGACCTTACGTCATCTATGTTAAAAACCATTATTTTTAAATTTCTGCTCTTGTGTCAACTGTGAAGATGTGTGGCTTTGTGGTTCACAATCGCAAGGACATGAGTTTGAGTCCAGTCAGTGCGTTGTGTCCTTGAGCAAGATACTTTATTTCAAATTGCTCCAGTCGACTCAGCTGGGAAAAAGGAGTTGTACCTGGAATTAGAAGGACTAACCTTGTTTGTCATGCTGAATCTCCTTGAGAACTACGTTAAGGGTACGTGTGTCTGTGGAATATTCAGCCACTTTTACGTTAATTTCACGGGCAGGCTCTTCCATTTATCATAACACTCGTAACCAACAGAGTGCCGATAGTTTTATGCAGTTTTTTTTTTTGTTGTTGTGTCAGCATAAGAACCTAAACCTATTAGTGAAAGCAGGGTACATATTAAGTCATGTTACGTGATACTAAGTCATTCTAGACAGTACTAAAACATAGATGATTGAGTGAAATATTACTGCTATTTATTCTATTGACCTTGAGGGGATGTAAGTCAAAGTTGACTATGGCCTAGTAGTTTGGGCGTTGGACTCAGCCCATTATGTTTTTGAACATGGCACTTCATTTTTCATTGTTTTGCATGAAAGGACTAGGGCCCTCACCATTAACCCTTTTGATAGTAGTGAGGCCCCTACCATTAACCATTTTTGATAGTATTGAGGCCCCTATTAGTAACCCTTTTGGAACCAGCCTGTTCAAAACCATCTCTTGTTCTTTGAAAAAAAACCTCCCATTTTTAAACAATTCTATTTAATTAAACACTTTCTAACAGCTTTATATAACCCTATGCTAGGTTATCTTAGTAATGAAATAATAAATAATTTTAGCAAATCCCTCCAAATTCTTCATTAAATGATTGAAATAGAGTGTATTTCATTAAATATTATCATTGTTTAACGTCTATCTTCCACCTTGGGTTTAGACGGGAATTGTCCCACTTGAGGCAAGATTGGTCGTCTCACTCGTATAGGACTGTCTCGCAGGTTTTCTACGGCTGGATGCCCTTCCTAACACCAACCACGTTTACAGTGTGGACTGGGAGGTTTTTACCGTGTTACCTACACAGCCACATTACAGGTGGTCACGAAAGGGTTAAAACACCAGAGAAACCTATGAGAAACCTTGTATGAGGCCAAGTAAACTTGTATAGGTATGAGCTGTAACAATTGGCAGGATTAATACTTGAAAACGTAAGAGGGCATAACTAAATAGTGTTAAGCAGTTAGTCTGGCATTATAGTTTCTGCTGCTTGTTTCCTAGATTGGCAGCAGGCCATAAATAGGTAGGATACTATAGAGCTGATTACATTGATTGCTGTATATATCTGGATACTATTTTATACCTGGACAATTGAAGGTCAAAGTTGACTGAATAAAGTTGATATTTTGTTTTCAGCTAATATATAAACCCTTTTGATACTATCAACCCATCCAGAATTTGCTTCAGGTTCTATGAAGCAAATTTTCATATTTTAAAATCTTCCAATATAATTTGATACAAGAACTTTTTGTTAAGTTAGAAATACCATCTTAATTATTTTAGTAAATCCTCCCAAATTCTGAATTAATCAATACAAATAGAGTGGATGTCGTTGGACATAATTAATCAATTGAAATACAGTGGATGTCATTAGATATAATCACAATAAAAGGGTTGAGATGCTCACTATTTTACACTGTTACTGTTTGTTAATATTTGCCTTCATCATTAAGATAATGCAAACACAAACACACACATGCACATACACACACAACATACACATACACACTATAAAAGTGACTATACATTTGGACAGATTGACACCTTAGGAGATTAACCCTTTCATTATTACCATATTTCTAATGGAACATATCTTTACAAAGACTCAGGCATATAATTATGATGGAAGGTTTCTTTTTCTTTCAGGTAAATATAAACAGTTTTAAGTAAACAGCTAGGGAAAGTGGACATTCAATGATGTTGATGTTTTGTATTGTAGAATTAGAACCGGTTTCAGGTGACATCAGAAGGGTTAGGATAATTTTCTCAGATTAATATCAATAAAATCAATATCAGCTAAAAATAGATGTTTAGTCCAATCCGGTCCAGGTCCTTCTCACACCTGGATGAAGGAACCCCTCCCTGTTTGACCTCCATCTAATCCAATCCAGTGTTGACCACTCAACCCTGAAGCAGGCTGTACTGGGTTACATGGTACCTGTAGCAGGCAGAAGCCTGACCTGATCTAATAGATGTATCAACTGATTATAATATACCTCTGGAATATATATATATAAAGAAAGGCTTCTACAGGACTAGAACTGTTTCATTCGGGAGAAATCATCAGGCTTTCTAATGATTGGCTTCCTGATGATTTCTCCCGAATCAAACAGTTGTAGTCCTGTAGAAACCTTTCTATATTAAATATTTATACTGTGCAGGGGTAGAGAGGGCCCATGAGTCCAGTAAGACACCCTCTATAGTGCTAGTGGCACAAATAAAAGCACCCAGTCCATGCTGTAAAGTGGCGCTGGTGTTAGGAAGGACATCCAACCAGTGTATCAATGCCAAAACGACTATAAGCACAGCAACAAGTATATAGGAACAACAAAATATGAAGACATCGCATCTCAGAGTTGCAAGACTTAATGTTGGCACTCTCAGAGGTAGATCTGCTGAAATAGCGGAGATGCTGGAGAGAAAGCATGTGGATGTGTGTTGCGTGCAAGAGGTGAGATGGAGAGGTGCCTCTGCGCGACCAGTTGCGGGCAAACATCTTAGCTATAAGCTTTTCTGGGTAGGTAAAGATGATGGGTTAGGGGGAGTAGGCATTTTCCTGGCTGAGAGATGGATCAATAAGACAATAGAGGTAGTTCGAGTTAGTAATCGAATAATTAAGCTTAGATTAGTTGTAGGCAGGAGACTACTGACAATCATCTCTGCCTATGCTCCCCAAGCAGGCCTAGGTGAAGAAGAGAAAAACTGCTTTTACGAGCAACTTTTACAAACAGCCGCAATGACAGAGGACGGAGACATCGTTATGCTAGCAGGGGACTTCAATGGTCATGTTGGACAGCTCCAGGATGGTTACACTGGGGTACATGGTGGGCACGGTTATGGCTCAAGAAATGAAGAAGGAGTGAGACTTCTTGAATTTTGTGATGAAAGTACACTGACATCGGGGATAGTTGCTGAGATGCTGAAGGCATCAGGGGACGTAGGCACTAAACTGGTTGCACACATCATCAATCAGGCTAAATATGGTGGTGTCATACCCAAAGACTGGTGCAGCAGTATTCTCATAAATTGCTACAAAGGTAAAGGGGATGCTCTGGAGAGGAGCAATTATGGGGGTATAAAACTGAGGGATCAGGTTATGAAAGTGGCAGAAAGGATATTAGCACAACTAATTAGCGAAAAGGTCAAACTAGATGAGATGCAGTTTGGTTTTGTGCCAGGGAAAAGTACAACAGATGCCCTCTTCTTGGTGAGACAATTACAAGAGAGGTTCTTAGAGAAAAATAAGCCACTATACTTAGCCTTTGTTGACCTAGAGAAGGCCTTTGATAGGGTACCCCGATCTGTCATCTGGTGGTCCCTAGGGAAGCTAGGTGTTGAGGAATGGCTTGTGAGGACAGTGCAAACTTTGTACAGAGGTACTGTCAGTAAAGTCAAGGTAGGAATGGAGTTTAGTGAGGAATTCCAGATACAAGTAGGAGTACATCGGTCCTCAGCCCGCTCTTGTTCATTATAGTCCTCCAAGCCATAGCAGAGAGTTTAAGACTGGCTGTTCATGGGAACTTCTCTATGCTTACGATCTGGTTCTTATAGCAGAATCAGTAGAGGAGCTAGAGAATAAATTATGGCTATGGAAACACCAGTTGGAAGCAAGAGGACTGAGAGTGAACCTAGCTAAGACAAAAATGTTGATGAGTAGAAAAGAGGACAAAACTCTGATTCCGCCAGGATAATGGCCATGTTCGATATGCAGAAAAGGAACTGGCATAAATTCTATAAAATGCACACAATGCAGATCCTGGGTACACAAGAGATGTAGTGGGATAGCAGGCAAACTAACAGGTATGGAGAAATACATATGCAGTAGATGTATAGGAAAATTAGACAGTAGAAGTTGCATTGATAGATACATTTTTCACATGCAGGCGGGTGCTATAGAAGTGGTGGATAGCTTCCGGTACCTAGGAGATCAGATTAGCATGGGAGAGGGGTGTTCCGAGGCCATAGTATCTAGAATAAGGACGGGTTGGAAGAAGTTTAGGGAGCTGCTTCCTCTGCTGACAAAGAAGGGTTTCTCCCTGCGTACGAAAGGCCGGTTATATGATGCCTGTGTGAGGAGCGCGATGCTGCATGGTAGTGAGACATGGGCAGCAACTGCAGAGGATATGCGACAGCTGGAGAGAAATGAGGCAAGCATGCTCCGTTAGATGTGCAATGTCAATGTGCGTGAACGACCCAGCATAAATGTGTTGAGAGAGAAACTGTGTCTGAGAGGGATAGAATGTAGTGTGCGAGAGAGGAGACAGGTGGTATGGACATGTGATGCGCATGGAGGATGACCGATGGGTGGAGAAGTGCCAGGAAATGCCAGTGGAAGGAAGACGTGGTAGAGGTAGACCACCTAAAACATGGGCGGAGGTGGTGAGAACAGACCTCAGATCGCTGAAGCTCACGGTGGAGATGACGAAGGACCGTGACGACTGGAGAGATGGTGTACTGAATAAGACCCGTCCCACCCTTGCAAGCAGGGAAAAGCAGACAAAATGATGATAATGATGATGGTTACCCCCGATATATATGGAAGGGATATATTAGGTTAATGCTTGATATAGCAGAAAGAAGGTCATAACGTTTCAGACGCTAGTCCTTCATCAGAAGAAAGAATGAGAAATAAGATAGATTGAGGGGACGGGCGGGATGGAATTGGAAAAAATGTCTTTAGATAAAAATAACAGGTTCATTCATGTTGACATCTCTTGCAAAACTGTTGGTGCTGGCGTTTTGTGTATGATTTATTTTTTAGAAAAGTGGATGATGGAGCACGTCTACCTGAAATGGAAAAAAGAAATCTTTTGTAAAAAGAGCTATACTTGTGCACGTGTGTGTGTGTGTGTGTGTGTGTTATTATATGTCCGTACGAAGCTAAGAAGAACTGTGTGTATATGTAAGTAAAAGAGTGTGTGTGTGCATGCAAGTACGAAGCTATGAGCAAAAGTATTTTAAGATATATATATATACACACACACGCACACACACACACACACACGTACATATGCACACAGGTGTGTGCGCCTGGAAATAGAAATATACCTGTAATAATTGATGCAGTGAAATCATCATTTTACATCTGTTTTCCGATGTTTGCATGGTTTGGACAGATCTTCATAAGCACAGCCTGCCTCCACTCATTGTGTTCATTCCTTTGTCATCTCCTCTGAGATCTCTTACCATTTCTGCCCAGGTCTTCCTTGGTCTTCCTCTACTGTTACTTCCTTCCACAGGCATCACCTGACAATCATTATCCATATACATCACATGTCCATACCAGCATAGTCTTCTCTCTTGCACATTACATATGATTCCTCTTAAACACAGCTTTTATTTCAGCTCACCCATGCTTCATCGTTTGTGCACTTTAACATTACAGACCCAACAGAGAATACTCACTTCATTTCTCTCCAGTTTTCTCATATCCTTGGTATTCACCATCCCTGTCTTATTACCATAAAACATTGCATTTTGCATGCAGGTGTCTTACAATCTATAGCAGGGACAAACTGTGGCTCACAAACCACATACAGCCCATTTGGCTTTCTGACTGGCACTCCTCATTTCAAAATTGCCTTCAATTTTTTAGTAGTGCGGCCTACCTTATCATGAACCACATCCCATGTGGCCCACTGCTCAAAAAAGGTTGCCCATACCTGATCTACAGCATATATGCCAAACTCCCAAGAACACAGAAGTCTCCACCGTTGCTGGTTCAATGACATAGTGTGTATTTGACAAAAGTATTACCACAGAAGTGTTATATTATTTATATCTCATTAAAAATTAAACTGGCTTAATCCTTTAGCATTTAAACCAGCTGTATCCAGCCAGAATTCTCTCACCTCTTTCTGTTCAAACCGGCTGTAACCGGCCACTCATACTGACATTAAGCTATTGTTCTCAAAATAAATAACATCAAAATCTCATAGATTCGATATAATGTGAGATAATTATGTGAGGTAAAGTCTAAAAATACAATAATATATGTAGAGTAATGTAAATGCTAAAGGGTTAATGTTTCAATCAGTTATATATTTAGTTGCTATGTTGCTGCTAAATCATAAAAGGAAAGTAGTTTTTTAATCATAATTTAGGCACCGGGTTACTACCCCCCTTAGCATCTTTTTATTGAAACAGCTCAGAAAAGGAAATATTTTTCCTTATAAGTTTATTCTCACTACCTACCTATCATACTTCTTTTTCTATATCTCTTTATATTATTAAGTTTTAAGCATCTTGTTGAAAACTGGAATGGAACTATGCAGTTCTGTAATTGGTTACTAACATTCTAGTTGCTAAGATGGTTTTTCACCTGTTATATAAACAACAAGAATTATATCATCATCATCATTTTATGTCCTTTTTTTCTATGTTGGTATGGGTAGGACAGGTTGTTATGATAAAGTACAAGATGGATTTAAGTGCCACATCTTGCTCATATGTTCTATTTTTGACATGGTTTTTTCAGCTGGATGCCCCTCCTAATACCAACTACTACTACACAATATACTGGCACCAAACTAGTTAACATTACTTTACTCTCAGTTGGTAGATCCTTAGGGCTTTTCTTGGATATTTTTTTTTTAAACCTCAAGTTGAGTATTGGTTTTGGTATAACTGACTCTCTTGTCCTTCCAGGATTGATAAAATAAAGTACCAGTCCAGTATTGGTTTTGGTATAACTGACTCTCTTGTCCTTCCAGGATTGATAAAATAAAGTACCAGTCCAGTATTGGTTTTGGTATAACTGACTCTCTTGTCCTTCCAGGATTGATAAAATAAAGTACCAGTCCAGTATTGGTTTTGGTATAACTGACTCTCTTGTCCTTCCAGGATTGATAAAATAAAGTACCAGTCCAGTATTGGTTTTGGTATAACTGACTCTCCTGTCCTTCCAGGATTGATAAAATAAAGTACCAGTCCAGTATTGGTTTTGGTATAACTGACTCTCTTGTCCTTCCAGGATTGATAAAATAAAGTACCAGTCCAGTATTGGTTTTGGTATAACTGACTCTCTTGTCCTTCCAGGATTGATAAAATAAAGTACCAGTCCAGTATTGGTTTTGGTATAACTGACTCTCCTGTCCTTCCAGGATTGATAAAATAAAGTACCAGTCCAGTATTGGTTTTGGTATAACTGACTCTCTTGTCCTTCCAGGATTGATAAAATAAAGTACCAGTCCAGTATTGGTTTTGGTATAACTGACTCTCCTGTCCTTCCAGGATTGATAAAATAAAGTACCAGTCCAGTATTGGTTTTGGTATAACTGACTCTCTTGTCCTTCCAGGATTGATAAAATAAAGTACCAGTCCAGTATTGGTTTTGGTATAACTGACTCTCCTTTCCTTCCAGGATTGATAAAATAAAGTACCAGTCCAGAATTGGTTTTGGTATAACTGACTCTCCTGTCCTTCCAGGATTGATAAAATAAAGTACCAGTCCAGTATTGGTTTTGGTATAACTGACTCTCCTGTCCTTCCAGGATTGATAAAATAAAGTACCAGTCCAGAATTGGTTTTGGTATAACTGACTCCCCTTTCCTTCCAAATTGTTGGCTTTGTGCCTAAATTAGAATCCATTATTAATTTGATGTTTTGAACAGAGCAAAAGGTTCTTAACATAAAGATATTGGAGAATGTTTGAATTTATATGTGAACACTTTAAAAGAGGTTTTGTATCATGGAAACATGGATTGTTTCATGCAGGTTGGTATTAAAAGGAGTTAATGATTTGATATCAAAAGGGGTTAGGTTTGATATCAGAAGGGGTTAATGGTTTGATGTCAGAAGGGTTAAGGAATTGCTGACAAAAGGGGGTTAGGTATCAGAAGGGTTAAAGATTTCATGACATGCTTTATTCGAAAGCTTTGTTTTTTCTTTTGACAATATATCTGGTTTCAGATTATGTTGAAACTGTTACATCATTGTCATATTATGCATTTAAAACTTACATATCTTGCCATATTCAATGTTATTCTATAAATTTTACAATAGATCATATTATTGATATTAAAATAGAATTTCATTATAAATTTAGGAGCTGGTCATTGTTACACTATTTTATTATATCTGCTAAAGGTCAGTTTTTTGGCCAACACTTCAGCAGTCAAAAGTTCAAACATATCAGACATTTTATTTTCAAATTTCAACAATAGTTTTCTCTTTCTGTTATGGCAACTAAATTATTTTATTGTAGAACTATATAAAAACTCTGTTCTGTCAAACATTTTTTATGTGAAAGACAAGAATGAGCCAGAATGTATCAATCAGCACAAAAAACAATCACTTTGTGACAATTCTTTATCATTTTCCTTCATCAGTGGATATCTTATCTGAAATATAAGTAACTTTTAAATATTTCTCAGGTAACATTCTTTTTTTTTTTTTCAAGACATAAATTTCTCTCTCTCTTTCTTCTTCTTCGCCCACTTATTCCTTGGGTCCAGTCATATAAAGTTTCTTTATTGAAGAGAAAAAAAAAAAAAAAAAAAAAAAAGCTTGAGATTTATGAAAGTTATCATCTAACAGCCAGTCTCCCTGCTAGCAAGGGTTTGACAGGGACTTCACAGACAGCCACTACTTAAACTGACTTGTCCAACCAATACCAACATGGAAAGCAAATGTAAATTGATGATGATGATGATGATGATTTAACTATAAGTTGCTGGACTTTTTCCAGAATCTAAACTGTAAACTTGTTGCAATGAAACCTCACCATTACAGAGTGGATGATAAGAATTTAAAGTTTTCGGAATTTTAAAACATGTAACCCTTTCATGGCAATATTTCTAATGAAACATTGTATTTTAATTAAAAAAGAATTTGGATGGATTTACTAAAATTATTGATTATTTTACGAAGATGGTATTTGTAACATTCTTGTATCAAATTATGTTGAAAGGTTTTAGTTTAAATAGGAACCCTTTAAAATGGTTGGTATTGTTTCAGAGAACTGAGGCCAGTTCTGAGTTGGTTGGCTGGTTGGTATTAAAAGAGTTAAGAGAAAGGAACCAAATAATTCATCATAGAAGGTACAAGAAGTTTTGGTTGTGACTGGCAAGTCCATTAGAATTTATTAGTCTTCTAGTAGCTATCAACTGATTTACAGAACTTTAGAATTATCCACATCAATAATATATCCAAACATAAATATTGTAATAGTTATTATCAAGTTTGTATAATATCAATGAAAATACCACACACTCAGTTTGCTATACAGCTTGTTGTCTATCAAATTACATTCCTAAGAGACATTACAAATGATGTTTCTGTGATTCAGTGAATCAACTAATTTTTTTAATGGTAATAATCTTATCCCTTTTATGATTGTATTTCTAATGAAATACGCTATTTCAGTAATTAGAGAACACTTTTAAGGGATTTTTTTAAAAAATTATTATTTAATTACTAAGATTCTTAACATATGGTTCTTATACAAAATTTATGATGGAACCTTTTAAAATGTTTAGTACTGTCACAAGTTTGCATAAAAATAACCAAATAGATTTAATGTTTTAATGGTTTCAATAAATGATAAAGAATGTATAGTGTTTGTATTAATCTTTTCATTACCATATTTCTAAAGAAAGACATTGCCTATACCATTAACCCTTTCATTACCATATTTTTAGAGAAAGACACTGCCTATGTCATTAACCTTTTTGTTACCATATTTCTAATGAAAGACACTACCTATGTCATTAACCCCTTTGAATCCTATATTTCTAATGAAAGACACTGTCTATGTATTTAACCCTTTTGTTACCATATTTCTAATGAAAGATACTGTCTGTCTTTAACCCTTTCATTACCATATTTCCAATGAAATACACTGCCTATTATTTTCAAATAATTTTGAAAATAATCAAATATTAGGAAAGATATAATTAACTTCCTCGTTATTAAGTTGGTGTTTGGGACTTAAAGGATTAATACTTCAAATTTTGATGGAAAGGTTTGATAGATATAAATCTAGTGTTTATTAATCTTGTGTTTATAAATCTAGCATGTATAAATCTAGCGCGTATATAAACAAGTGTGTATAAATCTAGCATATAAAAACAAGTGTATATATGTTATATAAAACAAGTGTATACATTTAGCATTCACATTACTCTATATATATATATATTATTGTATTTTCATGGTAAAGGCTTTATCTCACATAATTATCTAACATAATATCGAATCTATGAGATTTTGAAAGTATTTATTTTGAGAACAATACCTTAACATCAGTTTGAGCGACCAGTTACAGCCAGTTTCAACAGAAAGAGGTAGAGATTTTGGCCAGTTTGAACATTAAAGGGTTAAACTGACCGTTTCAATTATTTTTCTTTATTCTGTAGAACATATATAGGATTGAAACACTCGCTTGAGGGGTATCTTCTCTGAAGAATTTTGTTGTTCAGCTCTTCTGAGAGTTTCTTGCCACTATAACAATATTCTTCCATTTACAGAATTACAGGGTTAGTTAATCTCTGATGAGTATTCAATAATGTCTAAAATCAAATCAGAAGAATAATCAATGTTTTTCTGTGTATGAGGGATATTATTTGAAAATGTTTATACTTCATAGTTCATTCTTTTCATAGTTAAGACTTCTAATCTAAAACAGTTTACCCTAAACCATGCTATGTATATATTTTTAACATATGTTTTTCTAAGCCAAAATGTTTTTATTGGTATCTGCATAATGGCTTCCTTCAGTCTTGCAAATGGATGAAAACTAAAATATTGCTGTTATAATAAAACTTTGAAAATGACTGTTGACAAAATTGTTATAGCATTTATAATTTTGTTTTTGTGATTGTATTTCTAATTAAATACACTCTATTTCAATTAATTAATGAAGAATTTTGAAGGATTTACTAAAATTATTATTTCATTACTTAGATAGTAACTTATGTATGAAATTGTTGGAAGATTTTAATATAAAAAGGAACCCTTTATAATGGGTGGCTTTGTGTCATTGAACCAGAGATGGTTTTGGGCTGGTTGGTATTGGAAGTGTTGATATATTTAAGCAATGGAGAAGGTCCTCATGATCTTTGGGGATAAATTCTTAGCATAACTAAAGAATTAGTTTTGTAAAGTTACTAAAAACAATATTCTATGTGACAATCTTTAAAAAAGAAATGAGATTGTCTTGACCATAATTGTCTTGGAACTTTGATTTCTTTTGTTTGTACATTATGCTTTCTTAAAGTAAATGTTGGGTGTGGGGGTCATATAACAGCTTTCCACCTTTCTAAACAGCTCTTTTTATTTTCACTGAAGTCTTCCAAGTTAATTTGAGTTGTATTGTTTTGGTAGCAGTAGAGAGCTGACTAGGCAGTATTCTATAATCTAATTTGATTCTCCTGTAACTCCATCTGACCAAAGCAGCTTTTTGCCAACCCATTCTTCTTCTCAAGTGGTTGAGTACCTTCCACTGACTCCCATAATGTATGTGTGCCAAAATACAAATTTAGAAAATGGACTAAATGGGGAACTACTTAATGGAGCTTATGAATACATAGATAGCTGATGACATGTGTTCCTGAAATAGAAGCAAACAGTTTGGTATTGGTAACTGAGATGTAGGAAGTTTGTTGGCATTAAGAATCTATACATAATGCTATAATATTGAAACTTCTAAGATGCCATACTCTTCCACAAGATCTGTAAAAGACATTGAGAAGAACTCATCAATAAATCTGTCTTTTGCAGATGACAGACTTATTGATGAGATAAGATCAAGAATGAAGATTAGAGCTAAATGATTTTCTAGATTAAACTGAATGGATGAGCAACAGAGAAGTATAGTAAATATGATGGAATGTATTAGTTGGATTCTATGGATTAATTTCTTTCATTGATATGTTTTTCATCCTCTTCATAAATAATATAAATAAAATATCTAAGAATGATGAGAAACTAAGTGAAAGGCAAATATCTTGTCGATCTTCCACTGTGAGGTAAAATAGTAAAAGCTAGACAGTATTAGTATTGAACTCCTGTATTGTGGGTTTGAAACTCAAATGTGGTAAGTATTACTTCACAAAAAACAAACAAAAAATCAATATAGATATCATTCTATCTGATGGAAAATTAATATTCTATTTGTTAGATGTTTGGTTTGGTTACCTGATCAGGATGTCAATTAACCAGCCAACCCTGGAAGCCCTATGGCATAAAGTATTCTAGCTTGAGAGCCAGAGAGAGGATATGACAGCAATGGGTTGATCGACTTGCAGACAATCTCCACACCCACATGTCACTACTCTCACTCCCACAACATGACACTACAGCAGTAGTGAAATTGTCTCATAATCTATACTTCTAACTATCTTAGCCACAAATATCTGATAGAAATCTTGATGTAATATTGTATATGTGTAGTATTTTGCTAATGAACTAGCTGCATTCAGGGCGTGGTAAGGAAACTGTATACAGTTCCAAGTTATATTATGCATTCCAATGCAAATCCATTTGTCCATTATGTAATGTAATGTGTCCACTCTGATACAGGTTTGTATTTACAACATAAGGATTTTTGTAAAATCATTGAGCGTGTGGAAAGCAGCAAACTTTGACGATATCTAATTGTCTGGCTCATTATAATATTATCATCATCATCATTTTGTCCGCTCTTCCCTGCTTGCAAGGGTGAGACGGGTCCTATTCAGCACAGCATCTCTCCACTTGTCACGGTCCTTCGTCATCTCTTCTGTGAGCTTCAGTGATCTGAGGTCAACTCTCACGACCTCCGCCCATGCTTTTCGTGGTCTTCCTCTACTGCATCTTCCTTCTACTGGCATTTCTTGGCACTTCTTTACCCATCAGTCATCCTCCATGCGCATCACATGTCATACCTCTCAGTCTTCTCTCCTGTACACCACAACTTATCCCTCTTATACGCAGTTTCTCTCTCAACTCATCCATGCTTGGTCGTTCACGCACATTGACATTACATATCCAACGGAGCATGCTTGCTTCATTTCTCTCCAGCTGTCGCATATCCTCTGCAGTTGCTGCCCATGTCTCACTACCATGCAGCATCGCGCATAGGCATCATATAACCGGCCTTTTGTACGCAGGGAGAATCCCTTCTTTGTCAGCAGAGGAAGCAGCTCCCTAAACTTCTTCCAACCCGTCCTTATTCTAGATAATATGGACTTGGAACACACACCCCCCCTCCCCATGCTAATCTGATCACCTCGGTACCAGAAGCTATCAACCACTTCTATAGAACCCACCTGCATTTGAAAAATGTGTCTATCACTGCAATTACTACTGCCAACTTTCCCTGTACATCTACTGCATACATAGTTTTCCTTACCTGTTAGTTTGCCTGCTATCCCACTACATCTCTTGTGTACCCAAGATCTGCATTGTGTACATTTTATGGAATTTATGCCAGTTATACACATATATATATACGTAATAAGACAGCTGCGGCTTCATAACATCTATCTTCCCCCTTTGGTGGCTGTGTGGTCTGGTTATGTATGCTGAGTTCGGGAAGATGGGTGGTCCACGTTTGATTTGCCGAATTTGGAGAGTGAGTACTGTTTGGTTTGGCAGGAGTCATGGGTACAGGTTGGCATTAAGGGTGCTTGCTGAGTGTTTGTGGACTGATTGGAGCAATAATGGTCTTATTTATGTCTATTTAGCATTTCATTTTCTCTTTTTCCTGAGTTTGTTTTCTCTATAACTTGTAACATGCTTAACAGAGCTTGACAATTGGGTTAATAGGTTATGATTTGACAAAAACTAAGTTTTGTAAAACAAGAATAATCAGTTATTTATAGAAGTCTCTAACAATGTATACAGGATAACAACAACAACAACAATAATAACAACTATGACAAAGATATTCAAATGTTATTTTAGAAATAATTAATTGACCTCAATAATATTTCAAGTAAAATTCCCTTTTCAAAGATTGAGACAACACAAGAGAGATATGTTTGTTGGTTATGGTGGCATACCTTGGATCCCACCAGGAACGCACCTATGGTGACGCCTGAGGAGTTGGTATCAAAAGAGTTAAGGGATCATCATCATCATCATTGTCGTTGTCGTTTTATGTCTGTTTTTCCATGTAGCATGTGTTGGATGGTCTTTTCAAACACAGCATCCTTGTCCTTGTAGACTTTGTCGTCATCTGAAAACTTCAGCAATTTGAGAAGCTCTCTCAATCTCTGCTAAGGTTTTCCCTTATCTCCTTCCTTCCACTGGGATTTCTTACCACTTCTTCACACAGCCATCATCATCCATATACATCACATGTGCAGTCTTAGAGTGTACTGGGTGTAATTTATCATGGCACCAGCACGATCACTTTACAGAGTGGACTGGGTGTATTTTATCATGGCACTAGCACTATCACTTTACAGAGTGGACTGGACCTGGGTGTGTTTTATCATGGCACCAGCACTACCACTTTACAGAGTGGACTGGGTCTGGATGTGTTTTATCATGGCACCAGCACTACCACTTTACAGAGTGGACTGGGTCTGGGTGTGTTTTATCATGGCACTAGCACTACCACTTTACAGAGTGGACTGGGTCTGGGTGTGTTTTATCATGGCACCAGCACTACCACTTTACAGAGTGGACTGGGTCTGCGTGTGTTTTATCATGGCACCAGCACTACCACTTTACAGAGTGGACTGGGTCTGGGTGTGTTTTATCATGGCACCAGCACTACCACTTTACAGAGTGGACTGGGTCTGGGTGTGTTTTATCATGACACTAGAGAAGTTTGTCTGTATTTTATGGAATTCTGTGGAACCGGTATTTCACATGGATATTTGTTTGTATTCTTTCTATATTAAGTAATTTAATGAAGGGAAAGCTGCAGTATATTTCGAAGTAGGATGGTATTGATTTTAATTGTTTTTTTCAGTTTAGCTTGTGTTTTCATGTTTTAGAGATATTCTTCACAGAATATAGAAATCATCATCATCACCATTTAACATCATATAACCCATGCTAGCATGGGTTATATGATGACTATAAAAAGAAAACTGTTTTTAATTTGTTTAGTAATCATTTATTTTTAAGAATTGACTCCATATTTTAACCCCCCATTAAAATGAAAAGTACTACCTATGATTTTCAAATAATTTTGAAAATAATCAGAGATTTGGAGGAATTTAGTAACTTTCTCATTATTAAACTGGTGTTTGGAATAAAACTTAAAGGTTTTTCCATAAAGTTATGATGGAAGGTTTTTAGATAAATATAAACACTTTAAAATAAACAGCTTGGTATCATAGAACCAAGAGGGGTTTCAGGCAGTTTAGTATGAAGAGAGTTAAGGAATGTATTTGAAAACTGCATCGAGATAATCTGATCTTAGGTTATAAAAGATGAGACATAGATATAATTGTTCAAGATTTAACATATTTTTAAGAACTTTAATGCATGTTTTTACTGCTAATTTGCCAGTATCTTTATAGAAGTCATATGTTACAATTACCAATGTCATAGATAGCTATGTTGGGCCTTCAGTTAATATATGTAAAAATATATTTTACCAAATGAAAAACTTGGTAAAAAAAATCTTAATATGGCTGGCTAACTATACATAGCCCCCTCCCCCCTCCCCCCATAAAAATTATTTACCCACAATTATCCACACTGTAAACGTGGTTGGTGTTAGGAAGGTTATCCAGCCGTAGAAAACCTGCCAGACAGTCCTATACAAGCGAGACAACCAATCTTGCTTCAAGTGGGACAATTCCCGTCTAAACCCATGCTAGCGTGGAAGATAGACGTTAAATGATGATGATGAATTCTTTCTTTCTTACTCTCATCTATCTTTCTAATTCTTCTCTCTCATTCTATCTTCTGATGAAAAACTAATGTCTGAAACATAAAAACTCTTTCCTAATATATATCATCATTGCATTGTTCTCCTGCGTTGTTTTTCTTTGTTCACTTTTCTCACGTGTGTGTGTGTGTATGTGCGATAAATTCATATCTGGATGTACACAGAATTGAGGTAATTAAGACTGTAAATGTGCATATAAATTTAGTGTGTAAACATCCCCAATATGTATTTCCTTGTAAATTGAAAAATACATTTATCTGTTTTTCAAGCCTAGTTGTGTTTTCTATATTACAAATTTTTCGTTTAGTTAATCTGAAGAGGAAAAAAAAAATGGATGTGTTAACTATTTAGTAAATTGGAATAGTTAGATGAAAGGTGTGACACTTCTGGATGTGTTAGTGTTCCCCATTGCTCCTGCTTATCATCTTGTCTTCTGTGATTTTACCAATTCCACCTCTTTTGTTGTTAGTTCAAAATTGTAACTTAACCTGTTAGCATTTAAACCAGCCAGAATTCTCTCACCTCTTTCTGTTCAAACCAGTTGTAACTGGCCGCTCATACAGATGTTAAGGTATTGTTCTCAAAATAAATAATATCAAAATCTCATAGATTCGATATTGTGTGTGATAAAGTCTTTACCACAAAAATACAATAGTATATATAGAGTAATGTGAATGCAAAAGGGTTTTGCTTTTTATTCTGCATGAGTTGAGAAACCAAAGAATCTATTACCTTTGATATGTCAAATTTCTTTTGTACTTTATTAAAGTATATTTTTTATTATTAAATAAAGTACCATTGAGGTTAGCTTTGCCTTTCATCAATACAGAGTCAATAGTGAGGTCAATTTGAATTGCTTGCCTTGTGTCAAAGGTAGAAGCTATTATTATAGTACCAGTTAAGTACTGGGCTCGATGTAATTGACTATCCCCTCCCCTAAAATTGTTTGTCTTGTGCCGAAATTAGAAACCATTATTACCACTGTCACCTGTCCTGCAGGCGGGCAAAGTCCGGAATGTTATTTAGGTTATGGAGAAGAATCTCCAAATCTCTATCAGTCTTTTTGATACCCATGAGGGTAGTGTCAGTACTCTCTTCGATTACACATCCCAGGCGCCACCATAGGTTCGTTCCTGGTGGGATCCAAGGAATGCCAACCTTCGCTGTTCTTATGTAGGATGGGTGCATAATGATGCGTTCTATTCTGCAGGGGACCATGGAGTACTTAGTATCAAAGGCCTCAGTTTTGAACAGCACCGAGATGGTACCAAACTGTCTGACCCTTGCTTTGTATTCAATATCATCTTTGATGCATTCCAAAGTAGCCTCGACTGGCTGGTGAGCTCCATCTTGTGAGTCTGCACTGAAATACATTGAAAATGTAAAGTCCTCCTCTTTATTACTTTGCCCGGGATGGTTAGGCTGGCCCAGGATTTTTCTCATTTAATTAATTTCCACGCCTGGGCCAACTGGAGCTTCTTGTCTGTAATATCGACGTTAAAAAACCGCTTTGTTTTCGCAGCTGCTACCGCCGCGGATAACCTGTTTTTTTTTTTTAGTTTGTTGCTCTTGTTGTTGGTGTTGTCGTTGTTGTTGTTGGTGGTGGTGGTGCTGTTGTCACTGTTATTGTTGTTCTGTTTGATGTTGCTGATGCTATCGTTATTAATGTTTATGTTGAGGCTGTTGATGTTGTCATTGTTTTTATTACTTGTTGTTGTGGTGGTACCACCACAACAACAAGTAATAAAAACAATGACAACTACCCTCATGGATATCAAAAAGACTGACAGAGAGGACTGGTCTTGGGTGGATTTGGAGATTCTTCTCCATAACCTAAATAACATCCCGGACTTTGCCCGCCTGCAGGACAGGTCAACGATTCAGTTAATTACTGAGGGAAGAAGACTGCACTGCTTCGTCTGTGGTGAAGCAATGCATCTGCGAGCCTTCTGCCCTCAGCTCAAAAATGCAGGGAGCTGAGAACCTCCTTTGCTGCCAGTGCCGGGAAAGCTCCACCGACACCGACACCGACAGCCCCTCCAACACCGATGTCGGCAGCCCCACCAATACCGACCCAGGGGGAAAAAGAGGAAGCTCTCCCATTACCCCCCCCCCCCCTCCCATAAACACATGGACATAAACAAACGCACACACAGCTACAGATACACTTACAGCCGCAGACCCATCATCTAGTAGTGAAGATGAGGAAAAACCCAAATCCGCCAAAAAGCAAAAAAGAAAAAACACAAAGAAAAGCCCCCCACAAAGTTCAAAAACGCCCACAACAAAATATACAGACACCACCAACATAAACACTTCCCCAACAACACCAACAGTAGCCTCACAATCCCCCAAATGCAAACAACCTAAAACAGACACAAGAACAAATAAACACACAGACACCACACCTACAACAAACACAGACACACCTGAATCAACACCAACAAAACCATCACCACCACAGTCACCCAAACGGAAACAAATAAAACCGCACCAATGAAACATAAAAAACTTTGTGCTTGTCAGACGGGTCAACGAGAAATTGATGGCCCTCGTAGCATGAAGTGAAGAAATTCAAACAGGGGGGGGGGGTGAATTAAGCACATTTCGCATGCCAGATTTGTTTCTGGTGCTCGATTTCTACAAAAGAATTCGAAGAGCTTTCCTCAGGACGTGAGAACCTCGAATGTGAAACCCACATTGAGACTTGTAAAGGGGTTCCCAAAAGAACCTCCCGCCAACTATGGAGGTCGAACCACCCGACATTCACAAGGCCCCCAGGATGTGAGTAAACCTCCCTCTCTTTTAGCCTGCCAACATGGCCATATTAAGAGTAGGAAGTTTAAATGTTCATGGCCTGGGGTCACCCTGGAAGCAAGGTCGCCTGTTCAACGAACTCAGGTCTCTAGAAATGGATGTAATTGCCATCAGCAAGACTAGGATTGCCGACACACATGCACTAGCCTCCATTTTCGATGACTATCAGATCTTCGCATCTGTTAGTCAGCCAGGAATGGGAGGTGGGATGGTAGTGCTGTTTAGGAAAGACCTGGATCTCGAGGTAAGGTTGATCTTCTGGATCCTGGACGTGAACAGTAGCGAAGGTGGTACCTTTAGACTGGTAGCCGTCTACACACTTCTTTAGGCGCCTGGAAGCCTTTCTGGGTATGTCTCGCCCTCCACTGTTAGTGGGGGAGTGGAACGGCATCTTAGACGCATGCTGGGATTGTGTGGGAGTAGCTGATAGGGGAGGGGGAACAAAAGCCTCAAGTACCTGATCAGCCAGTTCCAACTGTCTGACTGGTACCGACTAGATTTCCATAATGCGCCAGTGTGGACCTGGATCAACCCCATAGGGTCATCTAGATCATATATAGACAGGATTTTCATTAGGAAAATAGATAGAAATATTGTAAGCTGTCCACGTTTTAAAATGGTCGCCTATTCAGATCACAAGTTTGAGAAGATGTGTAGGTTAGGACCTGGTTACTGGTAGCTCAGCATGTCGTTTACGGCACGTAAGGCTTACAGGGACCGGGTCAACAATTTAGTTAAGCAAAAGTTGATGGGGGTTGGGGGGTTGTCAATAACAGGTAGTGGTGAGCTCTCAAAAGAGAGATAAGAGTAATTTCGATAGGGTTTAGCAAAAAAGTAAGCATTAGAGAAAAATAGAAAGGAGGGTGAGCTGGTAGCTAAGTTACACGAGGCTTATTTGTTGTGGCATTGCAACTGACGTGCAAGCATCAAGAATAGCATTAGACGATTTCTTCAATGCGAAACACGAAGGTTGCATTGTCAGAGCTAAGGGGCGTGCTCTGAGAAACGAGGGGACCAAAGGTGTAATAAAACCATAACTCAGTCTTTGACGGACACGAGCTGAGCAATTCCAGGCGGATGTGTGAGGCCTTTTGCCAGCACTTTGCTCGGTTGTTCAGGGGAGTGGCGGGTCAGAGACGGTAGCGGACTTTAGTCCCTACCTCGATGGCTATCTGCACCCCTTGGCGGCCGACAATGAGCACTGTGAAAGGCCGATAACTTCAGCCGAAATTCAGGATGCCCTTGTCGGCTGCATGAGGTGCAAGTCACCCGGTTTGGATGGCCTGCCCTACGAGCTTTACATAAACATGCCAGACTTGTTCTCCGATCTCCTCAAAGTACTCTACTGCAAATGGTCAGTAAAACGAAAATATTTGCAGTTCTGTGAGCCGGGGCGTAGTGACACTGATAAGGGAAGACGAGAACAAGAGGGATACATTAGACAACTTCAGGCCCATAACTCTGCACAACACAGAGTTTAAGATTTTGGCTAAGGTGTTAGCGAAGAGGTTAACACTTGTCATCGAAGATTTGGTTGGCGAGACGCAAACTTATGCAATCCCAACCTGGTCCATACATGACAACCTCCACCTCATGCGATACATCATAGAGAGGGTAGGGTGTAAACCTGGCTTCAGTAGGCTCTGATCAATTTAGATCAATTGAAAGCATTCGATAGGGTCAACCATCGGTATCTGGAGTTTGTCCTCAAGGCAGCTGGCTTCGACCCTGTCTTCAGAAGCTATATCGCTGCAATGCACAGCGGCACCTACTCAGTGGTCAAAGTTAATGGCCACCTCTCAGAACCGTTTCAGATCTCCGTCAAGGGTGCCCTCTCTCCTCCTTTCTGTATGTATTGACTCTCGAGCCTTTACTGCCGAAGCTGGAGCTGATGCAAGGCATCCCACTCGAAATGGGTCGCAGAAAGGTTGTGTTGGCTCATGTGGACGACATCACTTGATCGTGTCGGACACTTCGGAAATCGAGGTGGTTGGCACCATTATTGAATATGAAAGGTTGACAGGAGCGAAACCTAGCCCAGAAAAGTCGGTGGGCTTGCAGCTTGGCACCTGGAGAGGCAAGTCCATGCCATCCAACAGCATCATTGGGCGTTGGACAGATGGACCGTTAAAGTTGCTCAGGGTTTGGTTCAGACCAGACCTCCAGGTGGATAAGAATTGGGATGAGGTGACAATCAGGGTAGCCAGTCTCATCCAGAATTGGGCTGCTCAGAAGCTCTTGCTGAAAGGTCGGGCAGAGGTGGTGTTGCGTACATCGCCCCTGTCATCTACTTTCGCCTGAACATCGTGCCTTGCTCCTGTCTGTGCCTCGCCAAGTTCGAACAGCTCCCCTTCAACTTCTTGTGGAGGTGACAGGTTCTGTTAGTGAGGCGATCCATCTGCTGCTAGCACCCTCTACACGGAGTACTGCACATGCCGTGGCTAATGATGCACAGACATGCACTGAGGCTGCAGCATCTCTAGATATTCCGCCTAAACAGTGAACAGGTGTGGTCGCCGTTTCTCAGATGGGCCTTTCCGCAGGTTGTCTCTTTGACTGAGATGCACTCCTGGGTTAAGAAGAGACCGAGACTGAAGGATTGACATCTGAAATGTTGCCAGGCACTCATTGCCCTCTACCAGGCGGGCAATGCGGTCAATGGAACTTCCACTCTCGAGTTCTATGGAGGATTAGTGGTGGGCACGTGCGATGACACACTCAGAGAGGCTCTGGGTGTCGACGAAGTCGAACCGACCAGTCTGTTCTGAAGGACTTTCGAGCCGAGGACGATGGATAACTTCCAGAAATCCCTCGCTTGGCAGTACTACCGGTGGGGCACTGCCGTTTCGAGAAACTCTACAGGCATGGAAGTGCTGTCAGACAGACCTGCCTGAGATGCACGTAGAGTGACAAAACTGTTCTTCACGCACTCGTCCAATGTCCGTACATCACTGACAGCTACTGTCGCGTGTGGAATGGATCCAGCTATTGGCTGAGTCTATAGTGAAGATCGACCCTCCGCCTTATTTTGGCAAAGAAGGGCAGGCAATTTTCCTGTCTGGTGGCCATTGCAAAAGAGGTTGTTTGGTGGACCAGGATGAAGGGACTGAAGACAGACACTTTTCTCTTCGACCAATCCCTCATCAACTTCAAGTTTCACTTGGATAGGAAGGTGAGGGTGGAGAGAAGTGCTGCCCCCCAGTACATTGGCTAAAAGGTGGATGAGTGTTGCGAGAATGTCCCGTGTGAGTGGGCCTAGTCTGATAATGCGCCTGTAGGCTGGTTAATTTGTGGAGGAGAGGGGTGCCCTAGAAGCGTTTGGTGGGGTACGTGAATTGCCCGGGGGTGGGGTCCCCCCCCCCCCCCCATTAGGCAATTTATTTTGTTATTTTTATACATGGTTTATTTTATATTTTTTCATTCTTAAATTGTTTTTGCTATTGTGCTCTTTTACTCGAGTTTATTGTAAACCCCCACTGTCCATGTAATGTCCCCTGCATGTTGGCCCTTGTGGCCAATAAATGAAATCATTATTATTATTATTGGGGAATTTTCATTGGTGTAATTCTTTTGCTTATTGTTATTTGTTAATTTGTTTTTACTTAATTCTATTGTAAGCACTATCTATTATATTGTCCACTATGTAAGCCCTTGTGGCCAATAAAGAAATTATTATTATTATTATTATTTTCTGTTTTGTTGTAGTGTTGGACATTACGCTGTAGGCTGCAATCATGGGGGATGAAGTTGATGGTCACCCATCTGAATATGGGATAACACTTGAGGAATTACGAGATTTAATGCAAGTAAAAGGTGCTGATGCTGTGGAAACAATTAGCAAAAAATATGGTGGCGTATTGGAAATTTGTAAAAAATTGTTTACTTCTACCAGTGAAGGTAAATATATATCTTTGATTTGTTTTGGTTTTACAACATTGATATGTTTATAAATTTTGGGGGACAAATTGGAAGATATTTTTGTCTTTTATATGTAAAATTGGCAAAATACATATCAACTCTAATTTAGTGGAATAAATCAAATTAAGTACAATGGTAGTGCAGTTGTCCTATATACGGTTCTATTCTCACAAACATTTCTGTCCTAAATACCAGATATATGGTTCAATTCCCACAACCATCTCTGACCTAAATATCAGATACACGGTTCAATCTCACAACCATCTCAGTTCTATTCCCACAAGAACTATTCATTATTCTATAGTTCATATGGCAGCTTTTCGTATGATTTTCAAATTTTCTTTTTTTTTTCGATATAAACTATTTAATATTCTCAGAAGATATATTATCATTATCATTACAATCCAACTCATTTAGTGTAGTAGATTGTCTTCAATCCTTATATACCATAGGTATCATTCATTTAGTGTAGTAGATTGTCTTCAGTCCTTATATACCATAGGTATCATTCATTTAGTGTAGTAGATTGTCTTCAGTCCTTATATACCATAGGTATCATTCATTTAGTGTAGTAGATTGTCTTCAGTCCTTATATACCATAGGTATCATTCATTTAGTGTAGTAGATTGTCTTCAGTCCTTATATACCATATGTATCATTCATTTAGTGTAGTAGATTGTCTTCAGTCCTTATATACCATAGGTATCATTCATTATCAACAAGTGACACTTTTTCACTCAGCATACATCATCCATTCACATCAAAGAATTATGTTACTAGGGACCCCCCTACCTATATCTGGCCATTCACATAAAATGATTGTCTCTGTACAATCTTACATACATGCATACACACATACACATTCACACACATGCATACATACATCAGCCATTCATATGACAGGATTGTCACAACAATCATACACAGACACATACACACACTCACAGCCATTCATATGACAAGATTGTGTTACTACAATCTTACTTACACACATGCACACACTGATTCACACACACACACACAGCAGCCATTCGTATGACAAGATTGTGTCACCACAATCTTACATACCTGCCTACAAAACATCAAATGATTTTTAATAACCCAATCACTCCTTCTGCTCACTTATGTTTTACCTTGCACATCAAATGGATCATATTTCATGTAACATTTCTGTTTAGCCTCTTCAGAATCGCACACTCCAAAACTCACCTTTTGCTAATTATATAACTCCCATTGCTTATAAGCCATTTAACCCTGTCAGTACTATAATCCTAATGAAAGACATTGCCTATGATTTTCAAATTATTTTGAAAATAATAAATAATTTGGAGAGATTTAATAATATTAACTTTCTCATTATTAGGCTTATTTTAGAGTATAACTAACAAGAATAATTCTTAGTTTGAAAGTAGAGGCAACTGAGAGGAATTCCAGCTACATCCTGTCAACAAAATCTCCATACGGTTTAAATATACAACAAGTCTCCAATTTCTGAATGGCTAAAAGTCAGCAGAAAGGCACCCAGGAGTCATGACCTAGATGCAGTTTGGCCCCCTTACAGTGTAAGAAGTTAATGGCCGAAACACTCACTTGTGAGGGTTTTTTTTTATCTGAAGAACTTTTTCTGTTCAGCTCTCTTGAAAGTTTCTTACCACTTACATAAAATTATTATGGAAGAGTTTTAGATAAATATAAACATTTAAAAATAGTTTTATATCCTAGAACAAGGGATGACATCTGGCATTTTTTAATGAAAAGGGTTAAATAGTTCATGGACTTGGTTTTATGAGTGTCTGTACTGCTATCTACTCCAGTTTATTCAACACATCTGAAGTCTGCCTTCCTGTTGCTCTACCAGAGAACCTTTCTTTATTTAACACTTGAGCTCACAGTATTGAGTACATAATATTGAGTTCCTACTTACTTGCTCTTATATCAAGCAACATCACTTCTCAGATGCACTATCAATTTTAGGTTCTCTTTTTTCTAATTTGGTAAGTGTTTGGATTCTAGACCATTCTTGAAGGTTTTGAATATACAGCTCCTCAAACTATTCTGCAATAAAAATCATGTCTTTAACACGTAAAATATTTCCATTATTGATCAAGAACTATAATAAATAGAAAGGCATTGAGGACAAAACCCCAGTGGACTTTTTCTTTTACAATTAATTTTTTACTGTATTCATTGGCAGTTCAGAATTTGATTACAGCACTTTTATATACATCTTCAAGAGAATTTATAAGCCAATTATTATCAGCTTTTACACACATGTTCTACCTTGCGCATCTAATTGATTATATTTGATTTTGTTTTTCTCTATACCCTCTTCAGATTCTTCACATTCAAAACCTATCTTTTAATATTTATGTAACTAATGTTGCTTACAAGTCATTTACCCCTTTTGTTACCATATTTCAAATGAAAGACACTGCCTATGATTTCTAATTCATTTTGAAAATAGTCTTTTAAAGAATTTAGGAATATAATTGATTTTCTTATTATTAAAAGTTAGTGTTTGGAACATAACATAAAATTTTAATGGAAGCTCTTTAGATAGATATATACACTTTTAAATAGTTTTGCCTCAGAACCAGAGTAGTTTCAAACAGTTTTGTATCAAAATGGCTAAATATTCTGAATCATCTTTGATTAATATTCCTGTTAACAGAGTTTTATGTCTAAAACTGTTTTGATATTTTTTTTATTCATTTTCTTCTGCTGTGAAAAAAATATATACCCCCCCCCCCCATTAGCTTCTCCAACATGGAATATACACATGGGTGTTGTATATTAAATAGCTAGTCATGGTCTTTATCGGTTCCTGATGGACAAACAGCACAAGAATCTCCTTTTTTTTTTATTATCCCTTTCATAACAATGATCTTAATGAAATATTTTAATTAATTAATAACAAATTTGGAAAGGATTTACTAAAATTATAATTTTTATTGTGATGTAATATAACAAAATGTTAAATAAATTGGAATGTTTTAATTACCAACTCTTTAAAATGGGTGGATTTGTTTCATAGATACAGAGGCAGTATTGGGTTAAAGAGGTTAAAGTTTCTTTATTCTTAATCTTGATCAGTTCTACCTCTTAGTTTGGTCATTTCCAAGGAGCCACTTTATATTTATGAGTGTTTATGTTTATCTAAAAAGTCTTTAGAATGGCCATGCTGGGGCACCATCTCTGAGAGATTTAGTCAATCGTATCATCTATAATGCTTATTTTATCAATCCCCTTTTGTTGAATTAGTAAGATACAGTACAGAACATAGACACTAACACACACACACATACACACATACACACACACACACACACACACACACACACACACACACACACACACACACACACACACACACACACACACACACACACAAGTTTGAGTAGTTTCCATCTACTAAATTTTGCTCATAAGACATTGGCCGATGTAAGGCTAGAGTAAACACATTCTAGATTAACCAAAACCTTAAACACACAGCCATGCTAGCACCTATAAAGATTTTAAACCTATAGTAAAAAACCATCAAAAGGTATTTTGGTTTCAATGACAATCACTTCAGAGTGAATTGGGTGCACTATCAAGGTTGCCATGTCCTTCATGTGGCTAAATAGTCCTCTCTACCAGTTTCTATAACTGGATGCCCTTTCCCAATGGCAATCATTTTAAAGAATGTACTAGGTATATTTCATCATGACACCTGTACCAAGGAAGTTGTCAGTTATTCATGTGGCTAAAGCGTCCTCTTTATCCCTTTTCGGGCCATGAGAACAAAAAAATGTATTGGAAATGTTTTGAAACCCATCTAACCCCCCCTCCCCCCTCCCCCCAACACGGAAGATAAAAAGTAATGATATTGTTATCAGATTTGCATTGATTTGGCAATTATGTAGCCTTCCCTCCTTTAATTACCAACTATATAGCACCCCCCCCCCTCATAATTACTAATTATATAGCACCTCCCTTTCATAATTACCAGTTGCAGTGTTCTTTCTATTCTCACTCTTGTGTGTGTATGCGTGTTTGTGTATTTTATGAACATTGAATATTGAGTGTAAATATGTATCATAGTTTTTAGAAAAGTTTCACCATATTCTTACATATTGTGAGAGGCATATAAAAAGATTGGCTTCAGGAAGGGCATCGAGCTGTAAAACATTTCCTCAAGAAGTATCATCAAATTCATTGCAAGCATGGAAGTGCAAATGTCAAAATGACAGTGGTGTGTGTCTGTGTGATGCATGTGTGTGCATGTGAGTATTGTTGGAGTTGGAAAAATGTCAATAATTGATTATTTTAAAGCTAGTATCTGGTATTTATAGAGTAGATAGCTTGCTTTTCAGATCTCTACTGCATTTCAGGAGAACATGTCTATTCTTAATAACTTTCACTTTCTTTAACCCTTTCATGACTGTGTTTCAACTGAAATATGTTACCTGTGTGTTTCGAATTAATAATTGTTTCTACTTTTGGCACAAGGCCAGCAATTACCCAGTACATTACTGGTACATTATTTTATCAACCCCTGTAAGGATGAAAGGCAAAGTTAACCTCGGTGGGAGGTTAACTTTGCCTTTCATCCTTAACGATTTCTAATTTAAGCTGAAGGTCAACAATTTAGTGGAGATAAGTCGATTAAATCAACCTCAGAATTTGACTCCCGTTTTGTTTTATCAAAACCTTGGAAAGATGAAAAGCAAAATTGACCTCTAAAGGATTTGATCTCAGAACATTAACCCTTTAGTTACCAACCCAGCTAAAACTGGTTCTGGTTCTATGAAAAGAGCCACTCATTTTAAAGAGTTCCTATTTAACCCTTTTGTTACCAACCTGGCCAAAACCGGTTCTGGTTCTATTAAATAAAACCACCCATTTTAAAGGTTTACAGTTTATATTAAAATCTTCTAGTTATGAAATAATAAATAATTTTAGTAAATCTCTCAAAATTCTTCATTAATAAATTAAAATAGGGTGTATTTCATTAGAAATTCGGTCATGAAAGGCTTAATAGAGAAATAATTTTAGTAAATTTCTCCCAATTCTTAATTACGTAGAATTTGATTTGGTGAAAATTGTCAAAATATTGACCTCGAACATAAGCTGCCCACCCCATTTTACCAATTATTTTGTCATATATTTTTGGACTTATGTATGATGAGTATCAGGGAGAGCCAACATGAAATAGTGATGATGATATGGTAATTCATAATCTGAACATTTATTCTTTGTTTGCAAGTTGAACATACATATTCAACTAAATTTAGCCCTTTCATTAACATATTTCTAATTAAAGAACCTGCCTATGATTTTGAAAATAATGAAGAATTTGAGGGAATTTAATATAAATTTCTTATTAACCTTTTTGATACTAACCCAGCCAAAACTGGCTTTGGTTCTATGAAACAAAACCATCCATTTTAAACACCCATTTTAAACAAAACCACCATCCTATTTAAATTAAAATCTTTCAACATAATTTTTAAAAGAACCATATGTTAAGTTACTATTCTTAGTGATAAATAATTAACAATTTTTGTAAATTTCTCAAAATTTGAAAATAATTAATTGAAATAGAATGCATTTCATTAGAAAGGCTGCAATTATTTGGAATTTTGTTAGAAAACAAAAATAAGTGAATTTTCAATTTCAAAAGAAAGGTATATGTATTCTTAAAGAAATTGGCTTTTTACTTCTATTGCAATAATTGAGAGTGACAAAGGACTATCTGTGCTATTTGATTGCAACAAATGTCACACATGGTTTACTCACCACATATACATTGGAGAAAGATATGTATATAATCATTTATCATCATCCTACATACTTTTATACAGTTCCCTTGCACCCCTCACAAGGTGTTGGTTAAACTATCTGGTAGAAGACATTTGCCCAAGGTGGCATGCAGTGGAAACTAATCTGAATTTTAATTATGAAAGACAGATACAGTGGAACCTTGCTTCACAAACTTAGTCATCTGAAGTGTTCGTAAACCGAAACTATTTTTCCCATATGAAATGTTGAGAGAGAAATACAGTGTGTGAGAGACTGTGTGAAAGACAGGTAAATATCACCATAGTAACTAACATAGCAAGTGATGCTTTCCCAAAGATACTCCCAGCTTGTGTATTAATTACCCAAGACACTGTTCGCCAACCAAGACATTTTAGGTTCTAAAAATTGTCCATTAACCAAATTGTTTATGAACCAAGGTTCAACTCTATGTATTCTTAGAGATGGGTCCCTTTTTTTTGCCTGGCTCAGTTGTGGGTTCATCAATTGTATCAGCCACCTTGTAAAGGTTTTGATTTTCTTTCTATATAGTCAGGGAGAGAAGGACAGTTCCCATAATCTTTTTAAGGGCCTCCAAAATTAGTTGGAGGGCAGGATGGGAACACTTGCTCCAAATGCTTACAACAGAGTTGACTACTAAATACACTCCTGAACCATGTAGTAGTGTTAAAGCTACCACCCAATTAAGCCAAAGAAGGATTTGAACTCAGAATACAAAGAGGCAGAACAAATACGGCAATGTATCTCATTCGGTGCATCTACAATTCAACCAATTCCGAAATATGGTAATGGAAGGGTTAAGTGGCGTTATTTATTTGGTAATATCACACAGTTTGACTAGGTATAGTGAAGATCCAATATGGATAAGAATATATTGATTTGAGGAGTTTAGATGGAATTAATATCAAGTCTTTTGTAAGAATAGTCTTAACCCCTTTGATGCCTGCCTGAAACAGCCACTGGTTCTATGATATAAAATTATTTGTAAGTATTTATCTAAAACCCCTTTATCATGTTATGTTTAAATATTTGTTAAGTTCCAAACAGCAGCTTAATAAAGAAAATATTTTATTAAATTCTTTCAAATTCTTGATTATTTTCTAAATGATTTAAAAACTACGGGCATTGTCTTTCATTAGAAATATGGTAATAAGGATTTAATTAAATTGGGCAACCTCCCTCCCTCCTAGTCTCTCTCCCCTTTCTCTTTCTCCCAGTCTCTTCCTCCTTTCCCCCCTCTCTCACTCCAGCCAGATTTATTGCAGACTTGCTCTCTATAATATGCACCAGACTAACATAACTGTAGAAATATTATTACCTTTAACATCAACATTTGTTGATGTTAAAGGTAACGAGAACCTCCTAATTAATATGTTCATATATGAGCTTCAGCTGTTTCCCACTTCTTGGTGTGTGTGTGTGTGTGTGTGTGTGTGTGTGTGTGTGTGTGTGTGTGTGTTGTAGTGCTTTCTGTCCAACTGCTCCATTGTATCAATATGTTATCAGGAACTCTTTCCTTTAACCCCCTGTACTAGCCTATCAGCTCTTGTATAACCCAAGGTTTAATTTATATAGCTTACATTCTTCCTTCCATAGGTCAAAGATCCACTCATTGTTACCACAAACTCACTCATTCCCCTGTGTAAATGGTACTACATTTTACATGCAGACATCATCCTCCTACAGCCTAGATGGCTCATGTCAAACAAGTGCTGCTTCTATTAGCTGAAACTTTGACCTAGTCTCCTTTAACAGCAGAAATGACAATTGCTATATATATCGAGAAACCAACTTTGTGTTACGTCTTCCCTTCAAAGTTATAACAACATAGAACTGACAATCTCGGAAGATAGTTCTTGGCTATCTCTTAGAATGTTGGATCTGTGATCATAAGGTTCTGGGTTTGATTCTTCGACCTAATGGTGCATTGTATTTTTTATTTCATGATAGGACTGGGGACCCTATCTTTAAACATTCAAGAAAGAAACCTCCTATGAGATGCATAAGAGACCAATTAAATCTATAAGCTGTAAATTTTTTTTTTTTTTTTTTGTCCCACTTCATATATCATTGCCAAACATGAACTTCAAAGCCTAGGTTTCTTCTTCAGGGTCAGAAAATACTCAGTTACTGAGCCTATAAAAGCTCAAGTAAGACTCACATTAGATTACTGTTCACATATCTGAAATAGTTCTGCTGCTACACACAGACTGACAGACATACTATAAACATTCTCACCAACTTGCTACAGGTCTGTTTCAAGTCTGTTGTAAATATTTTATTCAGTGATTTGAAGCTTGTCATTCTTGTTACCATATGTGTCTGTCAATCCGATGAATACACACCTTGGCCTGTGTTACATTTAGCCCTTTTGATGCCATCTTGCCCAAAACTGCTTCTGATTCTATGAAACAAAACTTCTCATAGCTTTCTTATTTTACCCTTTCACTGCCATATTTCTAATGAAAGACACTGTCTATGATTTTGAAATCATATTAAAAATAATTACGAATTTTGAGGGATTAACTAACTCTCTTGTTATTGCTTAGAACATAGCTTAACAAAGATTCTTACATTAAATTATAATGGAAGGTTTTTAAATAGATAAAAATGTTTTAGAATAAAGAGCTTTGTCTCATAAAACCATGGGTGGTTTTAACTAGTTTAACATCAAAAATATTAAATTATAATCTTCTGCATAATTTGATATGAGAACTTTTTGTTATGTTGTAAATACTGTCTTAATTATGGAAATAATATTTTTAGTCTTTGAAATTCTTTATTTTAGTAGAAATAGAAGCTTTCATCATATTTTGACTAAAGAAATTAGCCCGATAGTGTGGTTTAAAACCCTCTAAAATTGAAAAGGATGAGTATTGATGTATACTCATCCTTTCAAACCCCACTATCAGGCTTTCTTCAGTTAAATTTCTTCAGTTAAAATATGGTGAAAGTTTCTATTTCTACTAAATTTCAAACTTCACTCCCTGTCTTCGAAACACTAGCTTTGTCTTTATTAATAATTTAAATATAGTGTTTAACTAGAAATATGGTCTCATGACAAATCTCTCAACATGAAAATGGGACACACTACATATTACCTTCAACATAAAATATTAACAGCTGATGTAGGAAGTTCTGGCTCAACATGAGTATTTCAAAATGAATTATGAAGAGTACATTCATTAAAAGAACTATCTTTTCTTTACATATAAAAGTTTTTCTCATAACTCTATCTTTATAAGTTTTTGGTGCAAGGTCTCAACAATTTGTTGTACCTTCTCATCCTTTGTTAAATGTAAATATTGTTTAATATGGATTAGCATCCACAAACTAAACTTTTTTAATGAAACAATTAGTATTTGATTTGTGAACATTTCCTCAAGAAAGCACTTCCACTAGGCATCATCCATGTAGGTTTATTAGTTTCACCATTTGTTAAGCATCTTGAGAAAAAAGGAAAAAAAAACTTCTTCCATGTGGTATGCAGTTGGTTATTGTTAAAAGTATCTCATTTGAAGGCTAGGTTTCTGGGAGAACAAACTCACACATGGTTATTGGATTTGCAGTTTTCATGGCAACCGCAATATGCATTTATATCGCTTACATTGGCCATTCCTCTGTAGATTCTATGGAAGTTTGATGAAAATGTAAACCTCCAAAGATATGTATTGAGATGTTTGGTCCTTGTGTATTCATGTAGGATTTCCACTTGATAAAAAAAATTAAATGACCGTAGAAACACAGATATCTGGACATGGGTGTGGGTGTATGTAAATGTGAATCTTGACCGTAGAAACACAGATATCTGGACGTGGGTGTATACAAATGTGAATCTTGAGTAGTGACCTACAATAACTAATATATAACTATTTTCTTGTACCGGATTGCTTTGTCCCTATAAGGTCAATAATCTTTCCAGAGGTTGGTTAGCATGTATTGATCAGGGAAATGTTGGGTGAATATAGGCACAACCCTTAGAAGAAGCACACCTGGACTATTAGAAACAAATTATTACATTAACAAATACAAAATAAATGATTAAAATACAGAAACAAATATTAGATGAGCGTTGTGTCACTTTCTCTGCTTCTCCTCAGCCAATAACAAAGATTCTTTCACTGTGCAATCCTCTTATGTATGAATCTGACCACTACAAAAAACTAAAACCTTCATAATCCCTTCTAATAGCAGCCAGATAAAGAGAGAATGATATTGATCATATTGTTAAGGTGACACCACATTAACAGAATATGTTGTTACTTAGGAATTATAATGATTTGATATGTGGCTTGATGGTTATATGGTCATGAGTCCAAATACCAGTCTTGGTGGGGGCATTGTGTCCTTCAGCAAGACACTTTATTTTGTCTTGCTCCAGTTCACTTAGATGGCAAATATTAGTTATATCTGTAATTCAAAGGGCCAACCTTGTCACATACTGTGTGACATTGATTCTTACCAAGAACTGCACTAAGGGTACACATGTGTGTGGAATGCTCAGTCACTTGCATATTCATTTCATAAGTAAGCCGTGCTATTGTTGAAACAACTGAAATACTCATCATCATAACCCCACACCCCCACCCACCCCATGCCATGAGCCCTGAACTCCTCATGCAGTTCTAATGACTCTGCTAATTGCCACCTTATATACATATTCAATCCAATCCAAGACCTCACTCCTGTTGGAGGAACCTCTCCTTGGTTGACCTCCACCATTTTCTGTTTGTTTTTGGTCATGTCAAGGGTGTGGCCATGTTCACTCAGCTTGGCCAATTGCAGGTTGGGGAGGAACACTCTCTCTCTCAATGATTTGCATTCTTCTGAACCTGTTCTTATGCTAGTTTTTGATGTATTACATCATCTAACTTGAATTCTCTATTTTCAAGTAATCATTCACCTAAAGTATCATTCTGTTGTGAACCTGTAACAAGGGCTCCCCCTAAACCTTCTTCACAATATTAGATACAAACCTTCTTGAAACTGCTCCTGGTTCTCAGATACAAATTCAACCATTTAAAAATGTGCTTACTTGCATTTAAATTCTACCAGCATAATTATAAGCAATAGGGTGGTGGATTGGTAGATTATTAGTGTGTCAGACAAAATGCTTTGTGGTGTTATGGCCCTTTGCATTCTGTGTTCAAATCCTGCCATGGTCAACTTTGCCCTTTATCCTTCCAGTGTCAAAATAAAATACCAGTAAAATACTGAGCTGGATATAATCATCTTCCCACAAAAAAATGGTTGATTAGGGACCGGGTGAAACTAGACGAGATACAATTTGGGTTTGTACCAGGAAGAGGCACCACTGATGCCCTCTTCCTTGTGAGGCAGTTACAGGAAATGTACCTAGCTAAAAGTAAGCCACTCTACCTGGCATTCGTCGATATCGAGAAATCCTTTGACAGAGTTCCACGTGCTGTAATCTGGTGGGCTCTTAGAAAACTAGGAGTAGATGAATGGCTTGTGAAAGCGGTACAAGCCATGTATAGGGGAGCAGTCAGCAAAGTTAGGATTAGCAATGAGTATAGCGAGGAATTTAGCGTACCGGTTGGTGTCCACCAGGGCTCTGTTCTTAGTCCTCTCCTGTTCATCATAGTCCTGCAGCCAATAACAGAGGAGCTTAAGACCGGATGCCCATGGGAACTCCTGTATGCTGAAGACCTCGCGCTTATAGCTGAATCTATGGTAGAACTAGAGAAAAAATTCCAAACTTGGAAGCAGGGACTAGAAAGAAAGGGTCTCAAAGTCAACCTGACAAAGACTAAGGTCTTTGTAAGTAGACGAGAAAACAGAACCCAGATCCCCTCGGGGAAATGGCCTTGCTCAGTATGTAGGAAAGGTGTAGGTAGGAACTCCATTCTCTGCCCCAAATGCAAACAATGGGTACACAAGAGATGTAGCGGGATCTCAGGACGCTTAATTAAGAATATAGGCTTCACATGTAGCAAGCAACAAACAGCCACGGAATCAAGTACCACCAATCTCTGGGAGGGCCCTGTAGAAACAGTAGACAGCTTCTGCTACCTAGGTGACCGAATTAGCAGCGGAGGTGGGTGTTCAGAAAGTACAATAACTAGGGTAAGAACGGGATGGAAGAAGTTTAGGGAACTACTACCACTGCTAGCTGCAAAAGGCTTTTCCCTCAAAATGAAAGGCAGACTGTATGATGCGTGTATACGAACAGCAATGTTACATGGTAGTGAGACCTGGGCGCTGAAGGTGGAAGACTTACGTAGATTAGAAAGAAACGAATCCTGCATGCTCCGATGGATGTGTAATAGTAATATACGTGAACGGCAAAGCATAAATGAATTGAGAGATGACTGAGCAAAAGAGGAATCTAATGCTGTGTGCAGGAGACGCGGTTGCGTTGGTATGGACATGTGATGCGTATGAAGGATGACAGCTGCATAAAAAGGTGCAGTGCACTAGAAGTCAATGGAAACCGCGCAGTGGGGAGACCCTGGTGATAAAAGCCAACCTTACCCAATTACACCACAGTAATACAGAGTACCCGACCTCCCACGGGTACAAGCCGAAGCTGAAGCATATAAACAATATGCCCCCCCCCCCCCACCGCAAGGTGGTTGTGGAGGTGCCACGGCAAAAAAGCACCCAGCCCACACTGTAAAGTGGACGTGTCGGCACTACGGAAAAAAAGCACCCAGCACTCACTGTAAATGAGGTTGGTGTTAGGAAGGGCATCCAGCTGTAGAAATCAAGCCAGAATCAGTTCTCGTATGAGCAAGACAAGGTCAGCCGACCAGACACTGCCCACAACAGGACAACCCGTCTAACCCATGCTAGCGTGGAAGAACGGACGTAAAACGGTGATGATGATGATTGTGCCTTGTTTAAAAACCATCTATGATAATTAATCCTCCAAACATCAATTAAATAATGGAAATGTTATTTTACTAAATCCCAATTTTTTTCCATATGAAACATAGGCAGCATATTTCATTGGAAATATGGTCAAAAAAGGGTTAAAATAATCTTGGATTAAGACTCAAGACATATAAATCTATTAAGAACTCTGATCCTTGTTACTTACAAATTAGTAAGTAAATAGTAAAAAACAATATATTTGCTTCAATGTAGAGAAAAGTTTGTGACCCTATTTCTAATGAAATACACTGTATTTGAATTAATTTAATGAAGAATTTGGTGGGATTCAATAACATTATTATTTTACTCATAAATCACATATATCTTTCTGTGTGTGTACACACGCGCGCGTGTCTGTGTCTGAGTTTACTTTCAGCTAATAAAAATCAATAAAATAGTACCAGACTTAAAAATAAAGAAAATCAATAGTTACTGGTGTTGATGTGATTGATTAAATCTGGTGAGGTTGTCAGCCCAACATAACTGCAGTCTAATTGTCTAAAGGGATATATTAGAAATAGGGAGTTTTCTGTAGAAACGTGGGTGACACCTAACTGAGATGATGTCACCCTATGGAGTCATTACAACTGTCAGTGGGGAAGGGAGACTACCCCCACATCATTTCAGTGGGGCAGGGAGAATACACACCCCAATCTGTTTCAGTGAGGCAAGAAGAGCAACTATTCACCCCTGTTTCAGTGGAGGCAAGGAGAGTAACTATCCACCCCACCCATACCTTTTTCTTTAAGTCTGTGAAGTAGCAGATTCTTCAGAACATCCATTAGAATGCTTCATAGCTTCATTCCAGCTATCAATGACCTCAGTTAAAATCTCACTGAGGTCAATAAATAAAATATCAGTCGGGTACTTGGATCAATTCTTCCTCTATATATATCTCTCTCTCTTTCTCTCTTTCTATTCAGGCCCAATAGATGGGCTCCACCAGGTTTAGAAATACCCAAAGATGGTGTCCTTACAACTAAGTTCAGGGATCAGGGATGAAAGTTTTTAACACAATCTGTACTTTAAATGTATTTAGAATTGAAACATCTTCATGCAAAGTTATATATTTTTTATTGTTTTCTTGTGTTAAAAATTTATTGTACAATATTCTAAGCAGAAAATTATCTGTTTTTTTTGTGTAACATTTTACATTTTCTCTCTCTTTATTTTCATAGGTCTATCAGGAAACCCTGTTGATCTCAATCATCGCCGTGAAGTATTTGGTTCCAATGTAATTCCTCCAAAGCCACCAAAATCTTTTTTACAACTAGTTTGGGATGCATTACAAGATGTCACACTTATTATTTTGTTAGTAGCTGCAATTATATCATTAGCATTGTCGTTTTATAAAGTACCTAAAGACCCAGATGGTAAGTACACTTGCTTTTGATATCCAGTAATTTATATATATATAAATCAGTGGTGACTCCAGTCACTCAGGCTACTTCAGTAGTTCAAAACAAACAAAAATATCTTGGAACTCTATGTTCATTCTTCTTCTCCTTCATCCACTTATTCCTGAGAGAGTTGTTAGAGCAGAGTCCTCAAAGGACTCCTTCCAGCAGGTCCTGTCAGAAGCAACCATCTCCAACTGATCCGGCTGGATCCCCAAGCAAGACCAGCCAAACTCATGGATGTTAGCCAACCATCTTGCTCGGGGTCGACCTCTGGGTTTCCTACTGGTTAGGTTTGCACATTAAATCTGTCCAGTGATTCTTTCCTGAGACATTCTAACCCATAGCCGTAGTATCGGAAGTGTATATCAAAAAAATATCTTGGAATTCCATGTTCATTCTTGCATTGTAATATTTGCTCAGAGTCAAAGAAGTGACCAAATCTCGCAAATTCCTGCTGAGCTATTAAGAATATAATAATCCAAATTGATTTTGATTCATTATTCTTCAAATAGATAAACTTTATTTTAACTTTCTAATGTTATATGAACAAATGTAACCAGACTAGCCCAGGCTCTTAAAATTTAGCTCAATGGAATGAATAAGCTATATGATCAATGGTAGTGTCCCAGCATGGCCTCAGCCCCTCAACTGGAACACTGAATAGAGAATAATAGAGATCAAAAGGAACCATCAGTGAAAGAGTTTAAAGTATGGGACTACTGTGGAATGTATGTCTTTCATCTCACACTGCTCCAGCCTGTTTGAACTAGAGTTACCATAGGTTTCATAAAAGTAAGATTATTTCTTTAGACACCATGTTTGAAATAAATGAAAGCTACCCCCAAATCACATTTGTAAAAATTTCCACAATAATTTATAAAAAAAAAAATCAAATGTGTCAGAATCAATTTTAATGTTTCTGTTAGAGACAAAAAGAACTTTTGAGATATAATTGGTAATAACTAAATCTATCTTCAAAGAATTCTTTCTCTCGTGTATGTTTTCAACTTGAAAATTTAGGATCAATATCTAGGATATTGATCCTTTATTGATGTTTTTTTATTGGTGCCCTTTTTTAAAATATTATTTTAACTGTAAAACTTAAATTAGCAATGGCATTAACTCTTGACATCCTATATCACATGAAACTGCATCAGAAAGAGATTCTTGAAAAGTACAAAACAGCACAATAACTGCATAACATTAAAATTTAAAGGTTTTACTTTAATACTGCAAATTTCCACAACATTCTGTCCTCTAATAAAGATACTATAAACATTTGAATTAACATACATTTCAATATTTTCTGATAAATCATTATAGGGTGTCAAGTATTAAAGGATAAAGAAATCATCATTATCATCACCCTTTAACATCTATTTTCCCACGCATGGGTTAGACGGGTCGCCCACACCATGGCCAGTTGGCTGCACCATACCCTGCTCACTGCAGACCATATTTTGTAGGACAAGCCATTGTGCCTATAATAGGTAGCTGATGGTGTTTATATCTAACAATGATTTACATGTGTCTATGCTGTGCTAATCAGTGTGTATGTATGTGTGAGTTTACATCTTTCTACAGTAACAATGATTTACACACGTGTACTCTGTGTTGATCTGTGTGTGTGTGTAAGTTTACATCTTTCTACAGTAATAATGATTTACACACGTGTACTCTGTGTTGATCTGTGTGTGTGTGTAAGTTTACATCTTTCTATAGTAATAATGATTTACACACGTGTACTCTGTGTTGATCTGTGTGTGTGTGTAAGTTTACATCTTTCTACAGTAATAATGATTTACACACGTGTACTCTGTGTTGATCTGTGTGTGTGTGTGTAAGTTTACATCTTTCTACAGTAACAATGATTTACACACGTGTACTCTGTGTTGATCTGTGTGTGTGTGTGTGTAAGTTTACATCTTTCTACAGTAACAATGATTTACACACGTGTACTCTGTGTTGATCTGTGTGTGTGTGTGTAAGTTTACATCTTTCTACAGTAATAATGATTTACACACGTGTACTCTGTGTTGATCTGTGTGTGTGTGTAAGTTTACATCTTTCTACAGTAATAATGATTTACACACGTGTACTCTGTGTTGATCTGTGTGTGTGTGTAAGTTTACATCTTTCTACAGTAATAATGATTTACACACGTGTACTCTGTGTTGATCTGTGTGTGTGTGTAAGTTTACATCTTTCTACAGAAATAATGATTTACACACGTGTACTCTGTGTTGATCTGTGTGTCTGTGTGTAAGTTTACATCTTTCTACAGTAACAATGATTTACACACGTGTACTCTGTGTTGATCTGTGTGTGTGTGTAAGTTTACATCTTTCTACAGTAACAATGATTTACACACGTGTACTCTGTGTTGATCTGTGTGTGTGTGTGTAAGTTTACATCTTTCTACAGTAATAATGATTTACACACGTGTACTCTGTGTTGATCTGTGTGTGTGTGTGTGTGTGTAAGTTTACATCTTTCTACAGTAACAATGATTTACACACGTGTACTCTGTGTTGATCTGTGTGTGTGTGTGTAAGTTTACATCTTTCTACAGTAACAATGATTTACACACGTGTACTCTGTGTTGATCTGTGTGTGTGTGTAAGTTTACATCTTTCTACAGTAACAATGATTTACACACGTGTACTCTGTGTTGATCTGTGTGTGTGTGTAAGTTTACATCTTTCTACAGTAACAATGATTTTACACACGTGTACTCTGTGTTGATCTGTGTGTGTGTGTAAGTTTACATCTTTCTACAGTAACAATGATTTACACACGTGTACTCTGTGTTGATCTGTGTGTGTGTGTGTGTAAGTTTACATCTTTCTACAGTAACAATGATTTACACACGTGTACTCTGTGTTGATCTGTGTGTGTGTGTGTAAATTTACATCTTTCTACAGTAACAATCATTTACACACGTGTACTCTGTGTTGATCTGTGTGTGTGTGTAAGTTTACATCTTTCTACAGTAACAATGATTTACACACGTGTACTCTGTGTTGATCTGTGTGTGTGTGTGTGTAAGTTTACATCTTTCTACAGTAACAATGATTTACACACGTGTACTCTGTGTTGATCTGTGTGTGCGTGTGTGTAAGTTTACATCGTTCTACAGTAACAATGATTTACACACGTGTACATTTGTTTTGTGCTGATCTGTGTGTGTATGTATATATATTTACATATAGTAAAGGTATTTGGTCTAGTGGTTAGGGTCTTTAATTCACAATCATAAGGTCATGAGTTTGATTCTTGGCAATACATTGCGTCCTTGAGCAAGATGCTTTATTTGACAATACTCCAGTCCATTGTGAACTTGAGCAAGGCACTTTATTTCACATTGCTCCAGTCCACTGGGTCCTTGAGCAAGACACTTTATTTCACATTGCCAGTCCATTGTGACCTTGAGCAAGACAATTTATTTCACATTGCTCCAGTCCATTGTGACCTTGAGCAGGGCACTTTATTTCACATTGCTCCAGTCCACTGGGTCCTTGAGCAAGACACTTTATTTCACATTGCTCCAGTCCATTGTGACCTTGAGCAAGACAATTTATTTCACATTGCTCCAGTTCACTTAGCAAAAATAAGCTGTACCTGTAAATCCAAGGGCTTGCTTTGTTACTCAGTGTGTCTTGCTGAATCTCCCTGATAACTATTAATGGTGCATGTGTCTCTGGAATACACAGCTACTTGCACATAAATTCACAAGCAGGTTGTTCTGTTGTTTGAATAACTGAAATGTTCATCATCAAAACCAATGGAGGTGCAACACACACATCTACAATACTTATTGCACACAGATCAATACATACCCACAATATTTGAAAAATAAAATACAGGATTGAAGATACATTACTGGAATATGAAATGGAAAACCAAGTTTTCCACTGTAGAAATATTGCCTTGTCTCATGAAATAGTCTGTATTTATTATTTCTTGTGACTTTTTTTTTATAGTATTTAACTCATGTCCTTATATTGAGTACTGTTGCCACATCTGGTCTGGTCTGGTGCTTCTTCAATGCACTTTGACAGTCTAGATAAGATCCAAGGAAGAATGAGTAGTCAACATTATTGTCATGGCAGCTTTAATTATTATCACACCATCAGAATATTGCCTCTCTTTGCCTCTTTTTAATAGATATTTTCATGTGAATTGTTCAGATGAGCTTTCCTCTTGGTTACTCTATATTCACAAATTTAAATGGAAATTCAGGCTAAGTCCAATCTATTTACAGTTGAAGTTCACAAATCCTATTCTGATAGTTTCTTCCCTCACACATCTCGCTTATGGAATTGTCTTCCAGTTTCTTGTTTTCCAGACCGCTAACAACAATTTAGAAAATTTCAAGAGCTACATCAATCATCAACTTCTCTCTCTCCTTGAATTATGTCTTCTCTGTCTTGTCCTTCTCCCTTCTCAGTAATCCCTTGCAGTTTAGTGGCTTTATTGCCTTGCTTAGGGTAAGCAAGAAGAGGAAAAAACGAAAATGAGGTTGTTGGTTTAATTTCTTGACGGAGTGGTAGATTATGTTCATTTGAGAGACTAGAAACATTGATCTAAAACCAATCCAATCTCAAGAGACTATGGAGAAAGTTTGTATATTAAGTAAGACATAAATTACAACAGTACATTAAAAAAAGATCAGTTTCTTTATATGAATATTCAACAGTCTTAAAAGTATGGAAAATATTTATTAAAACACTGAAAGTTAAGTTCTCACATCAAAGTTCTTTGGTCAAAACAAGAATTTCAGCTCTGCTAAACAAAGCCAGCATTGTTGACTTTGTTTACTAAGAAAATTGCTGAATATACATAAAATGTATACATGCTGCGTTGAGAAGAACCTGTCCAACTCATACGAAGAAGGACCTGACCAATCCATCAAGCGTGGAAAAAACAGACATAAAAATGATGATGGTGATAACTAGTGACCTTCGTAATACTTTTGTGAACATGCAGTTTAAGAATCACCACTACTTTGCCAGGAAGAATAATATATGAGAGATTTTCCAAAATTGGTGCTGCTTCAATCAGCTGTTCAGGCACTCTCTTGAAATCAAATATAATTCATTCAAATATAAATTATATGTATTTGGCCTTGATTTTTACAGAAAACCTGAGCAAAAGTAAAAAATTGACCTCCTCCTCCACCATTATCATCATCATCATCATTGTTTTTATGTCCACCTTTCCATATTGGCATGGGTTGGATGGGATGTTTTAAGACAATGCTTTGCAGATGAATGCCCTTTCTGACCCCCCATTTTAGTCACTTCATACGGGGATATAGTGCACGGGTTCTAGAAATCAGAATACACACCTCCATGTACTTCTAAAATAAATATTAAGATTTCTAGACAAACAAGAAAGCTGGAATCCCGCTAAAAAATAAAAAAAATTCATAAACAACATCAAACAAATGTGAAAAGTGTAATACTGCATGTCGCTTATTTATTATCATTTTGTCAGAACTATGTTGTTAAATTTAGTTACATAGACAACAGAAACTTCTTGTTGAAAATGTTATCCTGTATTCCTTTATTATCCTTTACAAAGACACTGATTCCAGTCAAGCATATTTCCTGCCAATAACTTCTTAGATTCTACAAACATTTACTGCTCCAAGGAAAAACAACAAAATGTCCTTGCTTTGAAACACCTAAGTAAACCCCCAACAACACTAAATGGCTACTCTCGGATCCAGCTTCCTAACATTTCTTGCACTATATTTTATTTTGAGATGTTTTCAAGGTTCTTTACCAATAATACCAGTAACTAACAGTAATAGTGTCTCTGAAGACCTAATGCTGTCCAGCTTACCATAGAATTTCTTACAAACAATAGTAATATCTAGCAGTACCCAGTCATAATGAAAGGGTTGGAGGTTCGTTAAAAACAATAGTAATATCTAGCAGTACCCAGTCATAATGAAAGGGTTGGAGGTTCGTTAAAAACAATAGTAATATCTAGCAGTACCCAGTCATAATGAAAGGGTTGGAGGTTCGTTAAAAACAATAGTAATATCTAGCAGTACCCAGTCATAATGAAAGGGTTGGAGGTTCGTTAAAAACAATAGTAATATCTAGCAGTACCCAGTCATAATGAAAGGGTTGGAGGTTCGTTAAAAACAATAGTAATATCTAGCAGTACCCAGTCATAATGAAAGGGTTGGAGGTTCGTTAAAAACAATAGTAATATCTAGCAGTACCCAGTCATAATGAAAGGGTTGGAGGTTCGTTAAAAGCAATAGTAATATCTAGCAGTACCCAGTCATAATGAAAGGGTTGGAGGTTCATTAAAAACAATAGTAATATCTAGCAGTACCCAGTCATAATGAAAGGGTTGGAGGTTCGTTAAAAACAATAGTAATATCTAGCAGTACCCAGTCTTAATAAAAGGGTTGGAGGTTCGTTAAAAACAATAGTAATATCTAGCAGTACCCAGTCATAATGAAAGGGTTGGAGGTTCATTACAAACAATAGTAATATCTAGCAGTACCCATGTTATTTTTAAAACCATAAACTTGTTACAAGTTTATAGAGAATCATGAGATATGGAATTTCTTTACAAATTGTATTTTTTTCTGAGGCATTTCTTGAGATGATGGTAAATCCACATTGATGGTACTAAATGTAGTCTTAGAAGAGAACTTCTACTTTGACAGTTGTTAACTATTATTTTTATCTTTGTCAAGAAGTGAACAACTATTCTTGGTTATTATTTTACATAAAATGTAATAAGGGTTTCTACTTTTGACACAAGGCCAGCAATTACTGGTACTTTATTTTATCAACCCCGTAAGGATGAAAGGCAAAGTAACAAAAAACACTCAGTCCATCCTGCAAGGTGGTATTGCTGGTGCCACAAAAAACCCCACCCTGTAAGGTGGTAGTGCTGGTGACATAAAAAAAAAGCTCCCAGTACATATGTTTGGCATTACGAAGGGCATACAGCTTTAGAAAACCAAGCCAAAAACAATGAATGAACAAGACATGGTCACCTGACTTGTTTGGCCTAATAACACATCAACATGTCTAACCCATGTGTGGAAAATAAATGTTAAACAGTGGTGGTGATGATGATACAACATAAAACATTTTAATAATCAGTAAGACTGTTGTGGCATAGTTTTAATAAATTTTAATATTTTTTTGAATTCAAGAAACACAGTTGTGGTACTTTGTATATTTTTGTCAACTAACAGTTTCATTTCAAACAAATAGCACAAATTAATCTGTTCATCTGTGTTTTTACATGATATATTTATATATATATATATTAGTATATAAAGTGCCTAGCCCACACTGTAAGGTGGTTGTGTTGGTGTCACAATAAAAAGCTCCCAGTCCACATTGTAAATGTGATTGGCATTAGCGAGGGCATCCAGCTGTAGAAACCAAGCCAGAATCAGTTCTTTATGAGCAAGACATGGTCATCCGACCTGGCTTGTCCCACAACGGGACAGCTTGTCTAACCCATGCTAGCAATGGACGTTAAACAATGATGATTATCTATATATATATATTTTTTTTTTTCTCAATTATCAGTTTTCTTCACCATTAACACTTAATGTCCTGTACCACATAAAACCACATTAACAAGACATTCTTGAAAAGTACAAAACAATATCACGATTGCATTCCATAAAGTCTTTACCCTTAACAAACCCATTTTAAAATAATTTCTGCTAAATTATTACAGGATATTAAGAGTTAACTCTTTCTAAATAAAGTTATTACAAACATTTGAATTGACAAACTGTTTTTTTAGACATTTTCTGCTAAATGTTTACAGGATTTTAAAAGTTAATAATCAAATCTTTATTCTATTTTTTTTTTTTTTGTAGCTGAGGAAGATGATGCTCATGAGTCTTCTGATGAAGCTGGATGGATAGAAGGTTTAGCAATCTTAGTAGCTGTCATTGTAGTTGTATTAGTCACTGCCTTTAATGATTGGCGAAAAGAAAAACAATTCAGGGGATTACAAAGTAAAATTGAACATGAACACAAGTTTAGTACAATACGTGCTGCCGAAGTGATTGAGATTCCTGTTGGTGAACTTGTTGTGGGAGATATCTGCCTTGTTAAATATGGTAAGTTTACTTTATTTTTTTTATTTCTATCCATTTCTATCTCCCATTTGATACCAACCAACCAACCTGAGACTGCCCTCTGATTCTTTAATACAATACTGTCCCTTTAGCATTCACATTAATTTTCAAATGTCATGCTTATCTATTCACATTATTTTGAGTTAATCATACTCAAGAGGGTTATCAATTTTATTTGTTTGTAATTTTCTTAATTTTCTGTGCAGGCTTGAAATTTTGTTAGTAGATGTTAAAATATCAATAATTTACAATTGTATATTTTTAATGATTTTTTTGGTTAAATTTGACTTTTATGGGCAGGTGAAATTAATTAACAGGTGTAAAAGTAATGACTTTCTGGATAAACACAAAAATTTAAACTTTATCTGACTTACCTGTTAGATTTGTTACAAAAAATATCCAACAATGACCTAGCACTCTTCCGAACAGGTGAATTAATATAAAATGCAGATATAATCAGTACACGGTTTTAGTCTGTCTCTACATTTCATGCAAATATTTTCATTGAAAAAAATGTATAAAACCCTTTCACCAGTCAAAATAATATTGGCAATGTACTCAGTAGATTTAAAAAGAATGTGCCCAATATATAAGTTCATTAACAGGTGTGATGCATGTGTGACACAGGTGAATGAATGCAGATGTTTTATATCTAATGTGTTCCAATATATTTTTTTTATATTTTTTTCAATATTGTCAGACTATATTTCTAACATGATATTGGTCAAAACATCCTTTACATAATGGCACTTTGCAGTAGGAACACATAAAAGAGGTTTCAATTGGATAACCTTTAGCAGTTTTTCTCTTTTGCAAAGAGCACATTCGGCAAACTTTCTTCCTCCAATCAATTTTCTCTATTTTATGATAATCAATATTTTCTTTGTTCACCTCAGATAATTTTGATTTTCTCCCAGTTTTGTGTTTGCGAGAAGTATATCCTCCATGAGCTTGACTAAAGGTTTACCTTCAGCCTCAACTCCTGGTTGCTGGTTAGAAGATTGGAACAAAATTTGCCATTTGTCTTTGTACAATGTGGCTAACATGTTCCTTTTTTGTACTTGGAGAATGTCCCCTCTCTTTTTAAATTTTGCGACTTTTATTTCTTGGGGTAGCCCTTTGCGATTCCCCATTATTGTACCACAGGTGTACGTATTTATGAGGGCATGAGCCTCTGCTAGAAGCACTGAAGAAAAAAAAATGATAAAAATATATGTCTGTGTTGAGAGTTCAGTCAGAGACCACACAACATCGTACCCCAATCGATTTTTTCTCCCTCCGTTGTGTTTCTTTCCTGTGTAAACATCAAAGTTTTCACAGTAGCCTGTGTCCGATTCACAGAGTTATCACACCTTGATGCCCCATTTGGTGGGTTTAGCTGGCATATATTGTCTGAAATGTACTTTACCCTTATACCCAATCATAGCTTCATCAACACTAAGATTTTTCCCAGGTATATATATACTTGTTGCTGTGCTTATAATCGTTTTGGCATTGATACACTGGTTGGAGGCCCTTCCTAACACCAGCGCCACTTTACAGCATGGATTGGGTGCTTTAATTTGTGCCACCAGCACTAGAGAGGATGTCTTACTGGACTCATGGGCCCTCTCTACCCCTCCATTTTACAGCATGGTCATAAAAAAAAAAAAATCACCAAGGGGATGCTCTGGAGAGGAGCAATTATAGGGGTATAAAACTGATGGATCAGGTTATGAAAGTGGCAGAAAGGGTATTAGCACAACTAATTAGAGAAAGGGGTCAAACTAGATGAGATGCAGTTTGGTTTTGTGCCTAGGAAAAGTTCAACAGATACCCTCTTCTTGGTGAGACAATTACAAGAGAGGTTCTTAGAGAAGAATAAGCGACTATACTTAGCCTTTGTTGACCTAGAGAAGGCCTTTGATAGGGTACCCCGTTCTGTCATCTGGTGGTCCCTAAGGAAACTAGGGGTAGAGGAATGGCTTGTGTAAACTTTGTACAGAGGTGCTGTCAGTAAAGTCAGGGTAGAAATGGAGTTTAGTGAGGAATTCCAGATACAAGTAGGAGTACATCAAGGTTCGGTCCTCAGCCCGCTCTAGTTCATTATAGTCCTCCAAGCCATAACAGAGGAGTTTAAGACTGGCTGTCCATGGGAACTTCTCTATGCTGACGATCTGGTTCTTATAGCAGAATCAGTAGAGGAGCTAGAGAATAAATTCTGGCTATGGAAACAGCAGTTGGAAGCAAGAGGACTGAGAGTGAACCTAGCTAAGACAAAAGTGTTGATGAGTAGAAAAGAGGACAAAACCCTGATTCCATCAGGGAAATGGCGATGTTCGATAGGCAGAAAAAGAACTGGCATAAATTCTATAAAATGTACACAATGCAGATCCTGGGTACACAAGAGATGTAGTGGGATAGCAGGCAAACTAACAGGTAGGGAGAAATGCGTATGCAGTAGGATTATGAAGGGTTTCTCCCTGCATATGAAAGGCCGGTTATATGATGCCTGTGTGAGGAGCGCGATGCTGCATAGTAGTGAGACATGGGCAGCAACTGCAGAGGATATGCGACAGCTGGAGAGAAATGAGGCAAGCATACTCCATTGGATGTGCAGTGTCAATGTGTGTGAATGACACAGCATGTGTTGAGAGAGAAACTGTGACTGAGAGGGATAGAATATAGTGGGCAAGAGAGGAGCCTGAGGTGGTATGGACATGTGATGCGTATGGAGGATGACTGATGGGTGGAGAAGTGCCAGGAAATGCCAGTTGAAGGAAGACGTGGTAGAGGTAGACCACGAAAAGCATGGGCGGAGGTGGTGAGAACAGACCTCAGATTGCTGAAGCTCATGGTGGAGATGACGAAGGACCATGACAAGTGGAGAGATGCTGTGCTAAATTAGACCCGTCACCCTTGCAAGCAGGGAAAAACGGACGTAAAATGATGATGATGATATACTGTTTTAAATTTTTCAGATAGCATTTTAATTAATGGTCGAACTTTATACAGAGGGTCATAATTCAATTCATTTCTACCGGGGGCATTTGAAGTATCAACCAGGTGCAAATACTGGTTTAATTTTAAATATTTTGTTTTTGCCATAATACTTGATATATAAGGGTCACTAAACCTTATGTCAGTACTCCAGTAATTCCACAGTCTTGGAAATTGTTTTATACCAAACATAATGTTTATGGTAAAAAACGTTTGCATTTCCACAGCATCTGTCGGCCACCATAACAGATTGGGTTTTCATCAATTTGAAATCTGTTGTTAGGCATATCGATTAGTCTCTTCTGCCACAACTTTAAAGAAAGTTTGTGGCAAAAACAAAAAGAAATAATCAAGTGCTTTAGCATCAGGGGGTAATGTGTGTCGTGGACCAGTATTTTCAATAAAATCGGGAACATGTATAGGTGTGGTATTTTACCACGTTGCTGTAATATTTTCAATGGCGTCCTGGAAATCTCCTTCGTTTTCACATTCAAAACAACAATCATTGTCGGATGAAATTTCAGAAATGTAAACATCTGATTCATTTGAGGATAAATCGCTAATATTATCTTTTGTTTCTTGTTCATTTTGAATGTCGTTGTGTGTAAAACCTTCAAAGTCGGTATCGCTACTTTCACAAGCCATGTTGATACACACAAAAAATCTGTTTACTTTCAACGTTAAAAAGACACATGTTGTTTCAAGTTGTTTCACTATGTTAAGTGTTAATTTTCGCAGTAAGGGCCTAATCTCGCAGTAATCTGGAACTGACCAGACTTTGATGACGGTGTTGTTTATTTTTAGAACAATATTTTTGTGTGGGTGTTATTGGCCGTTTTGGGCCGGTTTGAACAAATGAAGGGGAAATAATTACAGCTGGCTTTAGCAGGTTTGAACACTAAAGGGTGCCCTCTGATTCTTTAATACAATACTGTCCTGTGACTGCCCACTGATTCTATAATACAATACTGTCCAGAGACTGCCCTCTGATTCTTTAATACAATACTGTCCAGAGTCTGCCCTCTGATTCTTTAATACAATACCGTCCAGAGACTGCCCACTGATTCTTTAATACAATACTGTCCAGAGTCTGCCCTCTGATTCTTTAATACAATACTGTCCAGAGTCTGCCCTCTGATTCTTTAATACAATACCGTCCAGAGACTGCCCTCTGATTCTTTAATACAATACTGTCCAGAGACTGCCCTCTGATTCTTTAATACAATACTGTCCAGAGTCTGCCCTCTGATTCTTTAATACAATACCGTCCAGAGACTGCCCACTGATTCTTTAATACAATACTGTCCAGAGACTGCCCTCTGATTCTTTAATACAATACTGTCCAGAGTCTGCCCTCTGATTCTTCAATACAATACCGTCCAGAGACTGCCCACTGATTCTTTAATACAATACTGTCCAGAGACTTCCCTCTGATTCTTTAATACAATACTGTCCAGAGACTGCCCTCTGATTCTTTAATACAATACTGTCCAGAGACTGCCCACTGATTCTTTAATACAATACTGTCCAGAGACTGCCCTCTGATTCTTTAATACAATACTGTCCAGAGACTGCCCACTGATTCTTTAATACAATACTGTCCAGAGACTGCCCTCTGATTCTTTAATACAATACTGTCCAGAGACTGCCCACTGATTCTTTAATACAATACTGTCCAGAGACTGCCCACTGATTCTTTAATACAATACTGTCCAGAGACTGCCCTCTGATTCTTTAATACAATACTGTCCAGAGACTGCCCACTGATTCTTTAATACAATACTGTCCAGAGACTGCCCACTGATTCTTTAATGCAATACTGTCCAGAGACTGCCCACTGATTCTTTAATACAATACTGTCCAGAGATTGCCCACTGATTCTTTAATACAATACTGTCCAGAGACTGCCCACTGATTCTTTAATACAATACAGTCCAGAGACTGCCCTCTGATTCTTTAATACAATACAGTCCAGAGACTGCCCACTGATTCTTTAATTCAATACAGTCCAGAGACTGCCCTCTGATTCTTTAATACAATACAGTCCAGAGACTACCCTCTGATTCTTTAATACAATACTGTCCAGAGACTGCCCACTTATTCTTTAATTCAATACAGTCCAGAGTCTGCCCTCTGATTCTTTAATACAATACTGTCCAGAGACTGCCCACTTATTCTTTAATTCAATACAGTCTAGAGACTGCCCACTGATTCTTTAATTCAATACAGTCCAGAGACTGCCCTCTGATTCTTTAATACAATACAGTCCAGAGACTGCCCACTGATTCTTTAATTCAATACAGTCCAGAGACTGCCCTCTGATTCTTTAATACAATACAGTCCAGAGACTGCCCTCTGATTCTTTAATACAATACAGTCCAGAAACTGCCCACTGATTCTTTAATTCAATACAGTCCAGAGACTGCCCTCTGATTCTTTAATACAATACTGTCCAGAGACTGACCTCTGATTCTTTAATACAATACTGTCCAGAGACTGCCCTCTGATTCTTTAATACAATACTGTCCAGAGTCTGCCCTCTGATTCTTTAATACAATACTGTCCAGTGACTGCCCTCTGATTCTTTAATACAATACTGTCCAGTGACTGCCCTCTGATTCTTTAGTACAATACTGTCCAGAGACTGCCCACTGATTCTTTAATACAATACTGTCCAGAGACTGCCCACTGATTCTTTAATACAATACTGTCCAGAGACTGCCCACTGATTCTTTAATACAATACTGTCCAGAGACTGCCCTCTGATTCTTTAATACAATACTGTCCAGAGACTGCCCACTGATTCTTTAATACAATACTGTCCAGAGACTGCCCACTTATTCTTTAATACAATACTGTCCAGAGACTGCCCTATGATTCTTTAATACAATACTGTCCAGAGACTGCCCACTGATTCTTTAATACAATACTGTCCAGAGACTGCCCTCTGATTCTTTAATACAATACTGTCCAGAGACTGCCCACTGATTCTTTAATACAATACTGTCCAGAGACTGCCCACTGATTCTTTAATACAATACAGTACAGAGACTGCCCTCTGATTCTTTAATACAATACTGTGCAGAGTCTGCCCTCTGATTCTTTAATACAATACTGTCCAGTGACTGCCCTCTGATTCTTTAATACAATACTGTCCAGTGACTGCCCACTGATTCTTTAATACATTACTGTCCAGAGACTGCCCTATGATTCTTTAATACAATACTGTCCAGAGACTGCCCACTTATTCTTTAATACAATACTGTCCAGAGACTGCCCTCTGATTCTTTAATACAATACTGTCCAGAGACTGCCCTCTGATTCTTTAATACAATACTGTCCAGAGACTGCCCTCTGATTCTTTAATACGATACTGTCCAGAGTCTGCTCTCTGATTCTTTAATACAATACAGTCCAGAGACTGCCCACTGATTCTTTAATACAATACTGTCCAAAGACTGCCCTCTGATTCTTTAATACAATACTGTCCTGAGACTGCCCACTGATTCTTTAATACAATACTGTCCAGAGACTGCCCTATGATTCTTTAATACAATACTGTCCAGAGACTGCCCACTGATTCTTTAATACAATACTGTCCAGAGACTGCCCTCTGATTCTTTAATACAATACAGTCCAGAGACTGCCCACTGATTCTTTAATACAATACTGTCCAGAGACTGCCCACTGATTCTTCAATACAATACAGTCCAGAGACTGCCCTCTGATTCTTTAATACAATACCGTCCAGAGACTGCCCTCTGATTCTTTAATACAATACAGTCCAGAGACTGCCCTCTGATTCTTTAATACCATACCGTCCAGAGACTGCCCACTGATTCTTTAATACAATACAGTCCAGAAACTGCCCTCTGATTCTTTAATACAATACTGTCCAGAGACTGCCCACTGATTCTTTAATACAATACTGTCCAGAGACTGCTCACTGATTCTTTAATACAATACTGTCCAGAGACTGCCCTCTGATTCTTTAATACAATACTGTCCAGAGACTGCCCACTGATTCTTTAATACAATACTGTCCAGAGACTGCCCACTGATTCTTTAATACAATACTGTCCAGAGACTGCCCTCTGATTCTTTAATACAATATGTCCAGAGACTGCCCACTGATTCTTTAATACAATACAGTCCAGAAACTGCCCTCTGATTCTTTAATACAATACTGTCCAGAGACTGCCCACTGATTCTTTAATACAATACTGTCCAGAGACTGCCCACTGATTCTTTAATACAATACTGTCCAGAGACTGCCCTCTGATTCTTTAATACAATACAGTCCAGAGACTGCCCTCTGATTCTTTAATACAATACTGTCCAGAGACTGCCCTCTGATTCTTTAATACAATATGTCCAGAGACTGCCCACTGATTCTTTAATACAATACAGTCCAGAAACTGCCCTCTGATTCTTTAATACAATACTGTCCAGAGACTGCCCACTGATTCTTTAATACAATACTGTCCAGAGACTGCCCACTGATTCTTTAATACAATACTGTCCAGAGACTGCCCTCTGATTCTTTAATACAATACAGTCCAGAGACTGCCCTCTGATTCTTTAATACAATACTGTCCAGAGACTGCCCACTGATTCTTTAATACAATACTGTCCAGAGACTGCCCTCTGATTCTTTAATACAATACTGTCCAGAGTCTGCCTTCTGATTCTTTAATACAATACTGTCCAGAGTCTGCCCTCTGAATCTTTAATACAATACAGTCCAGAGACTGCCCTCTGATTCTTTAATACAATACTGTCCAGAGTCTGCCCTCTGAATCTTTAATACAATACAGTCCAGAGACTGCCCTCTGATTCTTTAATACAATACTGTCCAGAGTCTGCCCTCTGAATCTTTAATACAATACAGTCCAGAGACTGCCCTCTGATTCTTTAATACAATACTGTCCAGAGTCTGCCCTCTGATTCTTTAATACAATACTGTCCAGAGTCTGCCCTCTGAATCTTTAATACAATACTGTCCAGAGTCTGCCCTCTGAATCTTTAATACAATACTGTCCAGAGACTGCCCTCTGATTCTTTAATACAATACTGTCCAGAGTCTGCCCTCTGAATCTTTAATACAATACCGTCCAGAGACTGCCCTCTGATTCTTTAATACAATACTGTCCAGAGACTGCCCACTAATTCTTTAATACAATACAGTCCAGAGACTGCCCTCTGACTCTTTAATACAATACTGTCCAGAGACTGCCCACTGATTCTTTAATACTATACAGTCCAGAGACTGCCCTCTGATTCTTTAATACAATACTGTCCAGAGACTGCCCACTGATTCTTTAATACAATACAGTCCAGAGACTGCCCACTGATTCTTTAATACAATACCGTCCAGAGACTGCCCTCTGATTCTTTAATACAATACTGTCCAGAGTCTGCCCTCTGATTCTTTAATACAATACTGTCCAGAAACTGCCCTCTGATTCTTTAATACAATACTGTCCAGAGACTGCCCACTGATTCTTTAATACAATACTGTCCAGAGTCTGTCCACTGATTCTTTAATACAATACAGTCCAGAAACTGCCCTCTGATTCTTTAATACAATACTGTCCAGAGTCTGCCCTCTGATTCTTTAACACAATACTGTCCAGAGACTGCCCACTGATTCTTTAATACAATACAGTCCAGAGACTGCCCACTGATTCTTTAATACAATACTGTCCAGAGACTGCCCACTGATTCTTTAATACAATACAGTCCAGAGACTGCCCACTGATTCTTTAATTCAATAAAGTCCAGAGACTGCCCTCTGATTCTTTAATACAATACTGTCCAGAGACTGCCCTCTGATTCTTTAATACAATACAGTCCAGAGACTGCCCACTGATGCTTTAATACAATACTGTCCAGAGACTGCCCACTGATTCTTTAATTCAATACAGTCCAGAGACTGCCCTCTGATTCTTTAATACAATACAGTCCAGAGACTGCCCACTGATTCTTTAATACAATACTGTCCAGTGACTGCCCACTGATTCTTTAATACAATACTGTCCAGAGACTGCCCACTGATTCTTTAATACAATACTGTCCAGAGACTGCCCTCTGATTCTTTAATACAATACTGTCCAGAGACTGCCCACTGATTCTTTAATAAAATACTGTCCAGAGACTGCCCACTGATTCTTTAATACAATACTGTCCAGAGACTGCCCTCTGATTCTTTAATACAATACTGTCCAGAGACTGCCCACTGATTCTTTAATACAATACTGTCCAGAGTCTGCCCACTTATTCTTTAATACAATACTGTCCAGAGACTGCCCTATGATTCTTTAATACAATTCTGTCCAGAGACTGCCCACTGATTCTTTAATACAATACTGTCCAAAGACTGCCCACTGATTCTTTAATACAATACAGTCCAGAGACTGCCCTCTGATTCTTTAATACAATACTGTCCAGAGACTGCCCACTTATTCTTTAATACAATACTGTCCAGAGTCTGCCCTCTGATTCTTTAATACAATACTGTCCAGTGACTGCCCTCTGATTCTTTAATACAATACTGTCCAGTGACTGCCCTCTGATTCTTTAATACAATACCGTCCAGAGACTGCCCACTGATTCTTTAATACAATACTGTCCAGAGACTGCCCTCTGATTCTTTAATACAATACTGTCCAGAGACTGCCCACTGATTCTTTAATACAATACTGTCCAGAGACTGCCCACTGATTCTTTAATACAATACTGTCCAGAGACTGCCCACTGATTCTTTAATACAATACTGTCCAGAGACTGCCCTCTGATTCTTTAATACAATACTGTCCAGAGACTGCCCACTGATGCTTTAATACAATACTGTCCAGAGACTGCCCTCTGATTCTTTAATACAATACTGTCCAGAGACTGCCCACTGATTCTTTAATACAATACAGTCCAGAGACTGCCCTCTGATTCTTTAATACAATACTGTCCAGAGACTGCCCTCTGATTCTTTAATACGATACTGTCCAGAGTCTGCTCTCTGATTCTATAATACAATACAGTCCAGAGACTGCCCACTGATTCTTTAATACAATACTGTCCAAAGACTGCCCTCTGATTCTTTAATACAATACTGTCCTGAGACTGCCCACTGATTCTTTAATACAATACTGTCCAGAGACTGCCCTATGATTCTTTAATACAATACTGTCCAGAGACTGCCCACTGATTCTTCAATACAATACCGTCCAGAGACTGCCCACTGATTCTTTAATACAATACTGTCCAGAGACTGCCCACTGATTCTTCAATACAATACCGTCCAGAGACTGCCCTTTGATTCTTTAATACAATACAGTCCAGAGACTGCCCTCTGATTCTTTAATACAATACTGTCCAGTGACTGCCCACTGATTCTTTAATACAATACTGTCCAGAGACTGCCCTCTGATTCTTTAATACAATACCGTCCAGAGACTGCCCACTGATTCTTTAATACAGTACTGTCCAGAGACTGCCCACTGATTCTTTAATACAATACTGTCCAGAGACTGCCCACTGATTCTTTAATACAATACTGTCCAGAGACTGCCCACTGATTCTTTAATACAATACTGTCCAGAGACTGCCCTCTGATTCTTTAATACAATACTGTCCAGAGACTGCCCACTGATTCTTTAATACAATACTGTCCAGAGACTGCCCACTTATTCTTTAATACAATACTGTCCAGAGACTGCCCTATGATTCTTTAATACAATACTGTCCAGAGACTGCCCACTGATTCTTTAATACAATACTGTCCAGAGACTGCCCTCTGATTCTTTAATACAATACTGTCCAGAGACTGCCCACTGATTCTTTAATACAATACAGTCCAGAGACTGCCCTCTGATTCTTTAATACAATACTGTCCAGAGTCTGCCCTCTGATTCTTTAATACAATACTGTCCAGTGACTGCCCTCTGATTCTTTAATTCAATACTGTCCAGTGACTGCCCTCTGATTCTTTAATACAATACCGTCCAGAGACTGCCCACTGATTCTTTAATACAATACTGTCCAGAGACTGCCCTCTGATTCTTTAATACAATACCGTCCAGAGACTGCCCACTGATTCTTTAATACAATACTGTCCAGAGACTGCCCTCTGATTCTTTAATACAATACTGTCCAGAGACTGCCCACTGATTCTTTAATACAATACTGTCCAGAGACTGCCCACTTATTCTTTAATACAATACTGTCCAGAGACTGCCCTATGATTCTTTAATACAATACTGTCCAGAGACTGCCCACTGATGCTTTAATACAATACTGTCCAGAGACTGCCCTCTGATTCTTTAATACAATACCGTCCAGAGACTGCCCACTGTGTCTTTAATACAATACAGTCCAGAGACTGCCCTCTGATTCTTTAATACAATACTGTCCAGAGACTGCCCTCTGATTCTTTAATACGATACTGTCCAGAGTCTGCTCTCTGATTCTTTAATACAATACAGTCCAGAGACTGCCCACTGATTCGTTAATACAATACAGTCCAGAGTCTGCCCTCTGATTCTTCAATACAATACCGTCCAGAGACTGCCCACTGATTCTTTAATACAATACTGTCCAGAGACTGCCCTCTGATTCTTTAATACAATACTGTCCTGAGACTGCCCTCTGGTTCTTTAATACAATACTGTCCAGAGACTGCCCACTGATTCTTTAATACAATACTGTCCCGAGACTGCCCTCTGGTTCTTTAATACAATACTGTTCAGAGACTGCCCTCTGATTCTTTAATACATTACTGTCCAGAGACTGCCCTCTGATTCTTCTATACCATACTGTCCAGAGACTGCCCTCTGATTCTTCAATACAATATTGTCCAGAGACTGCCCTCTAATTCTTTAATACCATACTGTCCAGAGACTGCCCTCTGATTCTTTAATACAATACCGTCCAGAGACTATAATGAAGAATGTAAGTCGTTAGATCAGAAGGCATTAAATAAACAAACTCCATTACAAGTATGTACTTCATTTATTCTTGCTTCACACTGTGAAACTCATTTTGCCTGTATTTCCATGTGTGAGATACGACAGGATATGGTGTATCGAAGAATCAACGTTTTGACGATAGCAGATTTTTCTGGAGACTGGTCTTCTGTCTTAGCTTCCGTTCTCTGGTCTAAGTAATCCAGTTACTTGTATCGCTATGCCGAAGATTTTGATTGGCTCAAACTTCAGCCAATTTACTTCCGTAACAGTTTTCTTCCGCCGAAGGAAAATACATTTAATTACAAAGGATATATATTACTGCTACATCACCCCTGTTTAGGCTTAAAGCCGACAGAGAAAAAAGTGTAGCAGTTGCAAGAAAGAAAAAAAATATATAACTGTAAATATATAATAAACAATATCAATTCACAGAAAACTAAATATTCATTTCACAGGAATGTCTGTGTTTTGCTTCAGAGAAAAAGAGGAAAATAAAAAAAAAACTGAGCAGCAGAAATAGTCCAAACTTCACATTAATTAATGTATTTAATATAAATACAAGAGAGGACAAGAACTGAAAAAGCTTGCTCTATATAACATAGTTCATATATATAGTCTTGCAAAGCTTCTTGGGCCAATGTACTTGGCGACCACTACGTCTGGTGGTGACATATGTAGGTGTAGGTGGAGAAGGTGTGTGCAATGTTGCATGGTTAGCGTGTGTTGGCTGATGCAGAGTATATGTAGGGGGAATATGGGGCTCTTGTGTGAGAGTGTCTGTAAAGGCCCAGTTTCACCCTATCGATGGATACAATCTCTTTTTTACCACCAATGTCCAGAGTGAACAGTTTATCTGTGCGTGCAAGCACACGATAAGGACCGGTATAAGGTGACGTGAGAGGAGCTCTCACGGCGTCCTTCCGTAGAAAGACGTGGGTCCACGAAGCAATGTCTTTCGGGACCGAAGATTTTATTGTCTGTTGCCGAGGGTTCATAGGCGGAAGATTGTTAAAATAAGATCACAGTCTGTTCACATACAGAGCCGGATCTGTTTCAGGTAAATCCATTGGGGTCAACATCTGACCCAGCAAAGATATCGGTACTCCGTAAACCAGTTCAGCTGGGGAGTATCCTAGATCCTCCTTGATAGCTGCACGACAGCCAAGAAGGACAATTGGTACATACTCCATTGCTGTTGATCCAGATAAGCGCGCAATGCGGCTTTCAATTGGCAGTGGAAGCACTCTATCATTCCGTTTGAAGCTGGATGATAGCTAGTCGTTCGGATGCGCTTAATTCCCAGGATCCTTGAAAGTTCTCGGAAGAGATGGCACTTAAACTGTCCTCCACGGTCCGTGGTGACAGTGGTTGGAACTCTGTAACGCGATATCTAACCCGATACTAGAGCTCGCGCTACAGATTCCGCCGAAATGTCACTTAAAGGAATGGCTTCAGGCCAACGTGTGAAGCGATCAATACAGGTCAGGAGATAGGTAAATCCTTGGCTGACCGGCCATGGTCCAACGAGATCTATATGGACATGACTGAACCGAGCGTCTGGAGTGCTGAAAGTTCCGAGGGGTGCGCGGATGTGTTTGTGCACCTTTGACTTCTGGCAGGACAAGCAGGAACGTGTCCAGGTAGTGATGTCACGCCTCATATTCGGCCAGAAGAATCTAGCCGAAATGAGCTTCACTCTGGTCGATATTCCAGGGTGTGCCAGACCGTGCAAGGTCTCGAAAACTGCTCGACGATGAGTCGCTGGAACTAGAGGACGAGGTGAATCCGTCGAAGTGTCACAAATAATCTGTGTCCGAAGTTGGCACAAGTTGATATGAAAATTTGCCAGTTGCAAATTCAGGAGACAAAAGATACAAGGTGTCCAGGCGTGGCTGTTCTGTGGCCATCCGTTGAAGCTCAATATCCGAAGGTGATGACAGGGAATTGATTGGGAGGCGAGACAAGGCATCTGCCGCCGCATTCTGCTCACCGGAGATGTGTCGGATATCGCTGGTAAATTGCATAACGAAGTCCAAATGACGAGTTTCGCGAGGTGAATATTTATCTGGCTTAGAACGCAGAGCGAACGTAAGCGGACGATGATCGGTGTAGATCGCAAAATGGCGACCCTCCAGTGCATGCCGAAAGTGTTTCACTGCGAGGTACATAGCCAGGAGTTCACAGCTGAACGTACTATATTGTGTCTCTGCAGGTTTCAGTTATCTCGAGAAGTACGCGAGAGGTTGTAATTGTTGTTGGTGATGCTGTTGCAAAACTGCACCTACAGCTGTGCCCAATGCATCAACGACCAGTGAAAACTGGGCACCAGACACAGGATGTGCAAGTAACGATGTCTCCGCAAGTTTCTGCTTCACTTCGTTGAAGGCTTTTAGCTGACTCGTGTCCAATGTGATGGATTCATTTTTCCTTTTCCTGTTACGTAACAGGTCAGACAGAGGAGACAGGAGATCCGCACAGTGTGGTATAAAACGTCTGTAGTAGTTCAGCAGACCAAGGAAATGTCGTAGCTGTCAAAGTGAAGTGGGTGATTGAAGGTCTTGCAGAGCTTTCACTTTGTCAGGCAGTGGTGAGATTCCCTCGGGGCTGATAACGTGGCCCAAGAAGACAAGTGAAGACGCACCGAAAACACATTTCGCCGGGTTGATTCGCACCCGATACTGCTGAAACCGCTCAAACAGTAGACGGAGGTGAGTGACATGTTCCTCGGGTGAGGCACTTGCCACGAGAATGTCATCAATGTAGTTATACACGCAGTCCAAATCGCGCACAACTTCATCCATGAAACGTTGGAAAGTACTGGCTGCGTTTCGAAAACCGAAAGGCATAGTCAGAAATTCGAACACTCCGAAAGGAGTTGTTACGGCAGTTTTAGGTATATCTGCTGGGTTCATTGGAATCTGGTGGTAAGCCTTGACCAAATCCAATTTGGAAGATGTCTTACATCCATGAAGCAAAGACGCGAAATCTTGTATGTGTGGGATCGGGTACCGTCATTGCGTTTAACTGACGAAAGTCCCCAGTGGGACGCCAATCACCGGAACGCTTCGGAACCAAATGCAAAGGAGCGGCCCACGGACTTGAGGATGGGCGTATGATCCCCAGCTGTAGCATGTGGTTAAATTCAGCCTTCGCTCCTTCCAATTTCTCCGCAGGGAGGCGGCGAGGGCGAGAAAATACAGGAGCGCCAGAAGTTTCGATATAATGTTTTGTGGAGTGAGTAGGCTTGCTCACCACAAAATTCAAATTTGTCAATTCCGGGAAGGAATTTAAAAGGGACTGGAAAGGGTCCTCTGAAGCGGCGATGAAGAATACCTGGCTGATAGATGAGACAGTAGATTTCAAACTCGGAACGGAGAGTTCCGTATTAGCATCCAACAACCGGAGTCTGCGCATATCTACTAAGAGGTTATAGTGGTGCAGGAAATCCGAGCCTAGAATAGGGTAAGGCAAATCAGCGACCGTGAAAATCCACGTGAAATCTCTTTGTAATTCCAGGTTCAAAGAACGAGAAATTTGACCATACGTGAAGATAGGAGAATGATTTACGACTTGCAGAGAAATGGATGAAACTGGCGGCTTCTCTTTGAGAAGTTTTAGCGGCCATATGCTGCAAGCAGCGCCTGTATCCACTAGACATTGAGCTTGGAAAAACGTATCAGTTATAAAGAACGCACGATTATTTGGGAGCGTCAGAGGAGACTGTGCCGTGATCAGGTCTCCTGAAATCCGTTTCCCTGGATGGAAAACGAACAGAGCTGTTTTCAAGAGCGTGCCGCTGCGCCAAAACGGCTGTGGTAGTAGCACAGTCTTGGTTTGTTTGTGTGGCGGCGTCGTGGCAAGGGCGAACGGCTCTGGAAGCAACGTCTGGGCGATTGAGCCCTGGAGGTACTCAATTTTCTCACCTCTTTGGTGAGTTGTTCTATGGCTTGAAGTATTGCCACAGACGCAAGTGAGTGATCGGTGTGGACGGCAGCTGCTGGAGAGAACGAAGAGACCACAACCGGTGGCTGAGGTGCAATGAAGGAGGCAGGAGAGAATGAAGAGACCGCAACCGGTGGCTGAGGTGCAACATAGGAGGCAGGGTTTCCAGTGAAACTTATAATTTTGTCGGCTGAAGCTGCTAGCTGCTCGACTGGTAGTCTCCATCATAGGCACTAAAATCGCCTGAACACCGGGCAGCAGCCTTAAAAAGAAAAGCTGTCTAAGGAGGGCGCTGTCAGCCGGGGCGTCTTCTGCCAGCTCTCTCATGCGACGCAGAAGCTGTGTAGGCGTCCGATCACCCAAATGTTCGTCATTGACGAGTGTCTGGAATTTCTTTGCCGCGGACAACGTGGTCCGCCACAAACCTCGCGTTTTACGCTCTCATAGGAGGCTCCAGGGGCAGGATCAGTTATTAGATCTTTAACAACCGTCGTCAATGATGCCGGGAAAGCACTCAAAAGCATGTGCAGTTGTCTGACTTCAGACGTAATGTTGTTCGCAGTAAAGTGCGACTCTATCTGTGCGAACCAAACATTGACATCGCCGGCAAACGCTGGCAATGGGGTGCTACCCATTGTGAATTATGGTATACCCGTAAGCAATAGAAAATAACAGGAAAATGCAGGCCAAATTTTGAGACACAGTGCGAAAAAAAAAAATTATAACGCACGATTTGTACATGGAATAATTTACTGATAATTTTTTTTTTTTTTGTTAATAATGCATTTCGATGTAATACATGTCGATGCAAAATGTGTTTGTGCATGCAGGCAAATGATATAATAATATAATGATAATGAAATAATTGTTCTAAACAACAAAACGTTCAGTTTTTTTCTTCTTTGTGACAGCGTTCTTTCTTTCTTTTATATTTGTTGTACAAAAATTCTTGTTTGTTTCTTGTCGGTTTGCGAATATTATTTGTTGCGTGTTCGTTCAAGTCGCAGATCACCATTTATAATGAAGAATGTAAGTCGTTAGATCAGAAGGCATTAAATAGACAAACTCCATTACAAGTATGTACTTCATTTATTCTTGCTTCACACTGTGAAACTCATTTTGCCTGTATTTCCATGTGTGAGATACGACAGGATATGGCGTATCGAAGAATCAACGTTTTGACGATAGCAGATTTTTCTGGAGACTGGTCTTCTGTCTTAGCTTCCGTTCTCTGGTCTAAGTAGTCCAGTTACTTGTATCGCTATGCCGAAGGTTTTGATTGGCTCACACTTCAGCCAATTTACTTCCGTAACATTTTTCTTCCGCCGAAGCAAAATAGGTTTAATTACAAAGGATATATATTACTGCTACAAGACTGCCCTCTGATTATTTAATACAATACTGTCCAGAGACTGCCCTCTGATTCTTCAATACAATACTGCCCAGAGACTGCCCTGTGTATCTTCAATGCAATACTGTCCAGAGACTGCCCTCTGATTCTTTAATACAATACTGTCCAGAGACTGCCCACTGATTCTTTAATACAATACTGTCCAGAGACTGCCCACTGATTCTTTAATACAATACTGTCCAGAGACTGCCCACTGATGCTTTAATACAATACTGTCCAGAGACTGCCCACTGATTCTTTAATACAATACTGTCCAGAGACTGCCCTCTGATTCTTTAATACAATACTGTCCAGAGACTGCCCACTGATTCTTTAATACAATACTGTCCAGAGACTGCCCACTGATTCTTTAATACAATACCGTCCAAAGACTGCCCTCTGATTCTTTAATACAATACCGTCCAGAGACTGCCCACTGATTCTTTAATACAATACCATCCAGAGACTGCCCACTGATTCTTTAATACAATACTGTCCAGAGACTGCCCTCTGATTCTTTAATACAATACCGTCCAGAGACTGCCCACTGATTCTTTAATACAATACTGTCCAGAGACTGCCCTCTGTTTCTTTAATACAATACTGTCCAGAGACTGCCTTCTGATTCTTTAATACAATACCGTCCAGAGACTGCCCACTGATTCTTTAATACAATACTGTCCAGAGACTGCCCTCTGATTCTTTAATACAATACTGTCCAGAGACTGCCCTCTGATTCTTTAATACAATACTGTCCAGAGACTGCCCACTGATTCTTTAATACAATACTGTCCAGAGTCTGCTCTCTGATTCTTTAATACAATACTGTCCAGAGTCTGCCCTCTGATTATTTAATACAATACTGTCCAGAGACTTCCCTCTGTTTCTTTAATACAATACTGTCCAGAGACTGCCTTCTGATTCTTTAATACAATACCGTCCAGAGACTGCCCTCTGTTTCTTTAATACAATACTGTCCAGAGACTGCCTTCTGATTCTTTAATACAATACCGTCCAGAGACTGCCCACTGATTCTTTAATACAATACTGTCCAGAGACTGCCCTCTGATTCTTTAATACAATACTGTCCAGAGACTGCCCTCTGATTCTTTAATACAATACCGTCCAGAGACTGCTCACTGATTCTTTAATACAATACTGTCCAGAGACTGCCCTCTGATTCTTTAATTCAATACTGTCCAGTGACTGCCCACTGATTCTTTAATACAAAACTCCATTTTGAAGTATTTTCTTTTAAATTCTTTTAAAAAATTTCACCTAAGAATATGCTGCTAAGTTATGTTCCAAACAATAATGGAGAAATTATTTTATCAAACCCTTCCAAATTCCTGATAATTTCTAAAATTAATTTAAATTAGAACACATTAGAGATATGATTACAAAATATACTGACACAGTTACAACATTTTTTTTTTTTAATATTATTTATTTTTTTCTTTGTTTCTAAGTAATTTTATCATTAAAAAGAATTTTTATTTTTTAGTAGGTAACATATTGCATTTGGAGTTAATTTTTTACAAAGGATAAATTGCCAGAAGGTAGATTTTATTAGCTGATGGCAAAAAATAAATTTTGATTGAGCCTGTTTTAAGAAGTTAATATAGGGTGGAGAGAACTCTTCAGTCTTGCTGGGTTTATGATAAACGTCTCTAGTGCTGGTGCAATGAGAAAATGCACCCAGTACATTCAATAAAGTAGTAGTACTAGTACCATGATAAAATGCACCCAGTATACTCTGTTAAATGGGAGTGTTGGTGCCATGATAAAATGTGCCCAGTACACTTTGTAAAATGGGAGTGTTGGTGCTATGATAAAATGTACCCAGTATATTCTGTACAGTGCTAGAGATGGCGCCACAATAAAATGCACTCATTACAATCTCTAAAGTAGTTGGGACTAAGAAGGTCATTCAGTTGTAGAAAATATGCCAGAATGTGGAACATATGAGCAAGATGTGATCTCTTTGACCCTATTACCCTCAGACAGTGACAACCTGTCCAATAGACACCAGCATTGAAAATAGATCAATTGCCAATATTGAGTGCACAACATATCTTTGTTGTGGTCTAGTTTTTATGGAAATATAAGAAGCAAAGAGTAACTTAGTACATTTGTTACTTAGGATAGGAAATCTAAGGCATTCTTCAATTTATTTTTCTTCTTCTTCTTACAATTTCCATTAGTCTAAGATTTGCTTGAGAATCACTTAAATGGCAGCAGTTTTTTCTCCTTAGGCAGTTTTCAAGAAGAACCTGCTTATTTCAAGCAATTAGTTGTGCAGTCTTACATATATATTATCTAACTTCAACAAATATCTAACCATTTTTACTACTGAGAAACTGTTATCTATGATTTGGGCTAGAAATGAAAAAAAAGGACATAATCATATTTTGAAATAATAATCTTTTTGTTATTTATGTAATTAATCTACTTTTAGGTTAAGCTGGTTTCTTGTCAGAACTGCTTTAGAAGTTAAATTATTTTCTTAGGGTGGTGGATTGGCAGTAATCGGTGGAGCTTTGAACAATATGCTTCGTGGCATAGAGTTATGGCCTTTTATGTTCTGTGTTCAAATCCTACCAAGATCTACTTTGCCTTTCATCCTTTCGGGGTTGATAAAGTACCAGTCACACACTAGGGTTGATTTAATGGATTTCCCCCTACCCCCAAAATTGCTGGCTTTGTGCCTAAATCAGAAGCCATTATTTTCTTAGGGCAGTGGATTGGCAGTATTGTTAGAGGGTCGGACGCCATGCTTTGCAGCAAAGAGTTACGTCCCTTTATGGTTTGAGTTCAAATCCCGCCGAGGTTAACTTTGCCTTTCATCCTTACGGGGTCGATAAAATAAAACACCAGTAATACACTGGGATAATTGCTGGCCTTGTGCCAAATGTAGAAACAATTATTTTCTTAGGGATTTTTTCATAATTGGCAGAGTGGTTACAATATTAGATAAAATGTCTCATAATATTTGTTATGACTCCCTATACACTGGGTTCCAATCCTGACATGGTCAGCTTTACATTCCACATTCTTTCGGGGTTGATAAAATAAAGTAAACCCTCACCCCCTTCATAATGGTGATGGTGGATTGGGGAAATTGTTAGAATGTCAGATATTTGTTCTGACATTTTGTATTCTAAGCTCAAATTCTATCTGGTGGAAGAAGAAGAGGACTGTGACCATTTGCTACAGCAGTTAAATGTTGTTGATGATGATGTTGATGGTGATGGTGATGGTGGTGGCAATAATGATGACAGTGATGATGATGATGAGTTCATTTACTTAGAGGTTTAACTTGCAGTAAACAGAAAAAAAAAATGTCTTATTTAGTCTTTATAGTTTTTATGTCTAAGTATTTCCATTCAAATTGAATTATAAATATAAAAAGGCTATTCTGAACTACTAAGTGTCAGTAAAATAATTTACATGTACAACTTTAATGTAAAAATTTGATTCTTGTAGTGCAAAACAACTGATCTTTTATTCTTTTAGTCAAAAACGTTTGAATTTTTCCCCCTATTTCAATTCAAACTTGTTTGAAATTCATCATCATCATCATCATCATCATCGTTTAACGTCTATCTTCCACGCTAGCATGGGTTTAGAGATTATATTTTTTTAAAAATTCTTTGTCTTTTTCCACATGCATGTTGTCAGATCTCAACCTCATCATACATTTCAAATCTATGTTCTCAATCTTGTTAGTAAACAACACTTTGAAAAGGCACCACTTTTTCTAGAAATATCTGTTTTACACTTACTAAATTAGATTTCTTCTTTGCATTTTCACTATACAAAGATAGACTGTTTACATGAGTAATGACCTATCCAACCCATGCTAACATGGAAAAATGTAAATAAGATTATGATTGGGATGGTGGGGAATGGATTAAATCATATTTGCCTTTCATCCTTACATGGTCGATATAATATGAATACTGAACGGATAAAAAAATATATCATCTCAATTAAAATGATCTGTTCAAGTATGAAACTTGCCGGTAACCAGTATAATGTTTTGAAATATCATCATTATGTTAATATATAACTCCTCTCCCGATAGACGGCTCTATCACCATTTGTTGATTATTACGGTGCACACGCGCTCACACACACACACACACACACACATACACACACACACACACACACACATCATTTATATTCTCCTGACAAACAGACTTCACATCCCAGTTTCTGTTTCTACTTATTCAACTTCATTGATATTGCTAATGATGTTAAGAAAAACATGAACATATAATCTCACTTCTTCTCTATTTTGTAAAGCTATAGTATTGTACTTATGTGCGAAGTAACTGTTTTTATTCTCCTGACAAGCATAGTTTGGCAGTAATGCTGTGTAGAAAACCTAAATCATGAAAAAGAAAATCTATAGTTTCCTGATTATTTCTTGCTAATTAAGTTTTCATTCATATTGCTCCAAATCTATATACTTTAAAACTTAATCCTTTTGATACGAAACTGGTTGGAACCACAATGGTTCTGTGCTACTAAACTCTTTATTTTTAAGTGTTCATATGTATCTAGAAACTCCCATAATAACTTTATGTAAGAACCATTGTTAAGTAGATGTACAGTAAATATAAATTAATAAGTGTTGATGTTCTCCCTCTTTCACTCACTGTGTCCGTCTCTCTCGCTCTATGCATCTCTCTCTATTATAAGCAAACGGGGGCCCTGTTGGACAGAATAGAAAAGGAATTTCCTCGGAGGAAACTACCTTCAACTACCTCATCTATAAGACCTGCTCTCTACCATTTCTATACCAACAGCTCTCTACCATCTCTATACCAACAGCTCTCTACCATCTCTATACCAACAGCTCTTTACCATCTCTATACCACCAGCTCTCTACCATCTCTATACCAACAGCTCTCTACCATCTCTATACCAACAGGTCTCTACCAGCTCTATACCAACAGTTCTCTACCATCTCTATACCAACAGCTCTCTACCATCTCTATACCCACATCTCTATACCAACAGGTCTCTACCAACTCTATACCATCTCTATACCACCAGCTCTCTACCATCTCTATACCAACAGCTCTCTACCATCTCTATACCAACAGCTCTCTACAATCTCTATACCAACAGCTCTCTACAATCTCTATACTACCAGCTCTCTGCTATCTCTATACCAACAGCTCTCTACCATCTCTATACCCACAGCTCTCTACCATCTCTATACCAGCAGCTCTCTACCAGCTCTCTGCTATCTCTATACCAACAGCTCTCTACCATCTCTATACCAACAGCTCTCTACCATCTCTATAACAACAGCTCTCTACCATCTCTATACTATCAGCTCTCTGCTATCTCTATACCAACAGCTCTCTACCATCTCTATACCCACAGCTCTCTACCATCTCTATACCACTAGCTCTCTACCATCTCTATACCCACAGCTCTCTACCATCTCTATACTACCAGCTCTCTGCTATCTCTATACCAACAGCTCTCTACCATCTCTATACCCACAGCTCTACCATCTCTATACCACTTGCTCTCTACCATCTCTATACCACCAGCTCTCTACCATCTCTATACCACCAGCTCTCTACCATCTCTATACCACCAGCTCTCTACCATCTCTATACCAACAGCTCTATACCACTAGCTCTCTACCATCTCTATACCCACAGCTCTCTACCATCTCTATGCCACCAGCTCTATACCAACAGCACTCTACCATCTCTATACCACCAGCTCTCTACCATCTCTATACTACCAGCTCTCTGCTATCTCTATACCAACAGCTCTCTACCATCTCTATACCAACAGCTCTCTACCATCTCTATACCAACAGCTCTCTACCATCTCTATACTACCAGGTCTCTGCTATCTCTACACCAACAGCTTTCTACCATCTCTCTACCATCTCTATACCAACAGGTCTCTACCATCTCCATACCCACAGCTCTCTACCATCTCCATACCAGCAGCTCTCTACCGTCTCTATACTACCAGCTCTCTGCTATCTCTATACCAACAGCTCTCTACCATCTCTATACCAACAGCTCTGTACCATCTCTATAATACCAGCTCTCTGCTATCTCTATACCAACAGCTCTCTACCATCTCTATACCACTAGCTCTCTACCATCTCTATGCCCACAGCTCTCTACTATCTCTATACTACCAGCTCTGCTGTCTCTATACCAACAGCTCTCTACTATCTCTATACCAACAGCTCTCTACCATCTCTATAACAACAGCTCTCTACCATCTCTATACCAACAGCTCTCTACTATCTCTATACTATCAGCTCTCTGCTATCTCTATACCACTAGCTCTCTACCATCTCTATACCACCAGCTCTCTACCATCTCTATACCACCAGCTCTCTACCAACTCTATACCAACAGCTCTATACCAGCTCTCTACCATCTCTATACCACTAGCTCTGTACCATCTCTATACCAACAGCTCTATACCATCTCTATACCACCAGCTCTCTACCATCTCTATACCAACAGCTCTCTACCATCTCTATACCAACAGCTCTCTACAATCTCTATACCAAGAGCTCTCTACAATCTCTATACTACCAGCTCTCTGCTATCTCTATACCAACAGCTCTCTACCATCTCTATACCCACAGCTCTCTACCATCTCTATACCAGCAGCTCTCTACCATCTCTATACTACCAGCTCTCTGCTATCTCTATACCAACAGCTCTCTACCATCTCTATACCACCAGCTCTCTACCTTATCTATACCAAAAGCACTCTACCATCTCTTTACCACCAGCTCTCTACCATCTCTATACTACCATCTCTCTGCTATCTCTATACCAACAGCTCTCTACCATCTCTATACCAACAGCTCTATACCAACAGATCTCTACCATCTCTATACTACCAGCTCTCTGCTATCTCTACACCAACAGCTTTCTACCATCTTTATACCAAGAGCTCTCTACCATCTCTATACCAGCAGCTCTCTACCATATCTATACTACCAGCTCTCTGCTATCTCTATACCAACAGCTCTCTACCATCTCTATACTACCAGCCCTGCTATCTCTATACCAACAGCTCTCTAATATCTCTATACCAACAGCTCTCTACCATCTCTATAACAACAGCTCTCTACCATCTCTATACCAACAGCTCTCTACCATCTCTATACTATCAGCTCTCTGCTATCTCTATACCACTAGCTCTCTACCATCTCTATACCACCAGCTCTCTACCATCTCTATACCACCAGCTCTATACCACCAGCTCTATACCATCTCTATACCCACAGCTCTCTACCATCTCTATACCACCAGCTCTCTACCATCTCTATACTACCAGCTCTCTGCTATCTCTATACCAACAGCTCTCTACCATCTCTATACCAACAGCTCTCTACCATCTCTATACCACCAGCTCTCTACCATCTCTATACCAACAGCTCTCTACCATCTCTATACCAACAGCTCTCTACCATCTCTATACTACCAGCTCTCTGCTATCTCTACACCAACAGCTTTCTACCATCTCTATACCAACAGCTCTCTACCATATCTATACCACCAGCTCTCTACCATCTCTATACCACCAGCTCTCTACCATCTCTATACCAACAGCTCTATACCACTAGCTCTCTACCATCTCTATACCCACAGCTCTCTACCATCTCTATACCAACAGCTCTCTACCATCTCTATACCACCAGCTCTCTACCATCTCTATACTACCAGCTCTCTGCTAGCTCTCTACCATCTCTATACCAACAGCTCTCTACCATCTCTATACCAACAGATCTCTACCATCTCTATACTACCAGCTCTCTGCTATCTCTACACCAACAGCTTTCTACCATCTCTATACCAACAGCTCTCTACCATCTCTATACCAACAGCTCTCTACCATCTCTATACAAACAGCTCTCTACCATCTCTATACCAACAGCTCTCTACCATCTCTATACTACCAGGTCTCTGCTATCTCTACACCAACAGCTTTCTACCATCTCTATACCAACAGCTTTCTTCCATCTCTATACCAACAGGTCTCTACCATCTCTATACCCACAGCTCTCTACCATCTTTATACCAGCAGCTCTTAACCATCTCTATACTACCAGCTCTCTGCTATCTCTATACCAACAGCTCCCTACCATCTCTATACCACTAGCTCTCTACCATCTCTATACCCACAGCTCTCTACTATCTCTATACTACCAGCTCTGCTATCTCTATACCAACAGCTCTCTACTATCTCTATACCAACAGCTCTCTACCATCTCTATAACAACAGCTCTCTACCATCTCTATACCAACAGCTCTCTACCATCTCTATACTATCAGCTCTCTGCTATCTCTATACCACTAGCTCTGTACCATCTCTATACCAACAGCTCTATACCATCTCTATACCACCAGCTCTCTACCATCTCTATACCAACAGCTCTCTACCATCTCTATACCAACAGCTCTCTACAATCTCTATACCAAGAGCTCTCTACAATCTCTATACTACCAGCTCTCTGCTATCTCTATACCAACAGCTCTCTACCATCTCTATACCACCAGCTCTCTACCTTATCTATACCAAAAGCACTCTACCATCTCTTTACCACCAGCTCTCTACCATCTCTATACTACCAGCTCTCTGCTATCTCTATACCAACAGCTCTCTACCATCTCTATACCAACAGCTCTATACCAACAGATCTCTACCATCTCTATACTACCAGCTCTCTGCTATCTCTACACCAACAGCTTTCTACCATCTTTATACCAACAGCTCTCTACCATCTCTATACCAGCAGCTCTCTACCATATCTATACTACCAGCTCTCTGCTATCTCTATACCAACAGCTCTATACCAACAGCTCTCTACCATCTCTATACTACCAGCCCTGCTATCTCTATACCAACAGCTCTCTAATATCTCTATACCAACAGCTCTCTACCATCTCTATAACAACAGCTCTCTACCATCTCTATACCAACAGCTCTCTACCATCTCTATACTATCAGCTCTCTGCTATCTCTATACCACTAGCTCTCTACCATCTCTATACCACCAGCTCTCTACCATCTCTATACCACCAGCTCTCTACCATCTCTATACCACCAGCTCTATACCAGCTCTCTACCATCTCTATACCATCTCTATACCCACAGCTCTCTACCATCTCTATACTACCAGCTCTCTGCTATCTCTATACCAACAGCTCTCTACCATCTCTATACCAACAGCTCTCTACCATCTCTATACCACCAGCTCTCTACCATCTCTATACCAACAGCTCTCTACCATCTCTATACCAACAGCTCTCTACCATCTCTATACTACCAGCTCTCTGCTATCTCTACACCAACAGCTTTCTACCATCTCTATACCAACAGCTCTCTACCATATCTATACCACCAGCTCTCTACCATCTCTATACCACCAGCTCTCTACCATCTCTATACCAACAGCTCTATACCACTAGCTCTCTACCATCTCTATACCCACAGCTCTCTACCATCTCTATACCACCAGCTCTCTACCATCTCTATACCACCAGCTCTCTACCATCTCTATACTACCAGCTCTCTGCTAGCTCTCTACCATCTCTATACCAACAGCTCTCTACCATCTCTATACCAACAGATCTCTACCATCTCTATACTACCAGCTCTCTGCTATCTCTACACCAACAGCTTTCTACCATCTCTATACCAACAGCTCTCTACCATCTCTATACCAACAGCTCTCTACCATCTCTATACTACCAGGTCTCTGCTATCTCTACACCAACAGCTTTCTACCATCTCTATACCAACAGCTTTCTTCCATCTCTATACCAACAGGTCTCTACCATCTCTATACCCACAGCTCTCTACCATCTCTATACCAGCAGCTCTTAACCATCTCTATACTACCAGCTCTCTGCTATCTCTATACCAACAGCTCCCTACCATCTCTATACCAACAGCTCTGTACCATCTCTATACCAACAGCTCTCTACCATCTCTATACTACCAGGTCTCTGCTATCTCTACACCAACAGCTTTCTACCATCTCTATACCAACAGCTTTCTTCCATCTCTATACCAACAGGTCTCTACCATCTCTATACCCACAGCTCTCTACCATCTCTATACCAGCAGCTCTTAACCATCTCTATACTACCAGGTCTCTGCTATCTCTACACCAACAGCTTTCTACCATCTCTATACCAACAGCTTTCTTCCATCTCTATACCAACAGGTCTCTACCATCTCTATACCCACAGCTCTCTACTATCTCTATACTACCAGCTCTGCTATCTCTATACCAACAGCTCTCTACTATCTCTATACCAACAGCTCTCTACCATCTCTATAACAACAGCTCTCTACCATCTCTATACCAACAGCTCTCTACCATCTCTATACTATCAGCTCTCTGCTATCTCTATACCACTAGCTCTGTACCATCTCTATACCAACAGCTCTATACCATCTCTATACCACCAGCTCTCTACCATCTCTATACCAACAGCTCTCTACCATCTCTATACCAAGAGCTCTCTACAATCTCTATACTACCAGCTCTCTGCTATCTCTATACCAACAGCTCTCTACCATCTCTATACCCACAGCTCTCTACCATCTCTATACCAGCAGCTCTCTACCATCTCTATACTACCAGCTCTCTGCTATCTCTATACCAACAGCTCTCTACCATCTCTATACCCACCAGCTCTCTACCTTCTCTATACCAAAAGCACTCTACCATCTCTACACCAACAGCTTTATACCAACAGCTCTCTACCATCTCTATACCAGCAGCTCTCTACGATCTCTATACTACCAGCTCTCTGCTGTCTCTATACCAACAGCTCTCTACCATCTCTATACCAACAGCTCTGTACCATCTCTATACTACCAGCCCTGCTATCTCTATACCAACAGCTCTCTACCATCTCTATACTATCAGCTCTCTGCTATCTCTATACCACTAGCTCTGTACCATCTCTATACCAACAGCTCTATACCATCTCTATACCACCAGCTCTCTACCATCTCTATACCAACAGCTCTCTACCATCTCTATACCAAGAGCTCTCTACAATCTCTATACCAACAGCTCTCTACCATCTCTATACCCACAGCTCTCTACCATCTCTATACCAGCAGCTCTCTACCATCTCTATACTACCAGCTCTCTGCTATCTCTATACCAACAGCTCTCTACCATCTCTATACCAACAGATCTCTACCATCTCTATACTACCAGCTCTCTGCTATCTCTACACCAACAGCTTTATACCAACAGCTGTCTACCATCTCTATACCAGCAGCTCTCTACGATCTCTATACTACCAGCTCTCTGCTATCTCTATACCAACAGCTCTCTACCATCTCTATACCAACAGCTCTGTACCATCTCTATACTACCAGCCCTGCTATCTCTATACCAACAGCTCTCTAATATCTCTATACCAGCAGCTCTCTACCATCTCTATAACAACAGCTCTCTACCATCTCTATACCAACAGCTATCTACCATCTCTATACTATCAGCTCTCTGCTATCTCTATACCACTAGCTCTCTACCATCTCTATACCACCAGCTCTCTACCATCTCTATACCACCAGCTCTCTACCATCTCTATACCACCAACTCTCTACCTTCTCTATACCAAAAGCACTCTACCATCTCTTTACCACCAGCTCTCTACCATCTCTATACTACCAGCTCCCTGCTATCGCTATACCAACAGCTCTCTACCATCTCTATACCAACAGCTCTCTACCATCTCTATACCACCAGCTCTCTACCATCTCTATACCAACAGCTCTCTACCATCTCTATACTACCAGCTCTCTGCTATCTCTACACCAACAGCTTTCTACCATCTCTATACCAACAGCTCTCTACCATATCTATACCACCAGCTCTCTACCATCTCTATACCACCAGCTCTCTACCATCTCTATACCATCAGCTCTCTCCCATGTCTATACCACCAGCTCTCTACCATCTCTATACCAACAGCTCTCTACAATCTCTATACCAACAGCTCTCTACAATCACTATACCACCAGCTCTCTGCTATCTCTATACCAACAGCTCTCTACCATCTCTATACCCACAGCTCTCTACCATCTCTATACCAGCAGCTCTCTACCAGCTCTCTGCTATCTCGATACCAACAGCTCTCTACCATCTCTATACCAACAGCTCTCTACCATCTCTATAACAACAGCTCTCTACCATCTCTATACCAACAGCTCTCTACCATCTCTATACTATCAGCTCTCTGCTATCTCTATACCAACAGCTCTCTAACATCTCTATACCCACAGCTCTCTACCATCTCTATACCACTAGCTCTCTACCATCTCTATACCCACAGCTCTCTACCATCTCTATACTACCAGCTCTCTGCTATCTCTATACCTACAGCTCTCTACCATCTCTATACCCACAGCTCTACCATCTCTATACCACTAGCTCTCTACCATCTCTATACCACCAGCTCTCTACCATCTCTATACCACCAGCTCTCTACCATCTCTATACCACCAGCTCTCTACCATCTCTATACCAACAGCTCTATACCACTAGCTCTCTACCATCTCTATACCCACAGCTCTCTACCATCTCTATGCCACCAGCTCTCTACCATCTCTATACCAACAGCACTCTACCATCTCTATACCACCAGCTCTCTACCATCACTATACTACCAGCTCTCTGCTATCTCTATACCAACAGCTCTCTACCATCTCTATACCAACAGCTCTCTACCATCTCTATACCAACAGCTCTCTACCATCTCTATACTACCAGGTCTCTGCTATCTCTACACCAACAGCTTTCTACCATCTCTCTACCATCTCTATACCAACAGGTCTCTACCATCTCTATACCAGCAGCTCTCTACCATCTCTATACTACCAGCTCTCTGCTATCTCTATACCAACAGCTCTCTACCATCTCTATACCAACAGCTCTGTACCATCTCTATAATACCAGCTCTCTGCTATCTCTATACCAACAGCTCTCTACCATCTCTATACCACTAGCTCTCTACTATCTCTATACTACCATCTCTATACTACCAGCTCTGCTATCTCTATACCAACAGCTCTCTACTATCTCTATACCAACAGCTCTCTACCATCTCTATAACAACAGGTCTCTACCATCTCTATACCAACAGCTCTCTACCATCTATATACTATCAGCTCTCTGCTATCTCTATACCACTAGCTCTCTACCATCTCTATACCACCAGCTCTCTACCAGCTCTCTACCATCTCTATACCACTAGCTCTGTACCATCTCTATACCAACAGCTCTGTACCATCTCTATACCACCAGCTCTATACCAACAGCTCTCTACCATCTCTATACCAACAGCTCTCTACAATCTCTATATCAAGAGCTCTCAACAATCTCTATACTACCAGCTCTCTGCTATCTCTATACCAACAGCTCTCTACCATCTCTATACCCACAGCTCTCTACCATCTCTATACCAGCAGCTCTCTACCATCTCTATACTACCAGCTCTCTGCTATCTCTATACCAACAGCTCTCTACCATCTCTATACCACCAGCTCTCTACCTTATCTATACCAAAAGCACTCTACCATCTCTTTACCACCAGCTCTCTACCATCTCTATACTACCAGCTCTCTGCTATCTCTACACCAACAGCTTTCTACCATCTCTATACCAACAGCTCTCTACCATCTCTATACCAACAGCTCTCTACCATCTCTACCAACAGCTCTCTACCATCTCTATACCAACAGCTCTCTACCATCTCTATACTACCAGGTCTCTGCTATCTCTACACCAACAGCTTTCTACCATCTCTATACCAACAGCTTTCTTCCATCTCTATACCAACAGGTCTCTACCATCTCTATACCCACAGCTCTCTACCATCTCTATACCAGCAGCTCTTAACCATCTCTATACTACCAGCTCTCTGCTATCTCTATACCAACAGCTCTCTACCATCTCTATACCAACAGCTCTGTACCATCTCTATAATACCAGCTCTCTGCTATCTCTATACCAACAGCTCTCTACCATCTCTATACCAACAGCTCTCTACCATCTCTATACCCACAGCTCTCTACTATCTCTATACTACCAGCTCTGCTATCTCTATACCAACAGCTCTCTACTATCTCTATACCAACAGCTCTCTACCATCTCTATAACAACAGCTCTCTACCATCTCTATACCAACAACTCTCTACCATCTCTATACTATCAGCTCTCTGCTATCTCTATACCACTAGCTCTGTACCATCTCTATACCAACAGCTCTATACCATCTCTATACCACCAGCTCTCTACCATCTCTATACCAACAGCTCTCTACCATCTCTATACCAACAGCTCTCTACAATCTCTATACCAAGAGCTCTCTACAATCTCTATACTACCAGCTCTCTGCTATCTCTATACCAACAGCTCTCTACCATCTCTATACCCACCAGCTCTCTACCTTCTCTATACCAAAAGCACTCTACCATCTCTTTACCACCAGCTCTCTACCATCTCTATACTACCAGCTCTCTGCTATCTCTATACCAACAGCTCTCTACCATCTCTATACCAACAGATCTCTACCATCTCTATACTACCAGCTCTCTGCTATCTCTACACCAACAGCTCTCTACCATCTCTATACCAGCAGCTCTCTACCATCTCTATACTACCAGCTCTCTGCTATCTCTATACCAACAGCTCTCTACCATCTCTATACCAACAGCTCTGTACCATCTCTATACTACCAGCCCTGCTATCTCTATACCAACAGCTCTCTAATATCTCTATACCAGCAGCTCTCTACCATCTCTATAACAACAGCTATCTACCATCTCTATACCAACAGCTATCTACCATCTCTATACTATCAGCTCTCTGCTATCTCTATACCACTAGCTCTCTACCATCTCTATACCACCAGCTCTCTACCATCTCTATACCACCAGCTCTCTACCATCTCTATACCACCAGCTCTCTACCTTCTCTATACCAAAAGCACTCTACCATCTCTTTACCACCAGCTCTCTACCATCTCTATACTACCAGCTCCCTGCTATCTCTATACCAACAGCTCTCTACCATCTCTACACCAACAGCTCTCTACCATCTCTATACCACCAGCTCTCTACCATCTCTATACCAACAGCTCTCTACCATCTCTATACTACCAGCTCTCTGCTATCTCTACACCAACAGCTTTCTACCATCTCTATACCAACAGCTCTCTACCATATCTATACCACCAGCTCTCTACCATCTCTATACCACCAGCTCTCTACCATCTCTATACCACCAGCTCTCTACCATGTCTATACCACCAGCTCTATACCAACAGCTCTCTACAATCTCTATACCAACAGCTCTCTACAATCTCTATACCACCAGCTCTCTGCTATCTCTATACCAACAGCTCTCTACCATCTCTATACCCACAGCTCTCTACCATCTCTATACCAGCAGCTCTCTACCAGCTCTCTGCTATCTCTATACCAACAGCTCTCTACCATCTCTATACCAACAGCTCTCTACCATCTCTATAATACCAGCTCTCTGCTATCTCTATACCAACAGCTCTCTACCATCTCTATACCAACAGCTCTCTACCATCTCTATAACAACAGCTCTCTACCATCTCTATACCAACAGCTCTCTACCATCTCTATACTATCAGCTCTCTGCTATCTCTATACCAACAGCTCTCTAACATCTCTATACCTACAGCTCTCTACCATCTCTATACCACTAGCTCTCTACCATCTCTATACCCACAGCTCTCTACCATCTCTATACTACCAGCTCTCTGCTATCTCTATACCTACAGCTCTCTACCATCTCTATACCCACAGCACTACCATCTCTATACCACTAGCTCTCTACCATCTCTATACCACCAGCTCTCTACCATCTCTATACCACCAGCTCTCTACCATCTCTATACCACCAGCTCTCTACCATCTCTATACCAACCGCTCTATACCACTAGCTCTCTACCATCTCTATACCATCTCTATGCCACCAGCTCTCTACCATCTCTATACCAACAGCACTCTACCATCTCTATACCACCAGCTCTCTACCATCACTATACTACCAGCTCTCTGCTATCTCTATACCAACAGGTCTCTACCATCTCTATACCCACAGCTCTCTACCATCTCTATACCAGCAGCTCTCTACCATCTCTATACTACCAGCTCTCTGCTATCTCTATACCAACAGCTCTCTACCATCTCTATACCAACAGCTCTGTACCATCTCTATAATACCAGCTCTCTGCTATCTCTATACCAACAGCTCTCTACCATCTCTATACCACTAGCTCTCTACCATCTATATGCCCACAGCTCTCTACTATCTCTATACTACCATCTCTGCTATCTCTATACCAACAGCTCTCTACTATCTCTATACCAACAGCTCTCTACCATCTCTATACCAACAGCTCTCTACAATCTCTATATCAAGAGCTCTCTACAATCTCTATACTACCAGCTCTCTGCTATCTCTATACCAACAGCTCTCTACCATCTCTATACCCACAGCTCTCTACCATCTCTATACCAGCAGCTCTCTACCATCTCTATACTACCAGCTCTCTGCTATCTCTATACCAACAGCTCTCTACCATCTTTATACCACCAGCTCTCTACCTTATCTATACCAAAGGCACTCTACCATCTCTTTACCACCAGCTCTCTACCATCTCTATACTACCAGCTCTCTGCTATCTCTATACCAACAGCTCTCTACCATCTCTATACCAACAGCTCTATACCAACAGATCTCTACCATCTCTATACTGCCAGCTCTCTGCTATCTCTACACCAACAGCTTTCTACCATCTTTATACCAACAGCTCTCTACCATCTCTATACCAGTAGCTCTCTACCATCTCTATACTACCAGCTCTCTGCTATCTCTATACCAACAGCTCTCTACCATCTCTATACCAACAGCTCTGTACCATCTCTATACTACCAGCCCTGCTATCTCTATACCAACAGCTCTCTAATATCTCTATACCAACAGCTCTCTACCATCTCTATAACAACAGCTCTCTACCATCTCTATACCAACAGCTCTCTACCATCTCTATACTATCAGCTCTCTGCTATCTCTATACCACCAGCTCCCTACCATTTCTATACCACCAGCTCTATACCAGCTCTCTACCATCTCTATACCACTAGCTCTATACCATCTCTATACCCACAGCTCTCTACCATCTCTATACCAACAGCACTCTACCATCTCTATACCACCAGCTCTCTACCATCTCTATACTACCAGCTCTCTGCTATCTCTATACCAACAGCTCTCTACCATCTCTATACCAACAGCTCTCTACCATCTCTATACCACCAGCTCTCTACCATCTCTATACCAACAGCTCTCTACCATCTCTATACCAACAGCTCTCTACCATCTCTATACCAGCAGCTCTCTACCATCTCTATACTTCCAGCTCTCTGCTATCTCTACACCAACAGCTTTCTACCATCTCTATACCAACAGCTCCTCTACCATATCTATACCACCCGCTCTCTACCATCTCTATACCACCAGCTCTTTACCATCTCTATACCAACAGCTCTATACCACTAGCTCTCTACCATCTCTATACCCACAGCTCTCTACCATCTCTATACCACCAGCTCTCTACCATCTCTATACCACCAGCTCTCTACCATCTCTATACTACCAGCTCTCTGCTAGCTCTCTACCATCTCTATACCAACAGCTCTCTACCATCTCTATACCAACAGCTCTCTACCATCTCTATACCAACAGATCTCTACCATCTCTATACTACCAGCTCTCTGCTATCTCTACACCAACATCTTTCTACCATCTCTATACCAACAGCTCTCTACCATCTCTATACCAACAGTTCTCTACCATCTCTATACCAACAGCTCTCTACCATCTCTATACCAACAGCTCTCTACCATCTCTATACTACCAGGTCTCTGCTATCTCTACACCAACAGCTTTCTTCCATCTCTATACCAACAGGTCTCTACCATCTCTATACCCACAGCTCTCTACCATCTCTATACCAGCAGCTCTTAACCATCTCTATACTACCAGCTCTCTGCTATCTCTATACCAACAGCTCTCTACCATCTCTATACCAACAGCTCTGTACCATCTCTATACCCACAGCTCTCTACTATCTCTATACTACCATCTCTATACTACTAGCTCTGCTATCTCTATACCAACAGCTCTCTACTATCTCTATACCAACAGCTCTCTACCATGTCTATAACAACAGCTCTCTACCATCTCTATACCAACAGCTCTCTACCATCTCTATACTATCAGCTCTCTGCTATCTCTATACCACTAGCTCTGTACCATCTCTATACCAACAGCTCTATACCATCTCTATACCACCAGCTCTCTACCATCTCTATACCAACAGCTCTCTACCATCTCTATACCAACGGCTCTATACCAAGAGCTCTCTACAATCTCTATACTACCAGCTGTCTGCTATCTCTATACCAACAGCTCTCTACCATCTCTATACCCACAGCTCTCTACCATCTCTATACCAGCAGCTCTCTACCATCTCTATACTACCAGCTCTCTGCTATCTCTATACCAACAGCTCTCTACCATCTCTATACCCACCAGCTCTCTACCTTCTCTATACCAAAAGCACTCTACCATCTCTTTACCACCAGCTCTCTACCATCTCTATACTACCAGCTCTCTGCTATCTCTATACCAACAGCTCTCTACCATCTCTATACCAACAGCTCTCTACCATCTCTATACCAACAGATGTCTACCATCTCTATACTACCAGCTCTCTGCTATCTCTACACCAACAGCTCTATACCAGCAGCTCTCTACCATCTCTATACTACCAGCTCTCTGCTATCTCTATACCAACAGCTCTCTACCATCTCTATACCAACAGCTCTGTACCATCTCTATACTACCAGCCCTGCTATCTCTATACCAACAGCTCTCTAATATCTCTATACCAACAGCTCTCTACCATCTCTATAACAACAGCTCACTACCATCTCTATACCAACAGCTATCTACCATCTCTATGCTATCAGCTCTCTGCTATCTCTATACCACTAGCTCTCTACCAGCTCTCTACCATCTCTATACCACCAGCTCTCTACCTTCTCTATACCAAAAGCACTCTACCATCTCTATACTACCAGCTCTCTGCTATCTCTATACCAACAGCTCTCTACCATCTCTATACCAACAGCTCTCTACCATCTCTATACCACCAGCTCTCTACCATCTCTATACCAACAGCTCTCTACCATCTCTATACTACCAGCTCTCTGCTATCTCTACACCAACAGCTTTCTACCATCTCTATACCAACAGCTCTCTACCATATCTATACCACCAGCTCTCTACCATCTCTATACCAACAGCTCTCTACCATCTCTATACCAACAGTTCTCTACCATCTCTATACCAACAGCTCTCTACCATCTCTATACCAACAGCTCTCTACCATCTCTATACTACCAGGTCTCTGCTATCTCTACACCAACAGCTTTCTTCCATCTCTATACCAACAGGTCTCTACCATCTCTATACCCACAGCTCTCTACCATCTCTATACCAGCAGCTCTTAACCATCTCTATACTACCAGCTCTCTGCTATCTCTATACCAACAGCTCTCTACCATCTCTATACCAACAGCTCTGTACCATCTCTATACCCACAGCTCTCTACTATCTCTATACTACCATCTCTATACTACTAGCTCTGCTATCTCTATACCAACAGCTCTCTACTATCTCTATACCAACAGCTCTCTACCATGTCTATAACAACAGCTCTCTACCATCTCTATACCAACAGCTCTCTACCATCTCTATACTATCAGCTCTCTGCTATCTCTATACCACTAGCTCTGTACCATCTCTATACCAACAGCTCTATACCATCTCTATACCACCAGCTCTCTACCATCTCTATACCAACAGCTCTCTACCATCTCTATACCAACGGCTCTATACCAAGAGCTCTCTACAATCTCTATACTACCAGCTGTCTGCTATCTCTATACCAACAGCTCTCTACCATCTCTATACCCACAGCTCTCTACCATCTCTATACCAGCAGCTCTCTACCATCTCTATACTACCAGCTCTCTGCTATCTCTATACCAACAGCTCTCTACCATCTCTATACCCACCAGCTCTCTACCTTCTCTATACCAAAAGCACTCTACCATCTCTTTACCACCAGCTCTCTACCATCTCTATACTACCAGCTCTCTGCTATCTCTATACCAACAGCTCTCTACCATCTCTATACCAACAGCTCTCTACCATCTCTATACCAACAGATGTCTACCATCTCTATACTACCAGCTCTCTGCTATCTCTACACCAACAGCTCTATACCAGCAGCTCTCTACCATCTCTATACTACCAGCTCTCTGCTATCTCTATACCAACAGCTCTCTACCATCTCTATACCAACAGCTCTGTACCATCTCTATACTACCAGCCCTGCTATCTCTATACCAACAGCTCTCTAATATCTCTATACCAACAGCTCTCTACCATCTCTATAACAACAGCTCACTACCATCTCTATACCAACAGCTATCTACCATCTCTATGCTATCAGCTCTCTGCTATCTCTATACCACTAGCTCTCTACCAGCTCTCTACCATCTCTATACCACCAGCTCTCTACCTTCTCTATACCAAAAGCACTCTACCATCTCTATACTACCAGCTCTCTGCTATCTCTATACCAACAGCTCTCTACCATCTCTATACCAACAGCTCTCTACCATCTCTATACCACCAGCTCTCTACCATCTCTATACCAACAGCTCTCTACCATCTCTATACTACCAGCTCTCTGCTATCTCTACACCAACAGCTTTCTACCATCTCTATACCAACAGCTCTCTACCATATCTATACCACCAGCTCTCTACCATCTCTATACCACCAGCTCTCTACCATCTCTATACCACCAGCTCTCTACCATCTCTATACCACCAGCTCTCTAGCATCTCTATACCACTAGCTCTCTACCATCTCTATACCACCAGCTCTCTACCATCTCTATACCACTAGCTCTCTACCATCTCTATACCCACAGCTCTCTACCATCTCTATACCACCAGCTCTCTACAATCTCTATACCACCAGCTCTCTACCATCTCTATACCACCAGCTCTCTACCATCTCTATACCAACAGCTCTCTACCATCTCTATACCACTGGCTCTCTACCATCTCTATACCCACAGCTCTCTACAATCTCTATACCACCAGCTCTCTACCATCTCTATACCACTAGCTCTCTACCACCTCTATACCAACAGCTCTCTACCATCTCTATACCAACAGCTCTCTAACATCTCTATACCACAAGCTCTCTACCATCTCTATACCAACAGTTCTCTACCATCTCTATGCCAATAGCTCTCTACAATCTCTATAACAACAGCTCTCTACCATCTCGATACTACCAGCTCTCTACCATCTCTATACCACCAGCTCTCTGCTATCTCTATACAAACAGCTCTCTACCATCTCTATACCAACAGGTCTCTGCCATCTCTATACCAACAGCTCTATACCACTAGCTCTCTACCATCTCTATACCCACAGCTCTCTACCATCTCTATACCACCAGCTCTCTACCATCTCTATACCAACAGCACTCTACTATCTCTATACCAACAGCTCTCTACCATCTCTATACCAACAGCTCTCTACCATCTCTATACCCACAGCTCTCTACCATCTCTATACCACCAGCTCTCTACCATCTCTATACCAACAGCACTCTACTATCTCTATACCAACAGCTCTCTACCATCTCTATACCACCAGCTCTCTACCATCTCTATACCAACAGCTCTCTACCATCTCTATACCACTGGCTCTCTACCATCTCTATACCCACAGCTCTCTACAATCTCTATACCACCAGCTCTCTACCATCTCTATACCACTAGCTCTCTACCACCTCTATACCAACAGCTCTCTACCATCTCTATACCAACAGCTCTCTAACATCTCTATACCACAAGCTCTCTACCATCTCTATACCAACAGTTCTCTACCATCTCTATGCCAATAGCTCTCTACAATCTCTATAACAACAGCTCTCTACCATCTCGATACTACCAGCTCTCTACCATCTCTATACCCACCAGCTCTCTGCTATCTCTATACAAACAGCTCTCTACCATCTCTATACCAACAGGTCTCTGCCATCTCTATACCAACAGCTCTATACCACTAGCTCTCTACCATCTCTATACCACCAGCTCTCTACCATCTCTATACCACCAGCTCTCTACCATCTCTATACCACCAGCTCTCTACAATCTCTATACCAACAGCTCTCTACCATCTCTATACCAACAGCTCTCTACCATCTCTATACCAACATCACTCTACCATCTCTATACCACCAGCTCTCTACCATCTCTATACTACCAGCTCTCTGCTATCTCTATACCAACAGCTCTCTACCATCTCTATACTACCAGCTCTCTGCTATCTCTACACCAACAGCTTTCTACCATCTCTATACCAACAGCTCTCTACCATATCTGTACCACCAGCTCTCTACCATCTCTATACCACCAGATCTCTACCATCTCTATACCACCAGCTCTCTACCATCTCTATACCAACAGCTCTATACCACTAGCTCTCTACCATCTCTATACCCACAGCTCTCTACCATCTCTATACCACCAGCTCTCTACCATCTCTATACCAACAGCACTCTACCATCTCTATACCAACAGCTCTATACCAACAGATCTCTACCATCTCTATACTACCAGCTCTCTGCTATCTCTACACCAACAGCTTTCTACCATCTCTATACCAGCAGCTCTCTACCATCTCTATACCAACAGCTCTCTACCATCTCTATACCAACAGCTCTCTACCATCTCTATACCAACAGCTCTCTACCATCTCTATACTACCAGATCTCTGCTATCTCTACACCAACAGCTTTCTACCATCTCTATACCAACAGCTCTCTTCCATCTCTATACCAACAGGTCTCTACCATATCTATACCCACAGCTCTCTACCATCTCTATACCAGCAGCTCTCAACCATCTCTATACTACCAGCTCTCTGCTATCTCTATACCAACAGCTCTCTACCATCTCTATACCAACAGCTCTGTACCATCTCTATAATACCAGCTCTCTGCTATCTCTATACCAACAGCTCTCTACCATCTCTATACCACTAGCTCTCTACCATCTCTATACCCACAGCTCTCTACTATCTCTATACTACCAGCTCTGCTATCTCTATACCAACAGCTCTCTACTATCTCTATACCAACAGCTCTCTACCATCTCTATAACAACAGCTCTATACCAACAGCTCTCTACCATCTCTATACTATCAGCTCTCTGCTATCTCTATACCACTAGCTCTGTACCATCTCTATACCAACAGCTCTATACCATCTCTATACCAACAGCTCTCTACCATCTCTATACCAACAGCTCTCTACCATCTCTATACCAACAGCTCTCTACAATCTCTATACCAAGAGCTCTCTACAATCTCTATACTACCTGCTCTCTGCTATCTCTATACCACCAGCTCTCTACCATCTCTATACCCACAGCTCTCTACCATCTCTATACCAGCAGCTCTCTACCATCTCTATACTACCAGTTCTCTGCTATCTCTATACTAACAGCTCTCTACCATCTCTATACCAACAGCTCTCTACCATCTCTATACTATCAGCTCTCTGCTATCTCTATACCAATAGCTCTCTACCATCTCTATACTACCAGCTCTCTGCTATCTCTATACCAACAGCTCTCTACCATCTCTATACCAACAGCTCTGTACCATCTCTATACTACCAGCCCTGCTATCTCTATACCAACAGCTCTCTAATATCTCTATACCAACAGCTCTCTACCATCTCTATAACAACAGCCCTCTACCATCTCTATACTATCAGCTCTCTGCTATCTCTATACCACTAGCTCTCTACCATCTCTATACCCCAGCTCTCTACCATCTCTATACCACCAGCTCTCTACCATCTCTATACCAGCTCTCTACCATCTCTATACCACTAGCTCCATACCATCTATATACCCACAGCTCTCTACCATCTCTATACCAACAGCACTCTACCATCTCTATACCACCAGCTCTCTGCTATCTCTATACCAACAGCTCTCTACCATCTCTACACCAACAGCTTTCTACCATCTCTATACCAACAGCTCTCTACCATATCTATACCACCAGCTCTCTACCATCTCTATACCACCAGCTCTCTACCATCTCTATACCACCAGCTTTCTACCATCTCTATACCACCAGCTCTCTACCATGTCTATACCACCAGCTCTATACCAACAGCTCTCTACAATCTCTATACCAACAGCTCTCTACAATCTCTATACCACCAGCTCTCTGCTATCTCTATACCAACAGCTCTCTACCATCTCTATACCCACAGCTCTCTACCATCTCTATACCAGCAGCTCTCTACCAGCTCTCTGCTATCTCTATACCAACAGCTCTCTACCATCTCTATACCAACAGCTCTCTACCATCTCTATAATACCAGCTCTCTGCTATCTCTATACCAACAGCTCTCTACCATCTCTATACCAACAGCTCTCTACCATCTCTATAACAACAGCTCTCTACCATCTCTATACCAACAGCTCTCTACCATCTCTATACTATCAGCTCTCTGCTATCTCTATACCAACAGCTCTCTAACATCTCTATACCCACAGCTCTCTACCATCTCTATACCACTAGCTCTCTACCATCTCTATACCCACAGCTCTCTACCATCTCTATACTACCAGCTCTCTGCTATCTCTATACCTACAGCTCTCTACCATCTCTATACCCACAGCACTACCATCTCTATACCACTAGCTCTCTACCATCTCTATACCACCAGCTCTCTACCATCTCTATACCACCAGCTCTCTACCATCTCTATACCACCAGCTCTCTACCATCTCTATACCAACCGCTCTATACCACTAGCTCTCTACCATCTCTATACCATCTCTATGCCACCAGCTCTCTACCATCTCTATACCAACAGCACTCTACCATCTCTATACCACCAGCTCTCTACCATCACTATACTACCAGCTCTCTGCTATCTCTATACCAACAGGTCTCTACCATCTCTATACCCACAGCTCTCTACCATCTCTATACCAGCAGCTCTCTACCATCTCTATACTACCAGCTCTCTGCTATCTCTATACCAACAGCTCTCTACCATCTCTATACCAACAGCTCTGTACCATCTCTATAATACCAGCTCTCTGCTATCTCTATACCAACAGCTCTCTACCATCTCTATACCACTAGCTCTCTACCATCTATATGCCCACAGCTCTCTACTATCTCTATACTACCATCTCTGCTATCTCTATACCAACAGCTCTCTACTATCTCTATACCAACAGCTCTCTACCATCTCTATACCAACAGCTCTCTACAATCTCTATATCAAGAGCTCTCTACAATCTCTATACTACCAGCTCTCTGCTATCTCTATACCAACAGCTCTCTACCATCTCTATACCCACAGCTCTCTACCATCTCTATACCAGCAGCTCTCTACCATCTCTATACTACCAGCTCTCTGCTATCTCTATACCAACAGCTCTCTACCATCTCTATACCACCAGCTCTCTACCTTATCTATACCAAAAGCACTCTACCATCTCTTTACCACCAGCTCTCTACCATCTCTATACTACCAGCTCTCTGCTATCTCTATACCAACAGCTCTCTACCATCTCTATACCAACAGATCTCTACCATCTCTATACTGCCAGCTCTCTGCTATCTCTACACCAACAGCTTTCTACCATCTTTATACCAACAGCTCTCTACCATCTCTATACCAGTAGCTCTCTACCATCTCTATACTACCAGCTCTCTGCTATCTCTATACCAACAGCTCTCTACCATCTCTATACCAACAGCTCTGTACCATCTCTATACTACCAGCCCTGCTATCTCTATACCAACAGCTCTCTAATATCTCTATACCAACAGCTCTCTACCATCTCTATAACAACAGCTCTCTACCATCTCTATACCAACAGCTCTCTACCATCTCTATACTATCAGCTCTCTGCTATCTCTATACCACCAGCTCCCTACCATTTCTATACCACCAGCTCTATACCAGCTCTCTACCATCTCTATACCACTAGCTCTATACCATCTCTATACCCACAGCTCTCTACCATCTCTATACCAACAGCACTCTACCATCTCTATACCACCAGCTCTCTACCATCTCTATACTACCAGCTCTCTGCTATCTCTATACCAACAGCTCTCTACCATCTCTATACCAACAGCTCTCTACCATCTCTATACCACCAGCTCTCTACCATCTCTATACCAACAGCTCTCTACCATCTCTATACCAACAGCTCTCTACCATCTCTATACCAGCAGCTCTCTACCATCTCTATACTTCCAGCTCTCTGCTATCTCTACACCAACAGCTTTCTACCATCTCTATACCAACAGCTCCTCTACCATATCTATACCACCCGCTCTCTACCATCTCTATACCACCAGCTCTTTACCATCTCTATACCAACAGCTCTATACCACTAGCTCTCTACCATCTCTATACCCACAGCTCTCTACCATCTCTATACCACCAGCTCTCTACCATCTCTATACCACCAGCTCTCTACCATCTCTATACTACCAGCTCTCTGCTAGCTCTCTACCATCTCTATACCAACAGCTCTCTACCATCTCTATACCAACAGCTCTCTACCATCTCTATACCAACAGATCTCTACCATCTCTATACTACCAGCTCTCTGCTATCTCTACACCAACATCTTTCTACCATCTCTATACCAACAGCTCTCTACCATCTCTATACCAACAGTTCTCTACCATCTCTATACCAACAGCTCTCTACCATCTCTATACCAACAGCTCTCTACCATCTCTATACTACCAGGTCTCTGCTATCTCTACACCAACAGCTTTCTTCCATCTCTATACCAACAGGTCTCTACCATCTCTATACCCACAGCTCTCTACCATCTCTATACCAGCAGCTCTTAACCATCTCTATACTACCAGCTCTCTGCTATCTCTATACCAACAGCTCTCTACCATCTCTATACCAACAGCTCTGTACCATCTCTATACCCACAGCTCTCTACTATCTCTATACTACCATCTCTATACTACTAGCTCTGCTATCTCTATACCAACAGCTCTCTACTATCTCTATACCAACAGCTCTCTACCATGTCTATAACAACAGCTCTCTACCATCTCTATACCAACAGCTCTCTACCATCTCTATACTATCAGCTCTCTGCTATCTCTATACCACTAGCTCTGTACCATCTCTATACCAACAGCTCTATACCATCTCTATACCACCAGCTCTCTACCATCTCTATACCAACAGCTCTCTACCATCTCTATACCAAGAGCTCTCTACAATCTCTATACTACCAGCTGTCTGCTATCTCTATACCAACAGCTCTCTACCATCTCTATACCCACAGCTCTCTACCATCTCTATACCAGCAGCTCTCTACCATCTCTATACTACCAGCTCTCTGCTATCTCTATACCAACAGCTCTCTACCATCTCTATACCCACCAGCTCTCTACCTTCTCTATACCAAAAGCACTCTACCATCTCTTTACCACCAGCTCTCTACCATCTCTATACTACCAGCTCTCTGCTATCTCTATACCAACAGCTCTCTACCATCTCTATACCAACAGCTCTCTACCATCTCTATACCAACAGATGTCTACCATCTCTATACTACCAGCTCTCTGCTATCTCTACACCAACAGCTCTATACCAGCAGCTCTCTACCATCTCTATACTACCAGCTCTCTGCTATCTCTATACCAACAGCTCTCTACCATCTCTATACCAACAGCTCTGTACCATCTCTATACTACCAGCCCTGCTATCTCTATACCAACAGCTCTCTAATATCTCTATACCAACAGCTCTCTACCATCTCTATAACAACAGCTCACTACCATCTCTATACCAACAGCTATCTACCATCTCTATGCTATCAGCTCTCTGCTATCTCTATACCACTAGCTCTCTACCAGCTCTCTACCATCTCTATACCACCAGCTCTCTACCTTCTCTATACCAAAAGCACTCTACCATCTCTATACTACCAGCTCTCTGCTATCTCTATACCAACAGCTCTCTACCATCTCTATACCAACAGCTCTCTACCATCTCTATACCACCAGCTCTCTACCATCTCTATACCAACAGCTCTCTACCATCTCTATACTACCAGCTCTCTGCTATCTCTACACCAACAGCTTTCTACCATCTCTATACCAACAGCTCTCTACCATATCTATACCACCAGCTCTCTACCATCTCTATACCACCAGCTCTCTACCATCTCTATACCACCAGCTCTCTACCATCTCTATACCACCAGCTCTCTAGCATCTCTATACCACTAGCTCTCTACCATCTCTATACCACCAGCTCTCTACCATCTCTATACCACTAGCTCTCTACCATCTCTATACCCACAGCTCTCTACCATCTCTATACCACCAGCTCTCTACAATCTCTATACCACCAGCTCTCTACCATCTCTATACCACCAGCTCTCTACCATCTCTATACCAACAGCTCTCTACCATCTCTATACCACTGGCTCTCTACCATCTCTATACCCACAGCTCTCTACAATCTCTATACCACCAGCTCTCTACCATCTCTATACCACTAGCTCTCTACCACCTCTATACCAACAGCTCTATACCAACAGCTCTCTAACATCTCTATACCACAAGCTCTCTACCATCTCTATACCAACAGTTCTCTACCATCTCTATGCCAATAGCTCTCTACAATCTCTATAACAACAGCTCTCTACCATCTCGATACTACCAGCTCTCTACCATCTCTATACCACCAGCTCTCTGCTATCTCTATACAAACAGCTCTCTACCATCTCTATACCAACAGGTCTCTGCCATCTCTATACCAACAGCTCTATACCACTAGCTCTCTACCATCTCTATACCCACAGCTCTCTACCATCTCTATACCACCAGCTCTCTACCATCTCTATACCAACAGCACTCTACTATCTCTATACCAACAGCTCTCTACCATCTCTATACCAACAGCTCTCTACCATCTCTATACCCACAGCTCTCTACCATCTCTATACCACCAGCTCTCTACCATCTCTATACCAACAGCACTCTACTATCTCTATACCAACAGCTCTCTACCATCTCTATACCACCAGCTCTCTACCATCTCTATACCAACAGCTCTCTACCATCTCTATACCACTGGCTCTCTACCATCTCTATACCCACAGCTCTCTACAATCTCTATACCACCAGCTCTCTACCATCTCTATACCACTAGCTCTCTACCACCTCTATACCAACAGCTCTCTACCATCTCTATACCAACAGCTCTCTAACATCTCTATACCACAAGCTCTCTACCATCTCTATACCAACAGTTCTCTACCATCTCTATGCCAATAGCTCTCTACAATCTCTATAACAACAGCTCTCTACCATCTCGATACTACCAGCTCTCTACCATCTCTATACCCACCAGCTCTCTGCTATCTCTATACAAACAGCTCTCTACCATCTCTATACCAACAGGTCTCTGCCATCTCTATACCAACAGCTCTATACCACTAGCTCTCTACCATCTCTATACCACCAGCTCTCTACCATCTCTATACCACCAGCTCTCTACCATCTCTATACCACCAGCTCTCTACAATCTCTATACCAACAGCTCTCTACCATCTCTATACCAACAGCTCTCTACCATCTCTATACCAACATCACTCTACCATTTCTATACCACCAGCTCTCTACCATCTCTATACTACCAGCTCTCTGCTATCTCTATACCAACAGCTCTCTACCATCTCTATACTACCAGCTCTCTGCTATCTCTACACCAACAGCTTTCTACCATCTCTATACCAACAGCTCTCTACCATATCTGTACCACCAGCTCTCTACCATCTCTATACCACCAGATCTCTACCATCTCTATACCACCAGCTCTCTACCATCTCTATACCAACAGCTCTATACCACTAGCTCTCTACCATCTCTATACCCACAGCTCTCTACCATCTCTATACCACCAGCTCTCTACCATCTCTATACCAACAGCACTCTACCATCTCTATACCAACAGCTCTATACCAACAGATCTCTACCATCTCTATACTACCAGCTCTCTGCTATCTCTACACCAACAGCTTTCTACCATCTCTATACCAGCAGCTCTCTACCATCTCTATACCAACAGCTCTCTACCATCTCTATACCAACAGCTCTCTACCATCTCTATACCAACAGCTCTCTACCATCTCTATACTACCAGATCTCTGCTATCTCTACACCAACAGCTTTCTACCATCTCTATACCAACAGCTCTCTTCCATCTCTATACCAACAGGTCTCTACCATATCTATACCCACAGCTCTCTACCATCTCTATACCAGCAGCTCTCAACCATCTCTATACTACCAGCTCTCTGCTATCTCTATACCAACAGCTCTCTACCATCTCTATACCAACAGCTCTGTACCATCTCTATAATACCAGCTCTCTGCTATCTCTATACCAACAGCTCTCTACCATCTCTATACCACTAGCTCTCTACCATCTCTATACCCACAGCTCTCTACTATCTCTATACTACCAGCTCTGCTATCTCTATACCAACAGCTCTCTACTATCTCTATACCAACAGCTCTCTACCATCTCTATAACAACAGCTCTATACCAACAGCTCTCTACCATCTCTATACTATCAGCTCTCTGCTATCTCTATACCACTAGCTCTGTACCATCTCTATACCAACAGCTCTATACCATCTCTATACCAACAGCTCTCTACCATCTCTATACCAACAGCTCTCTACCATCTCTATACCAACAGCTCTCTACAATCTCTATACCAAGAGCTCTCTACAATCTCTATACTACCTGCTCTCTGCTATCTCTATACCACCAGCTCTCTACCATCTCTATACCCACAGCTCTCTACCATCTCTATACCAGCAGCTCTCTACCATCTCTATACTACCAGTTCTCTGCTATCTCTATACTAACAGCTCTCTACCATCTCTATACCAACAGCTCTCTACCATCTCTATACTATCAGCTCTCTGCTATCTCTATACCACTAGCTCTCTACCATCTCTATACTACCAGCTCTCTGCTATCTCTATACCAACAGCTCTCTACTATATCTATACCAACAGCTCTGTACCATCTCTATACTACCAGCCCTGCTATCTCTATACCAACAGCTCTCTAATATCTCTATACCAACAGCTCTCTACCATCTCTATAACAACAGCTCTCTACCATCTCTATACCAACAGCCCTCTACCATCTCTATACTATCAGCTCTCTGCTATCTCTATACCACTAGCTCTCTACCATCTCTATACCCCAGCTCTCTACCATCTCTATACCACCAGCTCTCTACCATCTCTATACCAGCTCTCTACTATCTCTATACCACTAGCTCCATACCATCTATATACCCACAGCTCTCTACCATCTCTATACCAACAGCACTCTACCATCTCTATACCACCAGCTCTCTGCTATCTCTATACCAACAGCTCTCTACCATCTCTACACCAACAGCTTTCTACCATCTCTATACCAACAGCTCTCTACCATATCTATACCACCAGCTCTCTACCATCTCTATACCACCAGCTCTCTACCATCTCTATACCACCAGCTTTCTACCATCTGTATACCAACAGCTCTCTACCATCTCTATACCACCAGCTCTCTACCATCTTTATACCAACAGCACTCTACTATCTCTATACCACCAGCTCTCTACCATCTCTATACCCACCAGCTCTCTGCTAGCTCTCTACCATCTCTATACCAACAGCTCTCTACCATCTCTATACCAACAGATCTCTACCATCTCTATACTACCAGCTCTCTGCTATCTCTACACCAACAGCTTTCTACCATCTCTATACCAACAGCTCTCTACCATCTCTATACCAACAGCTCTCTACCATCTCTATACCAACAGCTCTCTACCATCTCTATACCAACAGCTCTCTACCATCTCTATACCAACAGCTCTCTACCATCTCTATACTACCAGGTCTCTGCTATCTCTACACCAACAGCTTTCTACCATCTCTCTACCATCTCTATACCAACAGCTCTCTTCCATCTCTATACCAACAGGTCTCTACCATCTCTATACCCACAGCTCTCTACCATCTCTATACCAGCAGCTCTCAACCATCTCTATACTACCAGCTCTCTGCTATCTCTATACCAACAGCTCTCTACCATCTCTATACCACTAGCTCTCTACCATCTCTATACCTACAGCTCTCTACTATCTCTATACTACCATCTCTATACTACCAGCTCTGCTATCTCTATACCGACAGCTCTCTGCTATCTCTATACCAACAGCTCTCTACCATCTCTATAACAACAGCTGTCTACCATCTCTATAACAACAGCTCTCTACCATCTCTATACCAACAGCTCTCTACCATCTCTATACTATCAGCTCTCTGCTATCTCTATACCACTAGCTCTGTACCATCTCTATACCAACAGCTCTATACCACCAGCTCTCTGCCATCTCTATACCAACAGCTCTCTACCATCTCTATACCAAGAGCTCTCTACAATCTCTATACTACCAGCTCTCTGCTATCTCTATACCAACAGCTCTCTACCATCTCTATACCCAGAGCTCTATACCAGCAGCTCTCTACCATCTCTATACTACCAGTTCTCTGCTATCTCTATACCAACAACTCTCTACCATCTCTATACCCACCAGCTCTCTACCTTCTCTATACCAGAAGCACTCTACCATCTCTTTACCACCAGCTCTCTACCATCTCTATACTACCAGCTCTCTGCTATATCTATACCAACAGCTCTCTACCATCTCTATACTACCAGCTCTCTGCTATCTCTACACCAACAGCTTTCTACCATCTTTATACCAACAGCTCTCTACCATCTCTATACCAGCAGCTCTCTACCATCTCTATACTACCAGCTCTCTGCTATCTCTATAGCAACAGCTCTCTACCATCTCTATACCAACAGCTCTGTACCATCTCTATACTACCAGCCCTGCTATCTCTATACCAACAGCTCTCTAATATCTCTATACCAACAGCTCTCTACCATCTCTATAACAACAGCTCTCTACCATCTCTATACCAACAGCTCTCTACCATCTCTATACTATCAGCTCTCTGCTATCTCTATACCACTAGCTCTCTACCATCTCTATACCACCAGCTCTCTACCATCTCTATACCACCAGCTCTCTACCATCTCTATACCACTAGCTCTCTACCATCTCTATACCCACAGCTCTCTACCATCTCTATACCAACAGCACTCTAACATCTCTATACCAACAGCTCTCTACCATCTCTATACCACCAGCTCTCTACCATCTCTATACTACCAGCTCTCTGCTATCTCTACACCAACAGCTTTCTACCATCTCTATACCAACAGCTCTCTACCATATCTATACCACCAGCTCTCTACCATCTCTATACCACCAGCTCTCTACCATCTCTATACCACCAGCTCTCTACCATCTCTATACCACCAGCTCTCTACCATCTCTATACCACTAGCTCCCTACCATCTCTATACCACCAGCTCTCTACCATCTCGATACCACTAGCTCTCTACCATCTCTATACCCACAGCTCTCTACCATCTCTATCCCACCAGCTCTCTACAATCTCTATACCACCAGCTCTATACTACCAGCTGTCTACCATCTCCATACCAACAGCTCTCTACCATCTCTATACCACTGGCTCTCTACCATCTCTATACCACCAGCTCTCTACCATCTCTATACCACTAGCTCTCTACCACCTCTATACCAACAGCTCTATACCAACAGCTCTCTAACATCTCTATACCACCAGCTCTCTACCATCTCTATACTACCATCTCTCTGCTACCTCTATACCAACAGTTCTTTACCATCTCTATGCCAATAGCTATCTACAATCTCTATAACAACAGCTCTCTACCATCTCGATACTACCAGCTCTCTACCATCTCTATACCACCAGCTCTCTGCTATCTCTATACAAACAGCTCTCTACCATCTCTATACCAACAGGTCTCTGCCATCTCTATACCAACAGCTCTATACCACTAGCTCTCTACCATCTCTATACCACCAGCTTTCTAACATCTCTATACCACCAGCTCTCTACCATCTCTATACCACCAGCTCTCTACCATCTCTATACCACTAGCTCTCTACCATCTCTATACCACCAGCTCTCTACCATCTCTATACCACCAGCTCTCTACCATCTCTATACTACCAGCTCCCTGCTATCTCTATACCAACAGCTCTCTACCATCTCTATACCAACAGCTCTCTACCATCTCTATACCAACAGATCTCTACCATCTCTATACTACCAGCTCTCTGCTATCTCTACACCAACAGCTTTCTACCATCTCTCTACCATCTCTATACCAACAGCTCTCTTCCATCTCTATACCAACAGGTCTCTACCATCTCTATACCCACAGCTCTCTACCATTTCTATACCAGCAGCTCTGTACCATCTCTATAATACCAGCTCTCTACCATCTCTATACCAACAGCTCTCTACCATCTCTATACCCACAGCTCTCTACTATTTCTATACTACCAGCTCTGCTATCTCTATACCAACAGCTCTCTACTATCTCTATACCAACAGCTCTCTACCATCTCTATAACAACAGCTCTCTACCCTCTCTATACCAACAGCTCTCTACTATCAGCTCTCTGCTATCTCTATACCACTAGCTCTCTACCATCCCTATACCACCAGCTCTCTACCATCTCTATACCACCAGCTCTATACCAACAGCTCTATACCGGCTCTCTACCATCTCTATACCACTAGCTCTCTACCATCTCTATACCCACAGCTATCGGCTATCTCTATACCAACAGCTCTCTACCATCTCTATAGCAACAGCTCTCTACCATCTCTATACCACCAGCTCTCTACCATCTCTATACCAACAGCACTCTACCATCTCTATACCACCAGCTCTCTACCATCTCTATACTACCAGGTCTCTGCTATCTCTACACCAACAGCTTTCTACCATCTCTATACCAACAGATCTCTATACTACCAGCTCTCTGCTATCTCTACACCTACAGCTTTATACCAGCTCTCTACCATCTCTATACCACTAGCTCTCTACCATCTCTATACCACCATCTCTATGCCACCAGCTCTCTACCATCTCTATACCACCAGCTCTGTACCATCTCTATACCACCAGCTCTGTACCATCTCTATACCAATGGCTCTCTACCATCTCTATACCACCAGCTCTCTACCATCTCTATACTACCAGCTCTCTACCATCTCAATACCACTAGCTCTCTACCATCTCTATACACACAGCTCTCTACCATCTCTATACCACCAGCTCTCTATCATCTCTATACCAACAGCTCTCTACCATCTCTTTACCACTAGCTCTCTACCATCTCTATACCCACAGCTCTCTACAATCTCTATACCACCAGCTCTCTACCATCTCTATACCACTTGCTCTCTACCACCTCTATACCAACAGCTCTCTACCATCTCTATACCAACAGCTCTCTACCATCTCTATACCACCAGCTCTCTACCATCTCTATACCAACAGCTCTATACCATCTCTATACTACCAGCTCTCTGCTATCTCTATACCAACAGCTCTCTACCAGCTCTATACCAACAGCTCTCTACCATCTCTATACTACCAGCTCTCTACCATCTCTATACTACCAGCTCTCTGCTATCACTATACCAACAGCTCTCTACCATCTCTATAACAACAGCTCTCTAACATCTCTATACCAACAACTCTCTACCATCTCTATACCACCAGCTCTCTGCTATCTCTATACCAACACGTCTCTGCCATCTCTATACCACCAGCTCTCTACCATCTCTATAACAAAAGCTCTCTACCAGCTCTCTACCATCTCTATACTACCAGCTCTCTGCTATCACTATACCAACAGCTCTCTACCATCTCTATAACAACAGCTCTCTAACATCTCTATACCAACAACTCTCTACCATCTCTATACCACCAGCTATCGGCTATCTCTATACCAACAGCTCTCTACCATCTCTATACCAACAGCTCTCTACCATCTCTATACCAACAGCTCTCTACCATCTCTATACTACCAGGTCTCTGCTATCTCTACACCAACAGCTTTCTACCATCTCTATACCAACAGCTCTCTACCATCTCTATATCAACAACTCTCTACCATCTCTATACCAACAGGTCTCTACAATCTCTATACCAACAGTTCTCTACCATCTCTATACCAACAGCTCTCTACCATCTCTATACCAACATGTCTCTACCATCTCTATACCAACAGCTCTATACCACCAGCTCTCTACCATCTCTATACCAACAGCTCTCTACCATCTCTATACCAACAGCTCTCTACAATCTCTATACCAAGAGCTCTCTACCATCTCTATACCCACAGCTCTCTACCATCTCTATACCACCAGCTCTCTACCATCTCTATACTACCAGCTCTCTGCTATCTCTATACCAACAGCTCTCTACCATCTCTATACCACCAGCTCTCTACCATCTCTATACCAAAAGCACTCTACCATCTCTTTACCACCAGCTGTCTACCATCTCTATACCAACAGGTCTCTGCCATCTCTATACCAACAGCTCTATAACACTAGCTCTCTACCATCTCTATACCACCAGCTCTATACCATTAGCTCTCTACCATCTCTATACCACCAGCTCTCTACCATCTCTATACCACCAGCTCTCTACCATCTCTATACTCACAGCTCTCTACCATCTTTATACCACCAGCTCTCTACCATCTCTATACCACCAGCTCTCTACCATCTCTATACCACTAGCTCTCTACCATCTCTAAACCACCAGATCTCTACCAGCTCTCTACCATCTCTATACCACCAGCTCTCTACCATCTCTATACTACCAGCTCTCTGCTATCTCTATACCAACACCTCTCTACCATCTCTATACCACCAGCTCTCTACCATCTCTATACCACTAGCTCTCTACCATCTCTATACCCACAGCTCTTTACCATCTCTATACCACTAGCTCGCTACCATCTCTATACCAACAGCTCTATACCACCAGCTCTCTACCATCTCTATACTACCAGCTCTCTGCTATCTCTATACCAACACCTCTCTACCATCTCTATACCAACAGCTCTCTACCATCTCTATACCAACAGCTCTCTACCATCTCTATACTACCAGCTCTCTGCTATTTCTACACCAACAGCTTTCTACCATCTCTATACCAACAGCTCTATACCAACAGCTCTCTGCCATCTCTATGCTACCAGCTCTCTGATATCTCTATACTACCAGCTCTCTGCTATCTCTATACCAACAGCTCTCTACCATCTCTATACCAATAGCTCTCTACCATCTCTATAACAACAGCTCTCTAACATCTCTATACCAACAGCTCTCTACCATCTCTATACCAACAGCTCTCTACCATCTCTATTCTACCATCTCTCTACCAACAGCTCTCTACCATCTCTATACCAACAGCTCTCTACCATCTCTATACTACCAGCTCTGCTATCTCTACACCAACAGCTTTCTACCAGCTCTCTACCATCTCTATACTACCAGCTCTCTACCATCTCTATGTTATCTCTCTACCAACAGCTCCCTACCATCTCTATACCAACAGCTCTCTACCATCTCTATAACAACAGCTCTCTAACATCTCTATACCAGCAACTCTCTACCATCTCTATACTACCAGCTCTCTGCTATCTCTATACCAACAGTTCTCTACCATATCTATGCCAATAGCTCTCTACCAGCTACATAACAACAGCTCTCTACCATCTCGATACTACCAGCTCTCTACCATCTCTATACCACCAGCTCTCTGCTATCTCTATACAAACAGCTCTCTACCATCTCTATACCAACAGGTCTCTGCCATCTCTATACCAACAGCTCTATACCACTAGCTCTCTACCATCTCTATACCACCAGCTCTCTACCATCTCTATACCACCAGCTCTCTACCATCTCTATACCACGAGCTCTCTACCATCTCTATACCAGCTCTCTATTATCGCTATACCACTAGCTCTCTACCATCTCTATACCACCAGCTCTCTACCATCTCTATACCACCAGCTCTCTACCATCTCTATACCACCAGCTCTCTACCATCTCTATACCAACAGCTCTCTACCATCCCTATACCACCAGCTCTCTACCATCTATATACCACCAGCTCTCTACCATCTATATACCCACAGCTCTATACCATCTCTATACCAACAGCTCTACCATCTCTATGCCAATAGCTCTCTACCATCTCTATAACAACAGCTCTCTAACATCTCTATACCAACAGCTCTCTGCCATCTCGATACTACCAGCTCTCTACCATCTCTATACCACCAGCTCTCTGCTATCTCTATACCACCAGCTCTCTACCATCTCTATACCACTAGCTCTCTACAAACAGCTCTCTACCATCTCTATACCAACAGGTCTCTGCCATCTCTATACCAACAGCTCTATACCATCTCTATACCACCAGCTCTCTACCATCTCTATACCAACAGCTCTCTACCATCTCTATACCAACAGCTCTCTACCATCTCTATACCAACAGCTCTCTACCATCTCTATACCAACAACTCTCTACATCTCTATACTACCAGCTCTCTACCATCTCTATACGACCGGCTCTCTGCTATCTCTATAACAACAGCTCTCTACCAGTTCTATACAAACATGTCTCTGCCATCTCTATACCACTAGCTCTCTAACATCTCTATACCACCAGCTCTCTACCAGCTCGATACTACCAGCTCTCTACCATCTCTATACCACCAGCTCTCTGCTATCTCTATACCACTAGCTCTCTACAAACAGCTCTCTACCATCTCTATACCAACAGGTCTCTGCAATCTCTATACCAACAGCTCTATACCATCTCTATACCACCAGCTCTCTACCATCTCTATACCAACAGCTCTCTACCATCTCTATACCAACAGCTCTCTACCATCTCTATACCAACAGCTCTCTACCATCTCTATACCAACAGCTCTCTACATCTCTATACTACCAGCTCTCTACCATCTCTATACGACCAGCTCTCTGCTATCTCTATAACAACAGCTCTCTACCAGTTCTATACAAACATGTCTCTGCCATCTCTATACCACTAGCTCTCTACCATCTCTATACCACCAGCTCTCTACCATCTCTATACCACCAGCTCTCTACCATCTCTATACCACTAGCTCTCTACCATCTCTATAACAACAGCTCTTTACCATCTCTATACCACTAGCTCTCTACCATCTCTATACCAAAAGCTCTCTACCATCTCAATACCACCATCTCTCTACCATCTCTATACTACCAGCTCTCTGCTATCTCTATACCAACACCTCTCTACCATCTCTATACTACCAGCTCTCTGCTATTTCTACACCAACAGCTTTCTACCATCTCAATACCAACAGCTCTCTACCATCTCTATACCAACAGCTCTCTACCATCTCTATACCAACAGCTCTCTACCAGCTCTCTGCTATCTCTATACTACCAGCTCTCTGCTATCTCTATACTACCAGCTCTCTGCTATCTCTATACCAACAGCTCTCTACCACCTCTATACCAATAGCTCTCTACCATCTCTATAACAACAGCTCTCTAACATCTCTATACCAACAGCTCTCTACCATCTCTATACCAACAGCTCTCTACCATCTCTATACCAACACGTCTCTGCCATCTCTATACCATCTCTATACCAACAGCTCTCTACCATCTCTATTCCACCAGCTCTCTACCATCTCTATACCAACAGCTCTCTACCATCTCTTTACCAACAGCTCTCTACCATCTCTATACTACCAGCTCTCTGTTATCTCTTGACTAACAGCGTTCTACCATCTCTATACCAACAGGGCTCTACCATCTCTATACCAACAGGTCTCTACCAGCTCTCTACCATCTCTATACTACCAGCTCTCTGTTATCTCTATACCAACAGCTCCCTACTATCTCTATACCACCAGCTCTCTACCATCTCTATACCAACAGCTCTCTACCATTTCTGTACCACCAGCTCTCTACCATCTCTATACCAACAGCTCTCTGCTATCTCTACAACAACAGCTCTCTACCATCTCTATACTACCAGCTCTCTACCATCTCTATACTACCATCTCTATACCACCAGCTCTCTATTATCTCTATACCACTAGCTCTCTACCATCTCTATACCACCAGCTCTCTACCATCTCTATACCACCAGCTCTCTACCATCTCTATACCACCAGCTCTCTACCATCTCTATACCACCAGCTCTCTACCATCTCTATACCAACGGCTCTCTACCATCTCTATACCACTAGCTCTCTACCATCTCTATACCCACAGCTCTATACCATCTCTATACCAACAGCTCTACCATCTCTATGCCAATAGCTCTCTACCATCTGTATAACAACAGCTCTCTAACATCTCTATACCAACAGCTCTCTGCCATCTCGATACTACCAGCTCTCTACCATCTCTATACCACCAGCTCTCTGCTATCTCTATACCACCAGCTCTCTACCATCTCTATACCACTAGCTCTCTACCATCTCTATACCACCAGCTCTCTACCATCTCTATACTACCAGCTCTCTACCATCTCTATACCACTAGCTCTCTACCATCTCTATACCCACAGCTCTTTACCATCTCTATACCACCAGCTCTCTACCATCTCTATACAAACAGCTCTCTACCATCTCTATACCACTGGCTCTCTACCATCTCTATACCCACAGCTCTCTACAATCTCTATACCACCAGCTCTCTACCATCTCTATACCACTAGCTCTCTACCACCTCTATACCAACAGCTCTCTACCATCTCTATACCAACAGCTCTCTAACATCTCTATACCACCAGCTCTCTACCATCTCTATACTACCAGCTCTCTGCTATCTCTATACCAACAGTTCTCTACCATCTCTATAACAACAGCTCTCTACCATCTCGATGCTACCAGCTCTCTACCATCTCTATACCACCAGCTCTCTGCTATCTCTATACAAACAGCTCTCTACCATTTCTATACCAACAGGTCTCTGCCATCTCTATACCAACAGCTCTATACCACTAGCTCTATACCACCAGCTCTCTACCATCTCTGTACCACCAGCTCTCTACCATCTCTATACCAACAGCTCTCTACCATCTCTATACCACTAGCTCTCTACCATCTCTATACCCACAGCTCTATACCACCATCTCTCTAACATCTCTATACCAACAGCTCTCTGCCATCTCGATACTACCAGCTCTCTACCACCAGCTCTCTGCTATCTCTATACAAACAGCTCTCTACCATCTCTATACCAACAGGTCTCTGCCATCTCTATACCACCAGCTCTCTACCATCTCTATACCAACAGCTCTCTACCATCTCTATACCAACAGCTCTCTACCATCTCTATACCAACAGCTCTCTACATCTCTATACTACCAGCTCTCTACCATCTCTATACGACCAGCTCTCTGCTATCTCTATACCAACAGCTCTCTACCAGTTCTATACAAACATGTCTCTGCCATCTCTATACCACTAGCTCTCTACCATCTCTATACCACCAGCTCTCTACCATCCCTATACCACCAGCTCTCTACCATCTCTATACCACCAGCTCTCTACCATCTCTATACCACTAGCTCTCTACCATCTCTATAACAACAGCTCTTTACCATCTCTATACCACTAGCTCTCTACCATCTCTATACCAAAAGCTCTCTACCATCTCTATACCACCATCTCTCTACCATCTCTATACTACCAGCTCTCTACTATCTCTATACCAACACCTCTATACCATCTCTATACCAACAGCTCTCTACCATCTCTATACTACCAGCTCTCTGCTATTTCTACACCAACAGCTTTCTACCATCTCTATACCAACAGCTCTCTACCATCTCTATACCAACAGCTCTCTACCATCTCTATACCAACAGCTCTCTACCATCTCTATACTACCAGCTCTCTGCTATCTCTATACCAACAGCTCTCTACCACCTCTATACCAATGGCTCTCTACCATCTCTATAACAACAGCACTCTAACATCTCTATACCAACAGCTCTCTACCATCTCTATACCACCAGCTCTCTGCTATCTCTATACCAACAGCTCTCTACCATCTCTATACCAACACGTCTCTGCCATCTCTATACCACCAGCTCTCTACCATCGCTATACCATCTCTATACCAACAGCTCTCTACCATCTCTATACCAACAGCTCTCTACCATCTCTATACTACCAGCTCTCTGTTATCTCTTGACTAACAGCGTTCAACCATCTCTATACCAACAGGGCTCTACCATCTCTATACCAACAGATCTCTACCAGCTCTCTACCATCTCTATACTACCAGCTCTCTGTTATCTCTATACCAACAACTCCCTACTATCTCTATACCACCAGCTCTCTACCATCTCTATACCAACAGCTCTCTACCATCTCTGTACCACCAGCTCTCTACCATCTCTATTCTACCAGCTCTCTGCTATCTCTATACCAACAGCTCTCTGCTATCTCTACAACAACAGCTCTCTACCATCTCTATACTACCAGCTCTCTACCATCTCTATACTACCAGCTCTCTGCTATCTCTATACCAACAGTTCTCTACCATCTCTATGCCAATAGCTCTCTACCATCTCTATAATAACAGCTCTCTACCATCTCTATACCACCAGCTCTCTGCTATCTCTATACAAACCGCTCTCTACCATTTCTATACCAACACGTCTCTGCCATCTCTATACCACCAGCTCTCTACCATCTCTATACCAACAGCTCTCTACCACCTCTATACCAACAGCTCTCTACCATCTCTATACCAACAGCTCTCTACCATCTCTATACTACCAGCTCTCTGCTATCTCTATACCAACACCTCTCTACCATCTCTATACCAGCTCTCTACCATCTCTATACTACCAGCTCTCTGCTATCTCTATACCAACACCTCTCTACCATCTCTATACCAACAGCTCTCTACCATCTCTATACTACCAGCTCTCTGCTATCTCTACAAAAACAGCTTTCTACCATCTCTATACAAACAGCTCTCTACCATCTCTATACCAACAGCTCTCTACCATCTCTATACTACCATCTCTATAACAACAGCTCTCTAACATTTCTATAACAGCTCTCTACCATCTCTATACCAACAGCTCTCTACCATCTCTATACCAACACATCTCTGCCATCTCTATACCACCAGCTCTCTACCATCTCTATACCAACAGCTCTCAACCATCTCTATACCACCAGCTCTCTACCATCTCTATACCAACAGCTCTCTACCATCTCTATACCAACAGCTCTCTACCATCCCTATACCACCAGCTCTCTACCATCTCGATACCACCAGCTCTCTACCATCTCTATACCACTAGCTCTCTACCATCTCTATACCAACAGCTCTCTGCCATCTCGATACTACCAGCTCTCTACCATCTCTATACCAACAGGTCTCTGCCATCTCTATACCAACAGCTCTATACCACTAGCTCTCTATCATCTCTATACCACCAGCTCTCTACCATCTCTATACCACCAGCTCTCTACCATCTCTATACCACCATCTCTATACCAGCTCTCTACCATCGCTATACCACTAGCTCTATACCAACAGCTCTCTACCATCTCTATACCAACAGCTCTCTACCATCTCTATACCACCATCTCTATACTACCAGCTCTCTGCTATCTCTATACCAACAGCTCTGCCATCTCTATACCAACAGCTCTCTACCATCTCTATACTACCAGCTCTCTGCTATCTCTACACCAACAGCTTTCTACCATCTCTATACCAACAGGTCTCTACCATCTCTATACTACCAGCTCTCTACCATCTCTATACTAACAGATCTCTGTTATCTCTATACCAACAGCTCCCTACCATCTCTATACCAACAGCTCTCTACCATCTCTATAACAACAGCTCTCTGACATCTCTATACCAGCAACTCTCTACCATCAGTATACTACCAGCTCTCTGCTTTCTCTATACCAACAGTTCTCTACCATCTCTATGCCAATAGCTCTCTACCATCTCTATACCAACAGCTCTCTACCATCTCTATACCAAAAGCTCTCTACCATCTCTATACCACTGGCTCTCTACCATCTCTATACCCATAGCTCTCTACAATCTCTATACCACTAGCTCTCTACCACCTCTATACCAACAGCTCTCTAACATCTCTATACCACCAGCTCTCTACCATCTCTATACTACCAGCTCTCTGCTATCTCTATACCAACAGTTCTCTACCATCTCTATGCCAATAGCTCTCTACCATCTCTATAATAACAGCTCTCTACCATCTCTATACCACCAGCTCTCTGCTATCTCTATACAAACCGCTCTCTACCATTTCTATACCAACAGGTCTCTGCCATCTCTATAGCACTAGCTCTCTACCATCTCTATACCACCAGCTCTCTACCATCTCTATACCACCAGCTCTATACCAACAGCTCTCTACCATCTCTATACCTACAGCTCTCTACCATCTCTATACCACTAGCTCTCTACCATCTCTATACCCACAGCTCTATACCACCAGCTCTCTACCATCTCTATACCAACAGCTCTACCATCTCTATGCCAATAGCTCTCTACCATCTCTATAACAACAGCTCTCTAACATCTCTATACCACCAGCTCTCTACCATCTCTATACCACTAGCTCTCTACCATCTCTATACTCACAGCTCTCTACCATTTTTATACCACTAGCTCTCTACCATCTCTATAGCCACAGCTCTCTACAATCTCTAAACCACCAGCTCTCTACCATCTCTATACCAGCTCTCTACCATCTCTATACTACCAGCTCTCTGCTATCTCTATACCAACACCTCTCTACCATCTCTATACCAACAGCTCTCTACCATCTCTATACTACCAGCTCTCTGCTATCTCTACACCAACAGCTTTCTACCATCTCTATACCAACAGCTCTCTACCATCTCTATACCAACAGCTCTCTACCATCTCTATACTACCAGCTCTCTACCATCTCTATAACAACAGCTCTCTAACATTTCTATAACAGCTCTCTACCATCTCTATACCAACAGCTCTCTACCATCTCTATACCACCAGCTCTCTGCTATCTCTATACCAACAGCTCTCTGCCATCTCTATACCAACACATCTCTGCCATCTCTATACCACCAGCTCTCTACCATCTCTATACCAACAGCTCTCAACCATCTCTATACCACCAGCTCTCTACCATCTCTATACCAACAGCTCTCTACCATCTCTATACCACCAGCTCTCTACCATCTCGATACCACCAGCTCTCTACCATCTCTATACCACTAGCTCTCTACCATCTCTATACCAACAGCTCTCTGCCATCTCGATACTACCAGCTCTCTACCATCTCTATACCAACAGCTCTATACCACTAGCTCTCTATCATCTCTATACCACCAGCTCTCTACCATCTCTATACCACCAGCTCTCTACCATCTCTATACCACTAGCTCTCTACCATCTCTATACCACTAGCTCTCTACCAGCTCTCTACCATCTCTATACCACCAGCTCTCTACCATCTCTATACCAACAGCTCTATACCACTAGCTCTCTACCATCTCTATACCCACAGCTCTCTACAATCTCTATACCACCAGCTCTCTACCATCTCTATACCAGCTCTCTACCATTGCTATACCACTAGCTCTATACCAACAGCTCTCTACCATCTCTATACCAACAGCTCTCTACCATCTCTATACCACCAGCTCTCTACCATCTCTATACTACCAGCTCTCTGCTATCTCTACACCAACAGCTTTCTACCATCTCTATACCAACAGGTCTCTACCATCTCTATACTACCAGCTCTCTACCATCTCTATACTAACAGCTCTCTGTTATCTCTATACCAACAGCTCCCTACCATCTCTATACCAACAGCTCTCTACCATCTCTATAACAACAGCTCTCTGACATCTCTATACCAGCAACTCTCTACCATCTCTATACTACCAGCTCTCTGCTATCTCTATACCAACAGTTCTCTACCATCTCTATGCCAATAGCTCTCTACAATCTCTATACCAACAGCTCTCTACCATCTCTATACCAACAGCTCTCTACCATCTCTATACCACTGGCTCTCTACCATCTCTATACCAACAGTTCTCTACCATCTCTATGCCAATAGCTCTCTACCATCTCTATACCAACAGCTCTCTACCATTTCTATACCAACAGGTCTCTGCCATCTCTATACCACTAGCTCTCTACCATCTCTATACCACCAGCTCTATACCACCAGCTCTATACCAACAGCTCTCTACCATCTCTATACCTACAGCTCTCTACCATCTCTATACCACTAGCTCTCTACCATCTCTATACCCACAGCTCTATACCACCAGCTCTCTATCATCTCTATACCAACAGCTCTACCATCTCTATGCCAATAGCTCTCTACCATCTCTATAACAACAGCTCTCTAACATCTCTATACCACCAGCTCTCTACCATCTCTATACCAACAGCTCTCTACCATCTCTATACCACTGGCTCTCTACCATCTCTATACCACCAGCTCTCTGCTATCTCTATACCACCAGCTCTCTACCATCTCTATACCACTAGCTCTCTACCATCTCTATACCACCAGCTCTCTACCATCTCTATACTACCAGCTCTCTACCATCTCTATACCACTAGCTCTCTACCATCTCTATACCTACAGCTCTCTACCATCTCTATACCAACAGCTCTCTACCATCTCTATACCAACAGCTCTCTACCATCTCTATACCAACAGCTCTCTACATCTCTATACTACCAGCTCTCTACCATCTCTATACGACCAGCTCTCTGCTATCTCTATAACAACAGCTCTCTACCAGTTCTATACAAACATGTCTCTGCCATCTCTATACCACTAGCTCTCTACCATCTCTATACCACCAGCTCTCTACCATCTCTATACCACCAGCTCTCTACCATCTCTATACCACTAGCTCTCTACCATCTCTATAACAACAGCTCTTTACCATCTCTATACCACTAGCTCTCTACCATCTCTATACCAAAAGCTCTCTACCATCTCAATACCACCATCTCTCTACCATCTCTATACTACCAGCTCTCTGCTATCTCTATACCAACACCTCTCTACCATCTCTATACTACCAGCTCTCTGCTATTTCTACACCAACAGCTTTCTACCATCTCAATACCAACAGCTCTCTACCATCTCTATACCAACAGCTCTCTACCATCTCTATACCAACAGCTCTCTACCAGCTCTCTGCTATCTCTATACTACCAGCTCTCTGCTATCTCTATACTACCAGCTCTCTGCTATCTCTATACCAACAGCTCTCTACCACCTCTATACCAATAGCTCTCTACCATCTCTATAACAACAGCTCTCTAACATCTCTATACCAACAGCTCTCTACCATCTCTATACCAACAGCTCTCTACCATCTCTATACCAACACGTCTCTGCCATCTCTATACCATCTCTATACCAACAGCTCTCTACCATCTCTATTCCACCAGCTCTCTACCATCTCTATACCAACAGCTCTCTACCATCTCTTTACCAACAGCTCTCTACCATCTCTATACTACCAGCTCTCTGTTATCTCTTGACTAACAGCGTTCTACCATCTCTATACCAACAGGGCTCTACCATCTCTATACCAACAGGTCTCTACCAGCTCTCTACCATCTCTATACTACCAGCTCTCTGTTATCTCTATACCAACAGCTCCCTACTATCTCTATACCACCAGCTCTCTACCATCTCTATACCAACAGCTCTCTACCATTTCTGTACCACCAGCTCTCTACCATCTCTATACCAACAGCTCTCTGCTATCTCTACAACAACAGCTCTCTACCATCTCTATACTACCAGCTCTCTACCATCTCTATACTACCATCTCTATACCACCAGCTCTCTATTATCTCTATACCACTAGCTCTCTACCATCTCTATACCACCAGCTCTCTACCATCTCTATACCACCAGCTCTCTACCATCTCTATACCACCAGCTCTCTACCATCTCTATACCACCAGCTCTCTACCATCTCTATACCAACGGCTCTCTACCATCTCTATACCACTAGCTCTCTACCATCTCTATACCCACAGCTCTATACCATCTCTATACCAACAGCTCTACCATCTCTATGCCAATAGCTCTCTACCATCTGTATAACAACAGCTCTCTAACATCTCTATACCAACAGCTCTCTGCCATCTCGATACTACCAGCTCTCTACCATCTCTATACCACCAGCTCTCTGCTATCTCTATACCACCAGCTCTCTACCATCTCTATACCACTAGCTCTCTACCATCTCTATACCACCAGCTCTCTACCATCTCTATACTACCAGCTCTCTACCATCTCTATACCACTAGCTCTCTACCATCTCTATACCCACAGCTCTTTACCATCTCTATACCACCAGCTCTCTACCATCTCTATACAAACAGCTCTCTACCATCTCTATACCACTGGCTCTCTACCATCTCTATACCCACAGCTCTCTACAATCTCTATACCACCAGCTCTCTACCATCTCTATACCACTAGCTCTCTACCACCTCTATACCAACAGCTCTCTACCATCTCTATACCAACAGCTCTCTAACATCTCTATACCACCAGCTCTCTACCATCTCTATACTACCAGCTCTCTGCTATCTCTATACCAACAGTTCTCTACCATCTCTATAACAACAGCTCTCTACCATCTCGATGCTACCAGCTCTCTACCATCTCTATACCACCAGCTCTCTGCTATCTCTATACAAACAGCTCTCTACCATTTCTATACCAACAGGTCTCTGCCATCTCTATACCAACAGCTCTATACCACTAGCTCTATACCACCAGCTCTCTACCATCTCTGTACCACCAGCTCTCTACCATCTCTATACCAACAGCTCTCTACCATCTCTATACCACTAGCTCTCTACCATCTCTATACCCACAGCTCTATACCACCATCTCTCTAACATCTCTATACCAACAGCTCTCTGCCATCTCGATACTACCAGCTCTCTACCACCAGCTCTCTGCTATCTCTATACAAACAGCTCTCTACCATCTCTATACCAACAGGTCTCTGCCATCTCTATACCACCAGCTCTCTACCATCTCTATACCAACAGCTCTCTACCATCTCTATACCAACAGCTCTCTACCATCTCTATACCAACAGCTCTCTACATCTCTATACTACCAGCTCTCTACCATCTCTATACGACCAGCTCTCTGCTATCTCTATACCAACAGCTCTCTACCAGTTCTATACAAACATGTCTCTGCCATCTCTATACCACTAGCTCTCTACCATCTCTATACCACCAGCTCTCTACCATCCCTATACCACCAGCTCTCTACCATCTCTATACCACCAGCTCTCTACCATCTCTATACCACTAGCTCTCTACCATCTCTATAACAACAGCTCTTTACCATCTCTATACCACTAGCTCTCTACCATCTCTATACCAAAAGCTCTCTACCATCTCTATACCACCATCTCTCTACCATCTCTATACTACCAGCTCTCTACTATCTCTATACCAACACCTCTATACCATCTCTATACCAACAGCTCTCTACCATCTCTATACTACCAGCTCTCTGCTATTTCTACACCAACAGCTTTCTACCATCTCTATACCAACAGCTCTCTACCATCTCTATACCAACAGCTCTCTACCATCTCTATACCAACAGCTCTCTACCATCTCTATACTACCAGCTCTCTGCTATCTCTATACCAACAGCTCTCTACCACCTCTATACCAATGGCTCTCTACCATCTCTATAACAACAGCACTCTAACATCTCTATACCAACAGCTCTCTACCATCTCTATACCACCAGCTCTCTGCTATCTCTATACCAACAGCTCTCTACCATCTCTATACCAACACGTCTCTGCCATCTCTATACCACCAGCTCTCTACCATCGCTATACCATCTCTATACCAACAGCTCTCTACCATCTCTATACCAACAGCTCTCTACCATCTCTATACTACCAGCTCTCTGTTATCTCTTGACTAACAGCGTTCAACCATCTCTATACCAACAGGGCTCTACCATCTCTATACCAACAGATCTCTACCAGCTCTCTACCATCTCTATACTACCAGCTCTCTGTTATCTCTATACCAACAACTCCCTACTATCTCTATACCACCAGCTCTCTACCATCTCTATACCAACAGCTCTCTACCATCTCTGTACCACCAGCTCTCTACCATCTCTATTCTACCAGCTCTCTGCTATCTCTATACCAACAGCTCTCTGCTATCTCTACAACAACAGCTCTCTACCATCTCTATACTACCAGCTCTCTACCATCTCTATACTACCAGCTCTCTGCTATCTCTATACCAACAGTTCTCTACCATCTCTATGCCAATAGCTCTCTACCATCTCTATAATAACAGCTCTCTACCATCTCTATACCACCAGCTCTCTGCTATCTCTATACAAACCGCTCTCTACCATTTCTATACCAACACGTCTCTGCCATCTCTATACCACCAGCTCTCTACCATCTCTATACCAACAGCTCTCTACCACCTCTATACCAACAGCTCTCTACCATCTCTATACCAACAGCTCTCTACCATCTCTATACTACCAGCTCTCTGCTATCTCTATACCAACACCTCTCTACCATCTCTATACCAGCTCTCTACCATCTCTATACTACCAGCTCTCTGCTATCTCTATACCAACACCTCTCTACCATCTCTATACCAACAGCTCTCTACCATCTCTATACTACCAGCTCTCTGCTATCTCTACAAAAACAGCTTTCTACCATCTCTATACAAACAGCTCTCTACCATCTCTATACCAACAGCTCTCTACCATCTCTATACTACCATCTCTATAACAACAGCTCTCTAACATTTCTATAACAGCTCTCTACCATCTCTATACCAACAGCTCTCTACCATCTCTATACCAACACATCTCTGCCATCTCTATACCACCAGCTCTCTACCATCTCTATACCAACAGCTCTCAACCATCTCTATACCACCAGCTCTCTACCATCTCTATACCAACAGCTCTCTACCATCTCTATACCAACAGCTCTCTACCATCCCTATACCACCAGCTCTCTACCATCTCGATACCACCAGCTCTCTACCATCTCTATACCACTAGCTCTCTACCATCTCTATACCAACAGCTCTCTGCCATCTCGATACTACCAGCTCTCTACCATCTCTATACCAACAGGTCTCTGCCATCTCTATACCAACAGCTCTATACCACTAGCTCTCTATCATCTCTATACCACCAGCTCTCTACCATCTCTATACCACCAGCTCTCTACCATCTCTATACCACCATCTCTATACCAGCTCTCTACCATCGCTATACCACTAGCTCTATACCAACAGCTCTCTACCATCTCTATACCAACAGCTCTCTACCATCTCTATACCACCATCTCTATACTACCAGCTCTCTGCTATCTCTATACCAACAGCTCTGCCATCTCTATACCAACAGCTCTCTACCATCTCTATACTACCAGCTCTCTGCTATCTCTACACCAACAGCTTTCTACCATCTCTATACCAACAGGTCTCTACCATCTCTATACTACCAGCTCTCTACCATCTCTATACTAACAGATCTCTGTTATCTCTATACCAACAGCTCCCTACCATCTCTATACCAACAGCTCTCTACCATCTCTATAACAACAGCTCTCTGACATCTCTATACCAGCAACTCTCTACCATCAGTATACTACCAGCTCTCTGCTTTCTCTATACCAACAGTTCTCTACCATCTCTATGCCAATAGCTCTCTACCATCTCTATACCAACAGCTCTCTACCATCTCTATACCAAAAGCTCTCTACCATCTCTATACCACTGGCTCTCTACCATCTCTATACCCATAGCTCTCTACAATCTCTATACCACTAGCTCTCTACCACCTCTATACCAACAGCTCTCTAACATCTCTATACCACCAGCTCTCTACCATCTCTATACTACCAGCTCTCTGCTATCTCTATACCAACAGTTCTCTACCATCTCTATGCCAATAGCTCTCTACCATCTCTATAATAACAGCTCTCTACCATCTCTATACCACCAGCTCTCTGCTATCTCTATACAAACCGCTCTCTACCATTTCTATACCAACAGGTCTCTGCCATCTCTATAGCACTAGCTCTCTACCATCTCTATACCACCAGCTCTCTACCATCTCTATACCACCAGCTCTATACCAACAGCTCTCTACCATCTCTATACCTACAGCTCTCTACCATCTCTATACCACTAGCTCTCTACCATCTCTATACCCACAGCTCTATACCACCAGCTCTCTACCATCTCTATACCAACAGCTCTACCATCTCTATGCCAATAGCTCTCTACCATCTCTATAACAACAGCTCTCTAACATCTCTATACCACCAGCTCTCTACCATCTCTATACCACTAGCTCTCTACCATCTCTATACTCACAGCTCTCTACCATTTTTATACCACTAGCTCTCTACCATCTCTATAGCCACAGCTCTCTACAATCTCTAAACCACCAGCTCTCTACCATCTCTATACCAGCTCTCTACCATCTCTATACTACCAGCTCTCTGCTATCTCTATACCAACACCTCTCTACCATCTCTATACCAACAGCTCTCTACCATCTCTATACTACCAGCTCTCTGCTATCTCTACACCAACAGCTTTCTACCATCTCTATACCAACAGCTCTCTACCATCTCTATACCAACAGCTCTCTACCATCTCTATACTACCAGCTCTCTACCATCTCTATAACAACAGCTCTCTAACATTTCTATAACAGCTCTCTACCATCTCTATACCAACAGCTCTCTACCATCTCTATACCACCAGCTCTCTGCTATCTCTATACCAACAGCTCTCTGCCATCTCTATACCAACACATCTCTGCCATCTCTATACCACCAGCTCTCTACCATCTCTATACCAACAGCTCTCAACCATCTCTATACCACCAGCTCTCTACCATCTCTATACCAACAGCTCTCTACCATCTCTATACCACCAGCTCTCTACCATCTCGATACCACCAGCTCTCTACCATCTCTATACCACTAGCTCTCTACCATCTCTATACCAACAGCTCTCTGCCATCTCGATACTACCAGCTCTCTACCATCTCTATACCAACAGCTCTATACCACTAGCTCTCTATCATCTCTATACCACCAGCTCTCTACCATCTCTATACCACCAGCTCTCTACCATCTCTATACCACTAGCTCTCTACCATCTCTATACCACTAGCTCTCTACCAGCTCTCTACCATCTCTATACCACCAGCTCTCTACCATCTCTATACCAACAGCTCTATACCACTAGCTCTCTACCATCTCTATACCCACAGCTCTCTACAATCTCTATACCACCAGCTCTCTACCATCTCTATACCAGCTCTCTACCATTGCTATACCACTAGCTCTATACCAACAGCTCTCTACCATCTCTATACCAACAGCTCTCTACCATCTCTATACCACCAGCTCTCTACCATCTCTATACTACCAGCTCTCTGCTATCTCTACACCAACAGCTTTCTACCATCTCTATACCAACAGGTCTCTACCATCTCTATACTACCAGCTCTCTACCATCTCTATACTAACAGCTCTCTGTTATCTCTATACCAACAGCTCCCTACCATCTCTATACCAACAGCTCTCTACCATCTCTATAACAACAGCTCTCTGACATCTCTATACCAGCAACTCTCTACCATCTCTATACTACCAGCTCTCTGCTATCTCTATACCAACAGTTCTCTACCATCTCTATGCCAATAGCTCTCTACAATCTCTATACCAACAGCTCTCTACCATCTCTATACCAACAGCTCTCTACCATCTCTATACCACTGGCTCTCTACCATCTCTATACCAACAGTTCTCTACCATCTCTATGCCAATAGCTCTCTACCATCTCTATACCAACAGCTCTCTACCATTTCTATACCAACAGGTCTCTGCCATCTCTATACCACTAGCTCTCTACCATCTCTATACCACCAGCTCTATACCACCAGCTCTATACCAACAGCTCTCTACCATCTCTATACCTACAGCTCTCTACCATCTCTATACCACTAGCTCTCTACCATCTCTATACCCACAGCTCTATACCACCAGCTCTCTATCATCTCTATACCAACAGCTCTACCATCTCTATGCCAATAGCTCTCTACCATCTCTATAACAACAGCTCTCTAACATCTCTATACCACCAGCTCTCTACCATCTCTATACCAACAGCTCTCTACCATCTCTATACCACTGGCTCTCTACCATCTCTATACCACCAGCTCTCTGCTATCTCTATACCACCAGCTCTCTACCATCTCTATACCACTAGCTCTCTACCATCTCTATACCACCAGCTCTCTACCATCTCTATACTACCAGCTCTCTACCATCTCTATACCACTAGCTCTCTACCATCTCTATACCTACAGCTCTCTACCATCTCTATACCAGCAGCTCTCTACCATCATTATACCACCAGCTCTCTACCATCTCTATACCAACAGCTCTCTACCATCTCTATACCACTGGCTCTCTACCATCTCTATACCCACAGCTCTCTACAATCTCTATACCACCAGCTCTCTACCATCTCTATACCACTAGCTCTCTACCACCTCTATACCAACAGCTCTCTACCATCTCTATACCAACAGCTCTCTAACATCTCTATACCACCAGCTCTCTACCATCTCTATACTACCAGCTCTCTGCTATCTCTATACCAACAGTTCTCTACCATCTCTATTCCAATAGCTCTCTACCATCTCTATAACAACAGCTCTCTACCATCTCGATACTACCAGCTCTCTACCATCTCTATACCACCAGCTCTCTGCTATCTCTATACAAACAGCTCTCTACCATTTCTATACCAACTGCTCTATACCACTAGCTCTATACCACCAGCTCTCTACCATCTCTATACCACCAGCTCTCTACCATCTCTATACCAACAGCTCTCTACCATCTCTATACCACTAGCTCTCTACCATCTCTATACCACCAGCTCTCTAACATCTCTATACCAACAGCTCTCTGCCATCTCGATACTACCAGCTCTCTACCACCAGCTCTCTGCTATCTCTATACAAACAGCTCTCTACCATCTCTATACCAACAGGTCTCTGCCATCTCTATACCACTAGCTCTCTACCATCTCTATACCACCAGCTCTCTACCATCTCTATACCAACAGCTCTCTACCATCTCTATACCAACAGCTCTCTACCATCTCTATACCAACAGCTCTCTACCATCTCTATACTACCAGCTCTCTGCTATCTCTACACCAACAGCTCTCTACCATCTCTTTACCAACAGCTCTCTACATCTCTATACTACAAGCTCTCTACCATCTCTATACCACCAGCTCTCTGCTATCTCTACCAACAGCTCTCTACCAGTTCTATACAAACATGTCTCTACCATCTCTATACCACCAGCTCTCTACCGTCCCTATACCACCAGCTCTCTACCATCTCTATACCACCAGCTCTCTACCATCTCTACACCACTAGCTCTCTACCATCTCTATACCAACAGCTCTTTACCATCTCTATACCACTAGCTCTCTACCATCTCTATACCAACAGCTCTCTACCATCTCTATACCACCATCTCTCTACCATCTCTATACTACCAGCTCTCTGCTATCTCTATACCAACACCTCTCTACCATCTCTATACCAACAGCTCTCTACCATCTCTATACCAACAGCTCTCTACCATCTCTATACTACCAGCTCTCTACCAGCTCTCTGCTATCTCTATACTACCAGCTCTCTGCTATCTCTATACCAACAGCTCTCTGCCACCTCTATACCAATAACTCTCTACCATCTCTATAACAACAGCTCTCTAACATCTCTATACCAACAGCTCTCTACCATCTCTATACCAACAGCTCTCTACCATCTCTATACCACCAGCTGTCTGCTATCTCTATACCAACAGCTCTCTACCATCTCTATACCAACACGTCTCTGCCATCTCTATACCACCAGCTCTCTACCATCTCTATACCAACAGCTCTCTACCATCTCTATACCAACAGCTCTCTACCAGCTCTCTGTTATCTCTTGACTAACAGCGTTCTACCATCTCTATACCAACAGGTCTCTACCATCTCTATACCAACAGGTCTCTACCAGCTCTCTACCATCTCTATACTACCAGCTCTCTGTTATCTCTATACCAACAGCTCCCTACTATCTCTATACCACCAGCTCTCTACCATCTCTATACCAACAGCTCTCTACCATCTCTGTACCACCAGCTCTCTACCATCTCTATTCTACCAGCTCTCTGCTATCTCTATACCAACAGCTCTCTGCTATCTCTACAACAACAGCTCTCTACCATCTCTATACCACTAGCTCTCTACCATCTCTATACCCACAGCTCTCTACCATCTCTATACCACCAGCTCTCTACCACCAGCTCTCTACCATCTCTATACCAACAGCTCTATACCACTAGCTCTCTACCATCTCTATACCCACAGCTCTCTACAATCTCTATACCACCAGCTCTCTACCATCTCTATACCAGCTCTCTACCATTGCTATACCACTAGCTCTATACCAACAGCTCTCTACCATCTCTATACCAACAGCTCTCTACCATCTCTATACCACCAGCTCTCTACCATCTCTATACTACCAGCTCTCTGCTATCTCTACACCAACAGCTTTCTACCATCTCTATACCAACAGGTCTCTACCATCTCTATACTACCAGCTCTCTACCATCTCTATACTAACAGCTCTCTGTTATCTCTATACCAACAGCTCCCTACCATCTCTATACCAACAGCTCTCTACCATCTCTATAACAACAGCTCTCTGACATCTCTATACCAGCAACTCTCTACCATCTCTATACTACCAGCTCTCTGCTATCTCTATACCAACAGTTCTCTACCATCTCTATGCCAATAGCTCTCTACCATCTCTATACCAACAGCTCTCTACCATCTCTATACCAACAGCTCTCTACCATCTCTATACCACTGGCTCTCTACCATCTCTATACCAACAGTTCTCTACCATCTCTATGCCAATAGCTCTCTACCATCTCTATACCAACAGCTCTCTACCATTTCTATACCAACAGCTCTCTGCCATCTCTATACCACTAGCTCTCTACCATCTCTATACCACCAGCTCTCTACCATCTCTATACCACCAGCTCTATACCAACAGCTCTCTACCATCTCTATACCTACAGCTCTCTACCATCTCTATACCACTAGCTCTCTACCATCTCTATACCCACAGCTCTATACCACCAGCTCTCTACCATCTCTATACCAACAGCTCTACCATCTCTATGCCAATAGCTCTCTACCATCTCTATAACAACAGCTCTCTAACATCTCTATACCACCAGCTCTCTACCATCTCTATACCAACAGCTCTCTACCATCTCTATACCACTGGCTCTCTACCATCTCTATACCACCAGCTCTCTGCTATCTCTATACCACCAGCTCTCTACCATCTCTATACCACTAGCTCTCTACCATCTCTATACCACCAGCTCTCTACCATCTCTATACTACCAGCTCTCTACCATCTCTATACCACTAGCTCTCTACCATCTCTATACCTACAGCTCTCTACCATCTCTATACCAGCAGCTCTCTACCATCTCTATACCACCAGCTCTCTACCATCTCTATACCAACAGCTCTCTACCATCTCTATACCACTGGCTCTCTACCATCTCTATACCCACAGCTCTCTACAATCTCTATACCACCAGCTCTCTACCATCTCTATACCACTAGCTCTCTACCACCTCTATACCAACAGCTCTCTACCATCTCTATACCAACAGCTCTCTAACATCTCTATACCACCAGCTCTCTACCATCTCTATACTACCAGCTCTCTGCTATCTCTATACCAACAGTTCTCTACCATCTCTATTCCAATAGCTCTCTACCATCTCTATAACAACAGCTCTCTACCATCTCGATACTACCAGCTCTCTACCATCTCTATACCACCAGCTCTCTGCTATCTCTATACAAACAGCTCTCTACCATTTCTATACCAACTGCTCTATACCACTAGCTCTATACCACCAGCTCTCTACCATCTCTATACCACCAGCTCTCTACCATCTCTATACCAACAGCTCTCTACCATCTCTATACCACTAGCTCTCTACCATCTCTATACCCACAGCTCTATACCACCAGCTCTCTAACATCTCTATACCAACAGCTCTCTGCCATCTCGATACTACCAGCTCTCTACCACCAGCTCTCTGCTATCTCTATACAAACAGCTCTCTACCATCTCTATACCAACAGGTCTCTGCCATCTCTATACCACTAGCTCTCTACCATCTCTATACCACCAGCTCTCTACCATCTCTATACCAACAGCTCTCTACCATCTCTATACCAACAGCTCTCTACCATCTCTATACCAACAGCTCTCTACCATCTCTATACTACCAGCTCTCTGCTATCTCTACACCAACAGCTCTCTACCATCTCTTTACCAACAGCTCTCTACATCTCTATACTACCAGCTCTCTACCATCTCTATACCACCAGCTCTCTGCTATCTCTACCAACAGCTCTCTACCAGTTCTATACAAACATGTCTCTGCCATCTCTATACCACTAGCTCTCTACCATCTCTATACCACCAGCTCTCTACCGTCCCTATACCACCAGCTCTCTACCATCTCTATACCACCAGCTCTCTACCATCTCTACACCACTAGCTCTCTACCATCTCTATACCAACAGCTCTTTACCATCTCTATACCACTAGCTCTCTACCATCTCTATACCAACAGCTCTCTACCATCTCTATACCACCATCTCTCTACCATCTCTATACTACCAGCTCTCTGCTATCTCTATACCAACACCTCTCTACCATCTCTATACCAACACCTCTCTACCATCTCTATACCAACAGCTCTCTACCATCTCTATACTACCAGCTCTCTGCTATCTCTATACTACCAGCTCTCTGCTATCTCTATACCAACAGCTCTCTGCCACCTCTATACCAATAGCTCTCTACCATCTCTATAACAACAGCTCTCTAACATCTCTATACCAACAGCTCTCTACCATCTCTATACCAACAGCTCTCTACCATCTCTATACCACCAGCTGTCTGCTATCTCTATACCAACAGCTCTCTACCATCTCTATACCAACACGTCTCTGCCATCTCTATACCACCAGCTCTCTACCATCTCTATACCAACAGCTCTCTACCATCTCTATACCAACAGCTCTCTACCAGCTCTCTGTTATCTCTTGACTAACAGCGTTCTACCATCTCTATACCAACAGGTCTCTACCATCTCTATACCAACAGGTCTCTACCAGCTCTCTACCATCTCTATACTACCAGCTCTCTGTTATCTCTATACCAACAGCTCCCTACTATCTCTATACCACCAGCTCTCTACCATCTCTATACCAACAGCTCTCTACCATCTCTGTACCACCAGCTCTCTACCATCTCTATTCTACCAGCTCTCTGCTATCTCTATACCAACAGCTCTCTGCTATCTCTACAACAACAGCTCTCTACCATCTCTATACTACCAGCTCTCTGCTATCTCTATACCAACAGCTCTCTACCATCTCTATAACAACAGCTCTCTAACATATCTCTACCATCTCTATTCCACCAGCTCTCTGCCATCTCTATACCACCAGCTCTCTACCATCTCTATACCAACAGCTCTCTACCACCTCTATACCAACAGCTCTATACCAACAGCTCTCTACCATCTCTATACCACCAGCTCTCTATCATCTCTATACTACCAGCTCTCTGCTATCTCTATACCAACACCTCTCTACCATCTCTATACCAACACCTCTCTACCATCTCTATACCAACAGCTCTCTACCATCTCTATACTACCAGCTCTCTGCTATTTCTACACCAACAGCTTTCTACCATCTCTATACCAACAGCTCTCTACCATCTCTATACCAACAGCTCTCTACCATCTCTATACCAACAGCTCTCTACCATCTCTATACTACCAGCTCTCTGCTATCTCTATACTACCAGCTCTCTGCTATCTCTATACCAACAGCTCTCTACCATCTCTATACCAATAGCTCTCTACCATCTCTATAACAACAGCTCTCTAACATCTCTATACCAACAGCTCTCTACCATCTCTATACCAACAGCTCTCTACCATCTCTATACCAACAGCTCTCTACCATCTCTATACCACCAGCTCTCTACCATCTCTATACCAACAGCTCTCTACCATCTCTATACCAACAGCTCTCTACCATCTCTGTACCAACAGCTCTCTACCATCTCTATACTACCAGCTCTCTGCTATCTCTACACCAACAGCTTTCTACCATCTCTATACCAACAGCTCTCTACCATCTCTATACCAACAGGTCTCTACCATCTCTATACTACCAGCTCTCTACCATCTCTATACTACCAGCTCTCTGTTATCTCTATACCAACAGCTCCCTACCATCTCTATAACAACAGCTCTCTAACATCTCTATACCAGCAACTCTCTACCATCTCTATACTACCAGCTCTCTGCTATCTCTATACCAACAGTTCTCTACCATATCTATGCCAATAGCTCTCTACCATCTCTATACCAACAGGTCTCTGCCAGCTCTATACCACTAGCTCTCTACCATCTCTATACCACCAGCTCTCTACCATCTCTATACCACCAGCTCTCTACCATCTCTATACCACCAGCTCTCTACTATCTCTATACCAACAGCTCTATACCATCTCTATACCACCAGCTCTCTACCATCTCTATACCCCTAGCTCTCTACCATCTCTATACCCACAGCTCTATACCATCTCTATACCAACAGCTCTATACCACTAGCTCTCTACCATCTCTATACCCACAGCTCTCTACAATCTCTATACCACCAGCTCTCTACCATCTCTATACCACCAGCTCTCTACCATCTCTATACCAGCTCTCTACCATCTCTATACTACCAGCTCTCTGCTATCTCTATGCCAACACCTCTCTACCATCTCTATACCAACAGCTCTCTACCATCTCTATACTACCAGCTCTCTGCTATCTCTACACTACCAGCTCTCTGCTATCTCAACACCAACAGCTTTCTACCATCTCTATACAACAGCTCTCTACCATCTCTATACCAACAGCTCTCTACCATCTCTATACTACCAGCTCTCTACCAGCTCTCTGCTATCTCTATACTACCAGCTCTCTGCTATCTCCATACCAACAGCTCTCTACCATCTCTATACCAATAGCTCTCTACCATCTCTATAACAACAGCTCTCTAACATCTCTATACCAACAGCTCTCTACCATCTCTATACCAACAGCTCTCTACCATCTCTATACCACCAGCTCTCTGCTATCTCTATACCAACAGCTCTCTACCATCTCTATACCAACACGTCTCTGCCATCTCCCTACCACGAGCTCTCTACCATCTCTATACCAAGAGCTCTCTACCATCTCTATACCAACAGCTCTCTACCATCTCTATACCAACAGCTCTCTACCATCTCTATACTACCAGCTCTCTGCTATCTCTACACCAACAGCTTTCTACCATCTCTATACCAACAGCTCTCTACCATCTCTATACCAACAGCTCTATACCACCAGCTCTCTACCATCTCTATACCACCAGCTCTCTACCATCTCTATACCACCAGCTCTCTACCATCTCTATACCACTAGCTCTCTACCATCTCTATACCACCAGCTCTCTACCATCTCTATACCAACAGCTCTTTACCATCTCTATACCACTAGCTCTCTACCATCTCTATACCAACAGCTTTCTACCATCTCTATACCACCAGCTTTCTGCTATCTCTATAGCAACTGCTCTCTACCATCTCTATACCACCAACTCTCTACCATCTCTATACCACCAGCTTTCTACCATCTCTATACCAACAGCTCTATACCACTAGCTCTCTACCAGCTCTCTACCATCTCTATACCACCAGCTCCCTACCATCTCTATACCAACAGCTCTCTACCATCTCTATACCAACAGCTCTCTACCATCTCTCTACCAATAGCTCTCTTCCATCTCTATACCAACAGCTCTCTACCATCTCTATACTACCAGCTCTCTACCATCTCTATACCACCAGCTCTCTACCATCTCTATACCATTTCTATACCATCTACATACTACCATCTGCATACCATCTCTATACCACCTCAATACCAACTCTATACCACTATCTCTATACCACCACTCTACACCATCTCCATACCACCTCTATACCACCATTCTTACACCACCATCTTTATACCATCTCTATACTACCATCTCTATCCCATTTCTTCATCACCAACGCTATTCTACCACCTCTATACTATCTCTGTACCACCATCTCTCTACCATATCTTATCATCTTTATACCACCAGCTCTATACCACCTCTATACCATCTCTAAATCACCATCTCTCTCCCATGTCTATAACATCTCTATACCATCATCTTTATACCATCATCTCTATACCACCATCTGTATACTATCTCTTTACCTCCATCTCTATACCACCAACTCTATACCACCTCTATAGCATCTCTATATCTTCATCTCTATACCATCTCTACAACCAGCTCTATAACTTCTCTATGCCACCATCTCTATATCACCTCTATACCATTTCTATACCACCAACTCTATACCATCGCTATACCACCTCTATACCATCTCTACACTATCTTTATACCACCACCTCTATAACATCTCTATACCAGCATCTATATACCATCTCTATACCATCTATATTCCTCCATTTCTATACCATCTCTATGCCTTCATCTCTATACCATCTCTATGACACCTCTATACCACCATCTCTATGCCACCTCTATACCACCATCTCTATACTATCTCTATATCTCTGGTATAGAGATGGTATACCACCAGCTCTGTACCATCCCTATACCATCTACTCTATACATAGACAATCAGCCTTAAATTCATGTTATTGCATGAAAAACTATAATAAACCGAGGGACATTGCTGCCTCTGCCTTTGTATACGGGGTGAACAGCTCCCACAAGCCACCCATCCATAGCTTTCTAATTGCCTACCAAATTACAGAGTGTGGGTCTCCGTCAGTGTCCTTTTCCAAGTCAACAAATGCTAATTGTAAGGGATAAACGCTTTTATTGCAGTTGTCTCTCCAGTAATATGACAGCATTAGTTCTTCATTCCAGTACAAAACCAAATGACATGTCACCTAGGATTAATTCTATCCCTAATTAATTGTGCTATCAGTCTTTCTGGAACCTTCATAACCTGATACAATAGTTTGATACCTCTGTAATTTCCTCTCTATTACATCACCTTTGCCTTTGTAGCAGTTGACAATTAGACTGCTGTGTCAATCACTACGTATGATACTTTACTCTACTACTTGATTAACTATACAGGTGACTAGCCTGCTCTGTCAATTTAATTATTTCAACAACAATCCTTGAAGAGTCAGCTGGTTTTCCTACCTTCATACCCATTATTGCTTTATCTACCATACTGCTGTCAACTTAGATGGTGGCCAGTCCCACAGTTTGGTCAACTTGGGGTAAACCTTCACACTCCCATGCATTTTCCTCATTTAGCAGCCTCTCATCGTAGTACTGTCATGCATCTTTCTTTTCAACATCAGTGAGAGCAAATGTCTGCTGTCATTCCATAGACACTTCTATCTCACAGTGTTCCAGTTCTCTTTAGTTTACTGGCTTGCAATTTGGAGTATCATACACTGCAAAACATTGACAAACCTATTACTTTCTGTTTCCCTTCTTGCAAAGTAAATCTAATATTTAGCATCTCTTCTAGCTATTTGGTACTATTCTCTGTTGGACCATGCTATCCAGACTTTCCCCTATTTCACCTTCAATCTGTCTGGTACCAAGGACATTTATCCAGACTTTCGCCTATTTCACCTTCAATCTGTCTGGTACCAAAGACATTTATCCAGACTTTCCCCTATTTCACCTTCAATCTGTCCAGTACCAAGGACATTTATCCAGACTTTCGCCTATTTCACCTTCAATCTGTCTGGTACCAAAGACATTTATCCAGACTTTCCCCTATTTCACCTTCAATCTGTCCAGTACCAAGGACATTTATCCAGACTTTCGCCTATTTCACCTTCAATCTGTCTGGTACCAAGGACATTTATCCAGACTTTCCCCTATTTCACCTTCAATCTGCCCGGTTCCAAGGACATTTATCCAGACTTTCGCCTATTTCACCTTCAGTCTGCCCGGTACCAAGGACATTTATCCAGACTTTCCCCTATTTCACCTTCAATCTGTCCGGTACCAAGGACATTTATCCAGACTTTCCCCTATTTCACCTTCAATCTGCCCGGTACCAAGGACATTTATCCAGACTTTCCCCATATGTACAATACTATTTCGCCACAATGTCACATTCCATCCGGCTAGTACCAATGACATTTATCCAGACTTGCGCTCCAAGTAGATTTGCTACTTCTCCCAATTGAGAGATATTACAGACATGTGGTTAGAATTGCTGGACAGATTTTATGGACAAAACCAACTGGCAGGAGACCTAGAGGTAGACCCCAAGCAAGATGGTTGGATAACATCCATGAGCTTGGCTGGTCTTGCTTGGTGATCCAGCCAGATCAATTGAAGACTCCTGGTAAAACCCACTGGAAGAAATGCTTGAAGACTCTGCCTCCACGACCTTCCCAGGAATATGTGGATGAATAAGATGTCATGTACTGCATGACCAAGATATTCTTAAAAGGTTTAAAAGAGTTCTATAACTGCATCACATTAGAAATTAAAGTCTTTACTCAAATATTGCAAATTTTCATGACTATCTGTTCACTAGTAAAGATGCTGTAAACATTTGAATTAACAAACCCATTTTTAGATATTTTCTGCTAAATAATTTTGAGATGTTATGAATTAAAAGAAGTGTGTGTTGTTAAATGTCTTGTTTAACGCTGTTACTGTGGAGTATTGGTGTTGTATGGTTGTTGGTGGAAATGGCTCTAGAAAGAAATAAGAAAAAGGGGTCTGGTTGTTAGATCAGACCAAAGAAATTATTTCCATTGGTCTTTCCATTGCTGATACTAACTGCTGGTCACATCTCTTGGCGGGAGGATTTGAAATCAGAAATCAGCTAACTGTAAAGTATCCCATCTGACCCTCTAACCATTCTGCCAACCCACTGCCCCTAAACTGGTTCTCTATTGACCACAAAAACATAAAAGGCAAACATTGAACTCAGTAAGCTGGAATAATCGAACACTCTCATAACTTTACCATTTTACCAATTTTATAACATGGTTATTTATTCATTTTGTGATTTAGGCTTAATATAAATGAAGACCATTTTCTGAGATCTTTTCTTTAATTTGTTGCTTGATTTTATTCCTATGATTTGTAAGCTGTCCTCCTGTTGTGTGCAGCTGTCTTTTTGTACTGTGTAACTGTCCTCCTGTAGTGTGTTGCTGTCCTTCTGCACTGTGTAGCTATCCTCTTGTAGTGTGTAGCTGTCCTCCTGTAATGTGTAGCTGGCCTCCTGTAGTGTGTAGCTGTCCTCTTATAGTGTGTAGCTGTCCTCCTGTAATGTGTAGCTGTCCTCCTGTAATGTGTAGCTGTCCTCCTGTAATGTGTAGCTGGCCTCCTGTAGTGTGTAGCTGTCCTCTTGTAGTGTGTAGCTGTCCTGTAATGTGTAGCTGTCCTCCTGTAGTGTGTAGCTGTCCTCCTGTAATGTGTAGCTATCCTCCTGTAGTGTGTAGCTGTCCTCCTGTAGTGTGTAGCTGTCCTCCTGTAATGTGTAGCTATCCTGTAATGTGTAGCTGGCCTCCTGTAGTGTGTAGCTATCCTCCTGTAATGTGTAGCTGGCCTCCTGTAATGTGTAGCTGGCCTCCTGTAATGTGTAACTGGCCTCCTGTAGTGTGTAGCTGTCCTCTTGTAATGTGTAGCTGGCCTCCTGTAATGTGTAGCTGGCCTCCTGTAGTGTGTAGCTGTCCTCTTGTAATGTGTAGCTGTCCTCTTTAGGTCAGTTATGTAAAGACTAGCAGAAAAACCACCCTTCCGGTGGTTTTCTGCTAGCATGTGTAGTGTGTATATTGATATTATACGCAGGTATATATACATGTAGATATGATACATCAAATAAAATCGTAATTGACAATATATAATACATAGAAATTGAACGAAGACTGTGTTACACTGTCTTATGTAATCAGTAATGTAATCCATGATACATTAAAAAAGACAATATTATATATAAACTGCATTAGGAGAAAATTAGTGACGGAAAATTAGTATGTTTATTTAAGCAATCGCCACCGGGAGTGTTGACATTTCAAAAATTTTAAAGAAGTGAATCTTTAAATAAACAAAATATATTTAATGAATAGCCACAAAATTTAGTAGATAAAGTATGTAATATTCATTCATTGTTAACTTTGCCTTTCATCCTTACTGGGGTCGATAAAATAAAGTACCAGTAATGTACTGGGTAATTGCTGGCCTTGTGCCAATAGTAGAAACAATTATTTATTCATGTGTAATAAAGTACCAGTAATGTACTGGTAATTTGCTGGCCTTGTGCCAAAAGTAGAAACAATTATTTATTCAAAGTAATCCAACATTTTACAAACGGGATAAAAAAAAAATTAAACCGTACGCAATCCCGCAGACCTTCCTTTATTATAGTTTAGATTGTTACATTATTGTTACAGTCATTGGTTCAGTGAATCAGTTGACTATGTCTGCCTTGTTTAGTCATCCTAATATTGATGAGTAGTAGTCTATCATTAATTTACTCTCAGCTATTTAGCTTCAGTGTTGCTCTTGTAATTGATGGACATGCTACTTGGTTTATGTGTTAGTACGCTGAGATGGTAATTGGTACATAGTCTCTCCAAAGATATTTATGGAATTACTTTGCTTACGTGACTAGATTTGTCCTGCAAATCAATGTTTTGGGAACAATTATTTACTTAGAAAAGTATTTAAAATAGAGTTTAGTTGAGATATTTTTCTACCAGTTTATGTAAAAATCCTATCATTAAAACACCTGAGAAACCTCCTATGATACACCTTGTAGGAGGCGAAGTAAACTTGTATAGTTGTTAGCTGTGACAACAACAACAAAAGAAACAGAATTACACATTACATTCATTGAGTGTATTCTAATAATTTGAATTAAAATATTTTTGGAAAAAATTTAGTTTGTGTTCTCGTGTAACCCAGGTTAGATTTAATCGAGCAAACACAGCACATGTATAATGAAAAAACTGGGTAAAATCCTCAGGTAGAGGTAGCACTTCAAATATATCTAGCTAGTTATGGACCACATTCTGACACATTTTGGTTTATAGTTTGAGAGCAATGTGGAGATCAGTATGATCTATGACTGTTACGTATAACTGTGTATTGTATAAATGGAGTTGGGCTGATCATGGTAATATGCATTGATTATCATCATTTTACGTCTGCTTTTCCCTGCTTGCAAGGGTGGGACGTATTCTGTATGAATATTGATATTGTAAACCGATATGCTTTAATGACTTCATTGTATGGAAAACAGACATGGCCATTTAATCAAAATTTGATTCTACTACAAACAAGTGGATGTGTGACAGTACATACATCATTCATGTCTGTCTAAAGCTCTTACCTATACAAAGATTTGTTAACAAAAGTATTTAAATATTTATTGTATTTCATAAAGAAAGTAGACATGTTTGAATCACAAGTATTAAAATTGCCATTAAAATTATGAGGTTAGGATTTGTTTTAAATTTCTGTTAAGAGTTTTGTTGGTTCTTTTTCTTTTCTTTTTTTTTTTGTGCACATTAACAACCTACTTAGACACATATGCAAATGTTACCATCCTTTACTCTTCTTTGATCTTCTATACACTGGCATAAGCTATAACACAACCTAGATAATGATACCAGCAGACATGGTACCACCCTTCACTCCTCTTAACCCTTTAGCATTTAAACCGCCCATATCTGGCCAGAATTCTCTCACCTCTTTCTGTTCAAACAGGCTGTAACCAGCCACTCATACTTATGTTAAGGTATTGTTCTCAAAATAAATAACATCTAATTCCTGTAGATTCGATATTGTGAGATAATTATGTGAAATAAAGCCTTTACCACAAAAAATACAATAGAGTAATGTAAATGCTAAAGGGTTAAACCTACACACAGATATAAGCCATATGATACCACAATCTACATACAACCATAAGCCACATGACACCACCCATACACTATACACAGGTATAAGTCATACACAACCTGGATAACTGTAACCAGACTAGACATGTATCATTCTTATAACAAACCCCAGAAAGATCCTGCAGTGGAAACATGCATGACTTTTTACTTTCATTTTACCAGAAAAACTAGTACTAGAACCATTGTTTTTATGTCTGTTCTTCCATACTTGCATAGGTTGAAGGAAGTCCAGAGCTTATACTGGGTTTCGTGAAATATTAACCCTAAACCCCCTAACTGATTATCATCCTATATGCATCAGCAGTACCATCTTTGTGCTTGCACACTACGCTCACACACTACACACACATACAACATACACTACACACACAAACACTCTCACACACTACACTATTTGTTTGTTAATATTGAACCCTAAATAATATATATGTTGTTGTTTTCAGGTGATTTACTTCCCTCTGATGGTGTCCTTATTCAGTGCAATGATTTAAAAATAGATGAAAGTTCATTGACTGGTGAATCTGACCATGTGAAAAAGAGTGTAGAGTGTGATCCTATTCTCTTATCTGGTAAGTCTTTTTTTAATAATAAACCTGCTTATGTTGACTACATTTACCTTGAGTATTCTGTAGGTTTTGTCACTAAAAACTCTTAAAATGTAATGCAGATATTATACAATGTATGTATATATAGTCTGACTTCATGCAAATTGGCACTGTTGTCCAGTTTAACTCCACCAACTTACTCTTCGGTGCTTTTAGTGGGGTCTACACTATTTTGAACCAGGTTTCAGTCCGTCCGTCCGTCCGTCCCCCCATACTGGTCTTGGAGCTCTGAAAAATATTCATGTGTTCATGGCTGCTTCACTTCCTTCCCAGACTAAACAGTGAAAACAACAAAAACAAAGTGTGCTCAATGTCTGAGCTATGTTTAAACAGTTGAGTCACTATCTCTGAGGTACAAGTTTCAATAATGTATGCCAAGTTTTTATGCATCATCATACCTTGTCATTTTTCTAAGTTGAAACAGCTTACTTCTAAAGTTCAAATAGTTTATGATATCACCTTAATTTTGATTTAAATTACTGAGTTATCTATAATAAGCAGTATAGTTTTATATCATATTTCAACATTTAACAAATATGATAGGCATTTGTAATCTGTTACTACTACTACAGTAGTAGTAGTAGTAACAGATTACTTTACTTTTATTTTTAGGAATATCTCTGAGAATTCCCTCCAAAAGTTCGGTTTACAAACTAGGGTTATAACAACTCAGTGATAACTGGTTTAATTCATATATAAAAAAAAAAACATTAAATAATTTAAAAACTATTTTGAGATTAGTTCATTTATTAAAAACATTTCTGTGTCCAGTTTCCAAAATGGAATGGTATGTGAGAATATTAGCTTTTCTTTTAAGAGACCAGCTTTCATCAAAATGGAAATCTTAAATTTTGATTTTGTTAACAGATGTTAAAGGATGTTAATATTTTATTTACCGTAAAGACAAACAAAAGCTAGATTATTTGATGTTAATCGTCCGGTTTTTAATACTATAACTACATACACCAACACCACCACCACTACTACTACATGGCTCTTAGTAGTACTGTTACTATAAACATTTCTCTCCACTAGTAGTTACTATAAACATTTCTCTCTGCTAGTAGAGTTACTATAAACATTTCTCTCTGCTAGTAGAGTTACTATAAACATTTCTCTCCACTAGTAGTTACTATAAACATTTCTCTCCACTAGTAGTTACTATAAACATTTCTCTCTGCTAGTAGAGTTACTATAAACATTTCTCTCCACTAGTAGTTACTATAAATATTTCTCTCTGCTAGTAGAGTTACTATAAACATTTCTCTCCACTAGTAGTTACTATAAACATTTCTCTCTGCTAGTATTGTTACTATAAACATTTCTCTCCACTAGTAGTTACTATAAACATTTCTCTCTGCTAGTAGTTACTATAAACATTTCTCTCTGCTGGTAGTTACTATAAACATTTCTCTCCACTAGTAGTTACTACAAACATTTCTTTCCACTAGTAGTTACTATAAACATTTTTCTCTGCTAGTAGAGTTACTATAAACATTTCTCTCTGCTAGAATTGTTACTATAAACATTTCTCTCCACTAGTAGTTACTATAAACATTTCTCTCCACTAGTAGTTACTATAAACATTTCTCTCCACTAGTAGTTACTATAAACATTTCTCTCCACTAGTAGTTACTACAAACATTTCTCTCCACTAGTAGTTACTATAAACATTTCTCTCTGCTAGTATTGTTACTATAAACATTTCTCTCTGCTAGTATTGTTACTATAAACATTTCTCTCCACTAGTACAGTTACTATAAACATTTCAATTAACAAACCTATTTAAAAATATTTTCAAATTATTACTGGATGTTATATAACTTAAAGTAATTGTTTTGTTTGTTTTTATTTCCCAAGGAACTCATGTTATGGAAGGAAGTGGTAAAATGCTAATTACAGCTGTGGGTATAAACTCTCAAACTGGCATCATATTTGCTTTGCTTGGTGCATCTAATCAAGATGACAAAGAAACTAAGAAAAAGAAGAAAGGTGAAGAAGGAGGTAACTTAAAATTTTTTTTTTACTAAGGAAATATATAAAAACGTAATGTAGCTTACTCTGGAAAACAAAAAAAATAAAAACAAAAAAAAATAAAGAAAGAAAATGGTATTTTCAGATTTCTAGAATGTATTGATTTGTGTATGTTCCAAAAAGTATTTTGTTACTGGTATATTATCAGCTGAATACTTGTTGGTTGAAATATAAAAACTCTAACATATATGATTGGAGCATGTATATGTTGAAATATATCATGTCTTTCAGTAGAGAAATTATACTAAATTATTGTAATTAAGTGAACATTTATAATTAGTTCTAATGAGTAAAGGTTCATTTGCATTTATAATTAGTATTAATGGGTCAAAGTTTGTTTGCATTTATAATTAGTACTAATGAGTAGTAAAAGTTCATATATTTTTTACCTTTCAATTAGATTTAGTTTGAAAAAGCTGACTATTAAAATCATAGGCAGCATTTTTATTAGAAATATGGTAATGAAAGGTTTGTTAGTATTCTAAAATGAAATGCAAGACTGGCTATTAGCATAAAAATGGAAGAAATAAAGAAAATGACCGTATATACTCGGGTATAAGCTGAGGAATATGGGACCAAAAAATCGATGGTAGAAGAGGGTCAGCTTATATTCAGGGTCAATATTTTGACAATTTTCACCAACTTCAAATTCTATGTAAATAAGGTTTGGATTTGTGCCCATTTCTCAGGCATAAAATAGTGGGGTTGGCTTATATTTGAGTATATATGGTAATCCTTTGTTAATAAAATAATTTAAAAAGAAATAGTTTGTTTGATTCTGTGAATTCTGTTACATAATGTTGAAAAGGTGACTAGTATTGTAAAGGTGAGTGTGATGTTGAAAGTTTACATAAATTTCAAGAAAATACATACTCCAATCTAAAGTAAGAATAGATTCTCTTACATCTTTAATAAAAACACCTGTGTTAGTATTGTGTTTGTATATGTGCATATGTGTGTGTCTACATACATGTGTATGTATACGTACATACATATATATATATATGTATATAAACACACATATATACACACTCTCACACAATTTTGTCTACATTGTTAGTTATATAATAGCTTTAGACATATGAAACTTATAACATATTGATATGTCTATGTACCTTGATCTTAACCTGCCAGCTTATTTGTTTTTTTGATAACATTCAGGTTTTTATATTCCAGGTGGAACTTCTAATTTTCTTTGTTTTTCTTTCCATTTAGGTTTATTAAATTGTGTCTACGTCTATTCCTAAGCCAGCTTTCTAAAGAGTTTTCTTTTACAGGTCTATTTTACAATACTGATTCCCTCTTAGACCATTCTATGTTGGACATTTTTAATAGATACTTAGTCGGATATTAATTTAAACTTTTTAGTATTCTCAATTTAAAATTTAATATAAAAAAAAAAAAGAGAGAGAACATCAAAAGTGATTCCATCCAACTCCTCGCTTTAAAAATAGCTATGTAGAAGCTTCTGGCAAAGCATTATTAGAGCACTGTCATTTTAGAGAACTCAGCATGGACACGCTATAAATATGTAGAAATATGCACTAAATGATTAGAGGTGTGTATATCTTGATGAAGAGATGTGTAGTGAAAGAAGGATGTAGAGGCCATATAGTTACCAAAAATAATCAGGAATTTGGAAGTTTCTTTTTTTTTTTTGTTGTATTTTTTTCTGGTTGCATCAAAAGACACATTAAGAAGATTTTCTTGTAAGGAGGGTGGAGTGGGTTGGGAGGTTAGGAAAGAAGGAATATCTGGAAGAATGACATAAAAAATGGATTGGAAGGAAGACTTCCACCAGTTCTGAAAACGAGTGTTCCAATTGTTCAAACAATGGATCAGTTTGTTCATGAAATTAACATGTTAACATGCAAGTGGCTGAGTGTACCACCCTTAACATAGTTCTCAGGGAGATTCAATGTGACAAGGCTGTCCCTTTGAATTACAGATGCAATTCATTTTTGCCTGCTGAGTGGACGGGAGCAATGTGAAATAAAATATGAAATTGAATGTCTTGCTCAAAGATACAGGGGACTTGAACAATGTAAAATAAAGTGTCTTGCTCAAGGACACAGTGGATTGGAGCAATGTGAAATAAAGTGTCTTACTCAAAGATGCAGTGGACTGAAGCAGTGTAAAATAAAGTGTCTTGTTCAAGTCACAATGGACTGGAGCAATGTGAAATAAAGTGTCTTGTTTGAAAACACTCTTGAACCCAACTTCTCAAGCCATAACTGGAAAGAATACTGAAGAAATGAAAGTTATGTTCTAGAAGTCAACCAGAGTGGTGAGCTTTCTCTAAGATCAATGAAGAAATCAAAAATAATATTAGAAATCAATTAATGTTAAATAAAATGTTCCTTTTTTTACTTTGAAATTACTGTTTTTGTAGGCAAAGTGGTAAGGTCACAAGCCAACCTCCCTCTCTATTCTACATATTGTTATAGGAGAGGTAGGTGAGGTCCCAAGCCAACCTCCCTTTCTATTCTACATATTGTTATAGGAGAGGTAGGTGAGATCCCAAGCCAACCTCCCTTTATATTCCATAAGTTTTTCATCTATAATACACAATCTCCAGTTTATCAGCTGTAATAAAATTATATAAACTGCTTCATATTTACAACTACAAAATTACCAAAACTGAAAATTACCAAAACTTGCTTTTATTTTTAAAATATCACTTTTCAAAAGAATATAGAGATGAAGACTCTTTTAGGGGTCAGAAGTATAGTACGATTGTTTTCTTTTCTTTCTTTTTTTTTATTGTTTGACAAATCTACTAATTGTTACATTGTTTTAAAATTAAGGTGCTCGTTATTAACATTTAAAAATATATAATTAAGATATTTGAATTATATATTGCTGCATGTTTTGGTATCTTTTCTGTTAATCACTTTAACTTTTAACATCCTGTTCCACATGCAACCACATTAGTAAAACATTCTTTAAAAGTACAATACTGTTGTATGACTATTACACTTTATAAAAAAAATTAGTCATTACTTTGATACTGCAAATTTCCACAACAACCTTTCTGCTAGTAAAGATACTATAAACATTTGAATTAACAAACTTGTTAGATATTTTCATTTTCTGTAAAATCATTATGGGATGTTAAGAGTTAATGTGTATTATTAATACAAATTGCTATCATTCATTAAACTTGCTACTACAGTCGGTTGAAACTGTAAGAATAGATAATTATATTTTTGTCTTAAGAAAGAAATCCCTTTGAAATCAGTTAACAACTTATTGATTAGTCATTTATCTAATCTTATTTCTGTTTTAATGATAAAACCAAAGGTGAAATGAAATAGGTTTCATAATGAACTGATTTTAAAGCCAATCAATTTAGTTGTATTTTCACTTAAAAATAGCTGAACATACAATTTTAACTTAGGTTTATATTAAATGATGAGGAAATATTTTTTCTACTCCCAGATGCATAAATGAATTATTTTTCAGTTTCCCCTCCATTACCATTATTTTTTTATTTAATTTCATATTTTTATTTAATTTCATATTTTATTTCAAATGTATTGTGCATGCTTTTTATTATCATTATTATTATTTTTTTTTTTGAGCTTGTCTTCATGCAGGTGAATTTTTATTGCAAATTTTTTATTATCATTATCATTATTATTTTATTGATAAGCATGTTTAGCATCCTTCAACTCTAAGCATCTCAACTTGTCTGCACTGTGATTTAAAATTAGCTCTTAAATTAGATATGTATTAATTAATTTGCTTATTGTAAAACCAAAAGTAGTTTGGTATTGAAATACATACCAAGACAAACGGACAAACATATACATATACAATGGTAATGTAATTGGGCAGATTTGATCCAACCTTTTTATTTTGACTTAGATTTAGCCTTCAATTTAAATAACTGGTTAATTTGTGTTACCAAATACATATAACAACAAAAATAGGTTTTTCTGGTTACAGCACTCAGCCAGTTATTCTGCTCAAAATTGGTAATATTATGATGGGTAAATTGGTAGGATTAGTAGAGCATAAAATAAAATGCCACTGTGGTATTTGTTCTGGCTCAAATCCTGCCATGGCCATATTTGCCTTTACACTTTCTGGGGTCAATAAAATAAAGTACCAGTCAAGTATTGGGGTTAATTTAATCACTCAAATTTGATGGCATATATTATAAATCAGTATATGACAGGAAGTTCTCATTGTGTATCATTCTGTAATATACCAATTAAAATGTTGAACAACTTGAAACTTGGGGAGCCTCAACGTGCTCACTCAACCTGTTAGAAATAGCAGGCCAAATCTCCCTCGAATCAATCTTTTCAGCCCATAACTTCTGGTGAAGTCATAGGCACACTATCATGACATATGGTATATCTTGGGTATTTAAACCTAGGAGAGCCCATTGGTCTCCAAGTTGGAACAAAGCTGATTTCTTTCAGAGAAGGAAAGAAATTCTGAGAGAGAAGGCGGGAGGGGGTAGATAGGGCAAACATTTATTCCAATACTGGACTGCTACTTTATTTGATCAACCTCAAAAGAATGAAAGGCCAAGTTGACTTTGGTGGGGTTTGAACTCAGAGTTAAAATGAATTCTACAAAGATTATCCAAGATTCTAACAACTCTGCCAATTCGCCACTCGATGGATAATGGAGCGCTCAGTTTCCTCAGGGTGGTCATAACTAGACTGCTTTTGACCAAAGAGGACTACTAGAGAATGGCTGACATGGAGCACAACAAAAACAATTGCTTATTTGTAGATTGTAGTATCTAATTTTCAATTATAATTGTGGATTTACTTTTTGTTTTTATTTTTTTTTTTTAAATAGTATGCACTCATAGAACTTCATTATACACTCATAGAAATATTCTTCCATTTGATATATATATATATCTCATATTCTAAACACAATTTAGTGGGAAAACTTTAATCAACTGAGTCTTTCTTTTCAATTTCAAGACTGGAAATCTCTTTGTTGGGGATGTTCAAATTCTCAGCTGCCAGCAAAGAAAATAACTCATAATCTGAGTTGATCCAAATTTTTTTTTGGGGGGGGGGGGGGGGGGGGGATGCAGTGGGAGTTGTTTCCTCTGCTCAGAATGTAGTTGACTTGTCTTCATATCTCTAAACTAGGTAAATTCTAAGGAAGAGAATATTAAAAGCATTCGTGTATAATGACAATTTACTGTGTACCAGTTTTTTATGAGTTCTAAATAAAGAGAAAGATGTACGTTTAAATATGGCAGCGATGGTGGTGGTGGGAAAAATTTTAAGGCCATTACAGTCAATTAAAATGATATCACTTTTGGAAATCAATCAGTAGTCAAAATATATAATCAATTATTTGCGATTGTTATAATGTTTCAATATATTTAAACTAATTTTTAAAGCTATAAATAATTTTAGTATTTAACAAAATATTTTAGCTAGGAATAATTAATTAGTCTACCTTTATCCAGTGCCCCCCTTTCCTTCTCCACCTTAAAACTGTGCATGTGTATATGTTACCCTACCTCATGTATTTAACATTGTTTTAATAATAGGTGTTTCTGCCAAGTTTTGCTATTGCAGCCAAACCTTGGTATATAAGTGTTTGTTACTTGCTAGTATTTACATTTACTCTTATGGTTTGCTAGGAATCTTTTTCGGCAGTTTCTTCTTTGGAATAACTCTAGAAATAGGCAATAATCATTATTATTGTTGTTGTTGTCATTATTTTATTATTATTTATATTATTATTATTATTATTATTATTATTATCAATATTATTATTATTATTATTATTCTGTTCACTTCTATTATCTTAAATGATCTTCCACATGTATTGCCTAGAACCTGATTTCGATTCGTATTTTTTTTCTACTCTGAACATCTTTAATGTAATGTGAAAGGTATACTACCAATCTTTTGTCTCTAATTCAGAAGTTTTTGCACATTATATTCTGACCTTTGCACCATTTTAGATGAATTTCACAGACTATGTAATAATAGATTCCCAAATAACAAAATATTTGAACATTTCAACATAAGAATACAAGTGATGTTTTTATACAGAACAGTTTATCTAAGCTCTACATTAAATTTGGTCCATTATAATATGTGATATATGGCATTCATCTAAAGTTTTATATTTATACGAATAGATTTTGTGTGTGTGTTGTTTTTTTAGCACTTGAGGCACTATGTTGCCTTTGTGCAATAGACATTGGTTTAAATTTGTAGATTATAGCAATAATTATTTAATTAAAATAAATATAAGAAGGTATATGATTCAAAGGCTGTGACAACGCGAAAGGTGTGTACAATTTAAGATAAAAGAAAGCAACAAAGCTGCTCTGTGTTACCTGTTCTTTATTCAAATACAACTTTAACAGACAGTGTTTATATGTATGTACATACAAGGAATTGAAATCACATTTACAAAGTGTATAACCTAGCTAGGAATTTATATAAATTCATAGCTAGATTATATAGTTTGTAAATGTAAGTTATATAAATTCATAGCTAGGTTATATAACTTGTAAATGTAAGTTATATAAATTCATAGCTAGGTTATATAGTTTTATAGATTTTTTTATGACTATAAAAATGTAGATAATGATAATCTAAATTTTACATGAAATTTTTTTTTTAGGGGGGGGGGGGGGGGGGGGGGGGTCAATTTTTCAAGAAAATAAATCTCTCAGAGTGGAACATTCCATCAACAACACACATTCATCTCCGATATCATTCTGTGTCATACAAAAACTCTTTTTTACATCATTCATGACTAAATACATTTATCACACTTCACAATTCTTCATTTCTATTTTATACTGTCAATTAAATACTTTTGGCTAATGATTCTCCCTTCCTACAGCATATTTCTCCTTTTAAAAACTCATTTCCATCTAAATATTGTGTCCAGTGTTGTTCAGACTGAGCACTCATTTTATTTATTTATTTTATTTTATTTTTCAAAAGATAGTCAGTAACCATAGTTACTATTTTTAGTCCATTCTACGTTAACCTTTTTTATATCAACCCAGCCAAAACCAGCTCTGGTTTTAAAAGGTTCCTATTTAAATCAAAATCTTCCAATGTAATTTTATATAGGAATCATTTGTTAAGTTACTATCTTAGTAATGAAATAATAGTTTTAGTAAATCCCTCAATATTATTAATTAATTAATTGATATAGTATGTATTTCATTAGAAATACTGTCACTAACACAGCTTGGCTTGGTTTGGGGGGTACTGAAAAGATTAAACACTTGTTTAGGTACAAGATTTAGCAGAAAGTTTAAACTATGAGGTGGATGATCTCTCATTGTAGGATAATATGTAGTTCAATATGGACATCTGCTGAGTTGAGAAAAAACAGTTAAGTCAGCAGATTATGATAGAGGCATTTGGAAGAGAAACTATCCATTAATAATGCTGGAATGCTGGGAATCTGAACTGCTGATGTCAAAGAGAAACTTCGATGAAGCAGATATGATTAAAAGAGTTACAAGCACAACTGTTGTTTCTGTTTCAGGTCTAAACATCATCATCATCAGCATCATCATCTTCGTTTTACGTCGATCTTCCCCGTTAGCATGGATTAGACATATCTAAAATAACATCCAATAGGTCCTTCTTTAAGCATTTAGCATTTAAACTGGCTGTATTCAGCTAGAATTCTCTTACCTCTTTCTGTTCAAACTAACCATAACCTGTTGCTCATACTTATGTTAAGGTACTGTTCTCAAAATAAATATCAAAATCTTGTAGATTCAATATTATATGAGTTAAAGTGTTTACTGTGGAAATACAATAGAAAATATAGAGTAATGTAAAGGGATAAGACTCATATGTGGGAGGGTAAAAGGGATTCTGTTGTAGGTCAAGCAATCATGTAGAAGCTCCCCTTTCATTGGATTGGAGAAACAGTATTTCAGGATAGTGTGTGACTTGCAGGTTAGTAGGGGCTGCAGTTAGTTTAATGGTCATATTGAAGTTCATTAATGTTTTGTTTTTTTATAAAATAGGAGGTGTGCTGTCAAGCAGAATAGTTTAGTCTAATTTCTCTTTAATGGAATAAATTACAGAAATCTTTCTACATTTTTCATATCTTCTCAGTTCTATAAAATACTTCTATTTACCTGTTATTATACTGCTTTGTTTTCCCATCTACACTTGCTGATTAGAGCAGACTGCTTGCATAGATTCCCATGCTGCTTATAGTGTTTTAATCTGTGATCAATAATTTCCACTTAATCCTTAAGATGTAAGACTTTTCCTTTTACTTATGACAACATAAAAATGAAATCTTCAAAAGTCTATATTAAAGACCTGTAAATAAAGTACACTATCTTTTAGTTGACCTTAAAACTATTGCATCCATATCCATTTTTGCTTATATAAATAGCAAACATCTGGCTGTTCTAAGAATGAGGGAAAATTGTTGTTTTATGATTTGATTGAAAAGAATTATAACAATAATATCTCTTCTACTCTCATGTCACTTCATAATCTCTTGAAGTATGTCAAACTCAAGTAATAATATTTAGAAATTATTCTAAACTTTCAAACTACTTTCTATGACATCACTTTTTCTGAAATTTCTTCGATTACTTTAGCTCGTTAATATAACATTTAGAAGAAATTTTTTTACTACTAAAACTCACACATACCTGCGCAGTTATACACACATACATGCATGCACTTTCACTTGACACAAATAAACTCCAAGCCTATAGCCCCAAGAATTACTGTCTTTTGTCCATTTTAACTTGCCAAAGTTAAAATTTACTTTCTTACAACATAACATTCTAGCGAAATATATTTTTTCTTAGTAATAGAAATGTTTTTAAAAAGTCTTCATGCCTTAAAATATTCAAAGCTAAAAAATAAGCAGTTACTAAATAAATTGGTATACTATTATACTAATATTCTACTTTTATATATATTAACTGAGGTATTGTAATTGAAGTAGTCTGCAAGTAAATTTAGGACAGGATAATACCAAAAGGAATTATTGATTAAATATATATATATTTGATAACTTCTTTTATATTTCCCAGATAATATTATAAAGTTAGCATTTTTCAATTTGGATATATTTAGTAGGAAGATACATTACATTTTTATTATGCAGAATAAATGACTTTTAATAAAATGTTATGTGTGTATGTGTATTTAGTCAGGTTGAGAATATATTGTGCAAAGCAATGATATACATATAAATATGAATTATATGTTTATCAACTGAATTTTTAAAACTTGTAATTATCAAAATTTTTTACATTTTGTGGCTCTTTCATTTTTTTTTTTTTTTTTTTTCCCCTTTTACACAAAAAATGTAGTTGTCCAAAAGGAAGCTGCCGATGTTAAAGTCATGTTCAAACGCTTGTTCTTGGATTTGTGACTTGTGCCAAATTTTTTCGTGTGTCAACTAATTGTGTTTTGCTGCTTTTATCTTTGCTTCCAGGAGCACAGTCTAATCCACCTGGACAAAATGTACCATGTAAGTTTATCACCCAATTTTGTGCTGCCAACAATTGCTGGTTGCCATTGCCAACTTTTGTGCTCTGATGTGATTGGTTGTATATGTCTGTGCGTGCTTGTTATGTATGATAGCTTCTGTAGCTGCTGCTGCTGCTGTATTAACCTAACTCTTGCACTGTTTGTTGTTTTACTGTGGTGGTACATTGCTGTAGTTGTTACAACTACTTTGGAAATAGGCATTCTTGTATTCTTGTTCACTCTACTTAACCTTAAAAATAATTAAATCTTAATCAGTTGAATGAAATATCCACTGAGAATGGTGATCGTTGACTTGACTACATCAAAGAAAAACCAAACTATTTGCTTTATTATATATATATAATATAATATATATATAATATAATATAATATATATATAATATAATATATATAATATAATATATATGTATATATATAATATAATATATATATGTATATATAATAAGGGTTTAGATCGATATCCAGTGATTTCGATATATAATGTCACCTCTGGTTTAGGATTATGAAATTCAACTGAATATTTCTTTTAAAAACAATCTCCAGAGTGTTGCTGTGGTAAATATATCTGAGGTTTTTCCTGAATGGTTTCCTCACTCTTAAACAAATTGTGGTCTGTAGAATCACCACTTTCTGCAATGCCACACCAATTTTCACTATCAATATGCTCTATGATTTCCCTTACTCATTCGTTTTTGTTTAATTCTTAGTTTGGTCCAAAGTCAACTAAAATAAAGTTATAAAAAAAAAAAGAAAAAAAGTTTAATTCTATTTTAAACATACCACTTACAGTTACTCCCCTATATCACATTTTCTGATATGTTTTATTTTCACAACTTGTATTTCAAGAATGCCTTCTTTTGCTCCAAGTTAATGATCTACCTGTAATCCTTTTTAAATTTCTGTTTACCTTTTTCACATTTCTAACATCTTTAGTTAATTTTCCTTTTTTTTTTTCTTTTTTTTTTTTCATGAAAAAAAAAAAACATCCTCATCATTTTAAGTATCTATAAAATAAATAGCCTAGTAAGAAATGAAATTAGAATCTTTAAAAGAATTTAACAATCATGTAAATAACTAAAAAGTGACATTTGAAAAAAACTAGTTGTTATCAGTAAACAATGCAAAACAAAGTGAAACTTGGACATAATTGTAGTTCTTTTTTGGTATTGTTGAATTAACAAAAGGAAAAAAAACAAACTAATTTTTACAAACTTGTATGTGATTGACATTGAAATTAAAAACTTTAGATGATACAATCTGTTACAGACTTGTGCATGTTTCAACATAAATCATTATTATTATTATTATTATTATTATTATTATTATTATTATTATTATCATCATTATTATTATTATTATTATTATTATTATTATTATTATTATTATTACTATTATTATTATTATTATATATGCATGTCCCATATATATATATGTTTATATATAAATATATATATATATATATATATATATATGTGTGAAGAATTTTCTAATGTAATGTATATTTTAAGCCTTCAAATTACTTTAAGTTTCTTTTGTTGCTACTATTTTTAAGATACTCTAAATCATCTTTGCTATTTCTGGTACATTGAGCATCTCTGCTGCTTCAAACACTCAGTTTTTGGATATTACATGTTTTTTTGTCTGCCCTGCTCTTTAGATTTTGGTAATCGGTTCAGCCTTGTCTGAAAATTTCTTAGTGCTTTTTTGTTTTTTCTTCCATTCCCCATTCTCTTCAAAATATCCATCACTTAACCAATCAAGCTTCTGCTTTAAGAGTTAACACTAATTGCAAGAGCTATGTCCTTAAAGCATCTAGTTTTACGAGCTTTAAATTTATTAATTTCCTTGATTTATTTATTTATTTATATTTTTTACTAATCCAATAAGATAATCAAGATCTTTTAACACAAAGCGCAGAGAATACTACAATTGTTTTTTTTTTTGTTTTACTTAATCAAAAGTTTTGTTCTAGTTATTAGTATAAGTTTTGTATTATTTTTGTATATAAACAAACCTCTAAAGAATTTTCATTTTATTTTTCAATGACCTTCAAAATCTTTTAGACTTATGAAATTACTTTGCATTTTAAAATATAAAACAAATATTATTTAGTATATAGTTTAGAATATTTATAAAAAATTAATAAACAATGCGCAATAAATTTAAAATGTTTTCTTTTATTCAACTTCATGTAAGAAAATGAAAGTAAAAAATCTTATCTTCTAAAATGTCACAGATCTCACTGATCATGTATTTGGTTATATGTATGCATATATATAATGTATATGTATGTATATATGTACGTATATATGTATGTACATATGTATGTGTATATATAGGTATATATGTATCTATATATGTGAGTATGTATATTTATGTAAATATATGTGTGTGTGTGTGTGTGTGTGTATGTATATGTGTGAATATATATATATATATATATATATATATATATATATATATATATATATATTATATATATATATATATATATACATATACAGGGTGTGGACGATATTTGTTCGCAAGATTACTGTCTATGAAAAAATAACACAGTAGTTTTATTTTTTAAGATTTATTTATCAAACTTGGGTCAGTTTGTCTTCATGACTTGTTCTTTCGATCTCACTCGAGAAACCTGCCATTGGCTTTGATGACGGCCACAAGGCGGACTCGGAACCAGTTACAGGCCTTCGTCACTGTCCCCCGACTTAGGCCCCTAAACGCACTTGTGATCCTGGCCTTCAGATCGTCCTTCGTATTGCAGCTAGATCTGTTGGTGTCTGTGCCCTACACAAAGAAGTCGAGGGGGTTGCAGTCAGGCGAGCTAGGAGGCCGGATGTCAGGTGACGTGTGGTCGACGAAGTTCTCTGACAGCCAGTCTTGGGTCTTTCGGCTGGTATGGCAGGGTGCTGAGTCTTGCTGCCACACGTACAGCCTACCTGCAGCTACCTGGTTGATCCAGGGCTTTACTAGCTCACTCAGAACACGGATGTAGCCATCAGGGTTCAGCTTGAGGCCCTCAGGGAAGAAGTGAGGTAGCATGACGGCACCTTGACTGCTGACGGCACCTAAGACCAATGTTGTCGCTGGAAACTTTGTCTGCATGACTCTGAGCACGTTTTTGGATGAGACAGCGAGCCACCTGTTGTTCTGGGAGTTGATCTTCTGGACTTGGCAGAAGTTTTTTTCGTCGGAGAAAATCACAGCATGTCTGGCTCCAGTGGGTGTTTCAACTTGTTGATCAGCTTCTTTGCGTGCTTCAGTCGCTTTTCTTGCATCGCCTTTGACAGAAATTGTCCTTTCCTCATCTTGTATGAAACGTAGCGAATGTCTTCATGTACCACCAGCCTAATGAGCTTTTCTCCCTTGCAATGACACACAACGACTTTCTAGGGTCATTGTTGATGATATCCTGAACTTCAGCGACGAACTCGGGCATTCTGAAGGAGCCAGATCGTCGATCATGTGTTTTCCTCTCTCATGTTGCTTCGTAGTCGAATCCTGAATCTTCCAATTCCTTTCTGACCTTTTCCACTATTCTCCTGCTGATGCTGAGAAAGTCTGAAATTTCCTTATTTGTCCTCCCGGCGCGGATTCCAAGGAGAACTCCGTGTCTCTTCCACAAATTTGGAGGTTCAAAATTATTCATAATCAATTATTCTGAAAATAAATATTGTCACTGATTTTATGAAGACTCGAGTGACAACGGAAGTTAAAAAAATTTGCATAAAACTAGCAGTTGAAAATTGCGAACAAATATCGTCCACACCCTGTATATATGTATATGTATATATAAGTATATATATCTATATGTATATATAAGTATATCTATATATATGTATATGTATATATGTATATATACATATGTATACGTATATATAAATATATGTTTATATATATATGTATATGTATATATTTCTATATATTTATATATATATATATGTGTGTGTGTGTATATATATGTGAATATATATATATGTGCATGTATATGTATATATATATATATGTGCATATATATATATATATGTGTGTATATAGATGAGATTCTACAGGACTAGAACTGTTTCATTCTTGAGAAATCATCAGGAATGGTGGTATTTATATCTTTTCTGGTGGTAGGAGAGGGTGGGGAGTGGGATGGGTGGAGGTCATTGGTTGAAAGAAAAGGGAATTCATTAAAAGCTATAATTTATATTTAGAGTGACAAAGGCAGTTGTGCATAGAATTCTTTCTGCCTTTGTCACTCTAAATATAAATTATAGCTTTAAAGAATTAGTTTTTAATGAATTCCTTTTTCTTTCAACCAATGACCTCCACCCATCCCAGTCCCCACCCTCTCCTACCACCAGAAAAGTTATAAATACCACCATATTTACTTGGACAGTCAGATTCCTGATGATTTCTCAAGAATGAAACAGTTCTAGTCCTGTAGAATCTCATCTATAGTAAAACTTTTAGACTCTGCTATGTATTGAGTACCTTACTTACTGTGGTTACCTCTGATTCAACCCGGAATAACTTACCTATATATATGTATATATATATGTATATACATGTATATATATATATGTATATATATATGTGTAAAAGGTAAACAGAAATAACACAGGCAGTATAAGAAAGGAATATATCTTGATGTTTCGGAGACTAGTCCTTCATCAGAAGAAAGAATGAGGAATGAGATAGATTGAAGGGACAGGCGGTTTGGAATTGATCAATATATATATATATATATATACTTATATTTATATATGTGTGTGTGTATATATATTTATATGTGTGTATATTTATATATATATATATGTGTCTATATATATATATATTTTTTTTTTTATTTTATAGAAGGAACTTCTACAGGACTAGTACTGTTTCATTCATCTGAATGAAACAGTACTAGTCCTGTAGAAGTTCCTTCTATAAAATAAAAAAATTTTACTCTGCCATGTATTGAGTACCTTACTTACTGTGGTTATCCCCGACTCAACACGGGACCTACGTATATATATATATATGTAGATGTATAGATGTATATATATGTATATATATATGTGTATATATGTGTGTGTATATATATATGTATATATATATATATGTATATATATATATGTGTGTATATATATGTATATGTATATATATAACTGAGCCCAGTAAGACAACCTCTCTAGTGCTGGTGGCACGAATAAAAGCACAGAGTCCATGCTGTAAAGTGGTGCTGGTGTTAGGAAGGGCATCCAACCAGTATATATACTACTGCCAAAAACTATGAGCACAATGAATGATGATGATATATATGTAGATGTATATATATATGTGTGTGTGTTTGTGTATATGTATATATATGTGTATGTATATATATATATATGTATGTGCATATATATATATGTGTATGTATATATGCATATATATATATGTCTGTGTATATATATATATATACATGTGTGTGTCTATGTATATATATGTGTGTATATATATAGATATAGGTGTGTGTGTGTGTATATATATACATTTATATATATGTATATATACATTTATATATATGTATATATATATATATGCATATATATATATATATATATATATACATTTATATATATGTATATGTATATACATGTGTGTGTGTATGTATATACATGTGTGTGTGTATGTATATACATGTGTGTATATGTATATACATGTGTGTGTGTGTATGTATATACATATATATATATCATCATCATCATCACCGTTTTACGTTCGTTCTTCCACGCTAGCATGTGTTAGATGGGTTGATCTGGTCTTGCTCATACTGGAACTGATTCTGGCTAGATTTCTACATCTGGATGCCCTTCCTAACACCAACCCCTTTTACAGTGAGTACTGGGTGTTCTTTTGCCGTGGCACCTCCACGATCACTTTGCAGTGAAATGATAGGGACTCCAGTTCTTATCATCTCATTTCTACAGCTGAGTAAACTGGAGCAATGTGAAATAAAGTGTCTTGCTCAAGGAAACAACACATCACCCGGTCTGAGATATATATATATATATGATAACAAGTTATCGTTTTAAGTAATCCAGTTAGAGGTTGTGAGGTCTCTATACTATGAATAGTTTTAACGTATGGCGTTGTTTGACTCAACAAGAGGTTTCCTTAGTTAAGTACCGAGTTTACGAAAATTCCCATGCAGGTCTTCTTGGAGTAATGGTCGGCTGTACAAAAAGGGATTTATTTACAGTATTAAACAATTGTTTAATTGATCAGGTGAGTCTAAAGGCCGTTAGTCACTCGGAATGGTGTGACTCGACCTTAAATACAGTGTGTGTCTCTGATCAAATCATTGGAATACTGGGTATTCCAATGATTTGTTCAGAGACATGCTTTTAGACTATATATATGTATGTACATATATATATATATATACATATTTATATATATATATAAATATATTTGTGTATATATGTATACATATATATATATACATATATGTATGTATATATATATATGTATGTATATATATGTATATATGTATGTATGTATATATATATGTATGTATGTATATATATATGTATGTATGTATATATATGTATATATATGTATGTATATATATGTGTATATATATGAATGAGATGACCCCTTAGCCCTTGTCAAGGCAGAATTCTAGGAGAAGGAAAACTCTGATATAACACCTGCAACCCTGATGGTATCCAATGATGTTGACTTGTTCTTCTTTTTGGTAAATATCATCTTGGTTAAGAGAGTGGGACTGGCTTTGTGCAGTGCCTTTGCTCACTATAAAAGCTTCACGGCACAGGCATTGCTTTATATCTGGAGATCTCTCTGCACTTGTCGTGACATGGTACCATGGGCCCAGCACTAT